>JASEVX010000001.1:63134203-63581794 GCA_031761405.1 Serripes groenlandicus
CGTCATTCTGGCGTCGCCGTTGAAGAAAGTTCGTTTTAAATTGCGAAAGAATATCTTAATAATAGTTTATTCTCTTCTTAAACCATGCAAAGTATACATCGTCATTTGCAGCATGATTCCTGGAAATATCCACTGCACGATCATTTACAAGAAAGTGGTGGGTTTTTTTGTGATAGCTAGTAGAATTTTCTTTATATTTTCATTTGAAATCAATTTGTAAGTTGACATTCTTGTACATTAATATTCAACTTATGTATTATGACGGTAATCATGGAACAATGACTACGTTTGTAAATAGAACAATATAACACTAAAATAATGTTATGCAAATGTCTTCTATTGGCGTATATTTGAGATCAAGACACTTTTTCGTTTCCTACTTTTCTGTAAATGATACAGTGTGTCCCGCATTTCCCCCAAACCGGTTCTATGGAAACGGTTCATAACTACACCATCGATAGTATTCAATCAATCACAATAAAGTAGAGATCAAGGAAATGTACATATGAGATGAATATTTCATCACGGAAAGCCCTATTACTTTTTGATCTACCCTCGTATCTAAGAATTTCGAGCCACTTCTGGTTATTTACGGTCGTTTCGTATCTTCAATATGGTGTCGCAATGTTGGAGGGTATTTTGACAAATCGTGCACCAGTCTACTCTTCTTTTTTCCACAGAAATTTCATCTGGAAATGAGCCGTTACGTGAGAAAAACAACATTGCGGACTCTGCGTAAAGTATCGACCCGGATCAGCATAACCATGCCGCGCAGGCTAATCCGGGTAGACACTTTTCGCCTCCTGTGGATTTTCTATTTCTGGAATCATTACTCTATACCTCTATCCCCCTGAGATGGAATGTGAGGGCCCGGATTAGCCTGCGCGGATTGTGCAGGCTGATCTCGGTCGATACATTTAGCAGAGTCCATAATGTGGGTTATTCGTCCAACGGCTGAACTATACAGCCAATGAGTGGACTGTGAAGACCCGAACGAGTTTGTGTTTATTCACATACTCTCATGAGTCCTCAATGCACGAGCCGAGCCACGGTAGCTCTGTCGGTAGCTACGAGGGATGTCAATCGAGGGGTTGTGAATTCGAACCCCTGCTTCGCCAACAATCTTTCCCACGTCTGACAAAAATCATTGCGATAATCGTCACTCGTCTCGGGCTAACAGTCTATGTAGATAAGCAGCCAGTGGTTTGGAAAGTATGTTGTGCCGAGTACTGGTGTGAGAAAGCCAGGATACACATGAGAAGGTGAACTGGCCGCCGTGATATGACTGAAAAAAGTGTTGATAACGGCGTAAAGACCCAATCAATCAACCTCAATGCACGACGAAATAAGAAGACCCGTAACCGACCGACGCGGCTTTTTGTATTCAGCGTAGCACGGCGGCTTTAATATATAAACCTATAAGAGTACAATGAACATGATACATAAATCACCCAGGTTAAATATATCAACACTCAAACTATTCCTCTCTTAACCTTAAACCATTCAGTATGGACGCCTTTGTGTTATTTACCGTGTCTTTTATAAACAGTGTTATGTTTTATAAATGTAACGAGTATAATAGATGAATTCGTTTTGCTTGGGTTATCAAAACATGAAAATAAACAGTATGGGCTCATCAGGCGGGAAATGTCAATTTTATCATATCTAAAATGGAAGAAGAACTTGAGAACTTCTCAAAACTTCAACTTAATAATTTTAAGTACAATATGTCTGTAATTTATAGTCAAGATAATTTTTTTGTTATTGCAACCCTTATTGAATTTTATTTATAAAATAAATATTGTTACATTTTTCTTTACATGCTGTTACGATGTATCTTATTGAATCAAATCTACATTAACTCTGTCATCGACAAAGTAAATATATACATTTTTAGTGTAAACGTGTGCCATTAATAGTTTTGTAACGCTCAAAAACCACCAGTTACACTGTATTCAGTAGGAATATTAGTTGCCTTTGTGATACCGACATAGATTGATTTACACCATGCATTCTCAAAGCATGTAAACACATTTTTTTTACAGTAACATTATCAATTATGAATGCATTAGCCGTTATAACAAATGGGTATAGTGACACTAGATGGTATCATTGGAACAATACTATTCATCAAAAGGCCCGTTGGCCTTTACCATGAAAAATAATACAAAACATGCTGCGTGTATGAATTGAATAGATTTAATAAATTCATTATCGGATACGTTATACATGATTACATTATGATCAATTGTGTTACTGATTTAGCGTGCCATTGAAAACATGGGCGCATGATTAACTCTTTCACCGCCGAATTCCCCAAGTAGACTCTTCAATGTTTAAAATCGGCCGATTTCATTCTTCGTTTAATAAGAGTTTTGGAATGTTTTGATAACTAGAAGGCAAACACAAAACCGGCTGATTGCAGGTGAGACGGTTCGTCACGAGCTGACTCACCTACATTTGCATTGTTTGCAAACACCTCAATATTGCCATTGGCGCAGAAAAAATAATACGCAGCAATTTCAGGTTAAACAAAAATATACAACAAAACCGGATCGGCCGTATCATCCGCACAATCTGATTAAGCTATACACTACCAAGGACACTACTCCTCGCAAAATATGTAAAATTTATAAATGAACAGATTTTAAACCCTTTCAGCGCCCGAATTGTTTAAAGTAGACTCATCCATGTTCAAACTCGGACGACTCTATTCACAGCCAAACAGTGCAGATTTCAGGTTAGACAGCTCGTTACGAGCTGACTCACCTGAATCTGTATTGTTTGTAAAAAGCCCAATATTGCCTTTGGCGCTGAAAGAGTTAATGAAATGGAATGACACTATTATGGCACAAGAAGAACCTTTTTATGAATTCAAGAGTCCCCAATTGCAAATTTGTCAATGTGGACGGGTTTACACACGAGACACCTACCGTACTATAACTATAATGCTATCTTTTACAGATAAGAGAAAATACAATTTGAATTAAGTTTACGACTTGTTAGGAGAGATCCGATATTTATGAATTAGAGACAAAAGTTGTAGACAATACAGCTTGGCCTATACATGTATTAAATGATGGCTCAGGAAATCTAACTGTAACTTAGATTTTTTGAAGTTGGACCGATAATAATGAAACTACTTGGCTAACATCATACAATTGGATAGGACACACTGTCTATTTTTGTAAATAGCCGATAAAAAACTCGATTGTTTATATCAAGGGAACTAATAAAAATCATAGTGTCATAGGTAGGTAAGTATTTTCTCCCTTTACCAATACTATCAATTGAACTTAGTTTGAGCCCGACTATTGTCAATATAATATTAATATGTGAATCGCTAGGTTTATTTTACTCTTCTATATACATTTATCTGTTAATGTACTGGATATGCAACACACTGGAAGAATGGCAGAACAAGATACTCATTTCGCCATTATGCCTGTTCATTATCCTACTGCAGCAAACGGCCTTTTGAAAACATGGCGAAACAAGTAGAAATTAATCAAAACGAGCAATTTCTCCGTTTGTCACCATGTTTTAAACCCTATTCAATTATTGTATTTTCATTTAAAGGGCGTTTCCAATTCTTTTTGGGTATGTTTTCAAATTCGTTTGCTGCAGATCAAAGTTTGCTGTATGTTGCAAAGGGTTAACCTGAACACTCCGGATCTTCAGTGTTGCCATTCAACCTGGTTACTATCCAGCATACACAGATCTTCATTCAGCCATTCTGCATATGTAATATCTATTAAAACGAAATCCTCGGTCTGCCATTCTGTCAATTGAATATCCAGCAAAACGAAAATCCTTGTTCTGCCATTCTGCAAGATCTATATCCACCAAAAAGGAAATACAGTTCAGCCAATCTGCGTGTTTGTTGTTCAGTAAACTTTGAATCAGCTTTTGACAGTCTGTCAATTTTCGTTGAAACAAAATGAAAATCAAGTTTTGTCATTATGTCAATTTTCAATGAAACAAAAAACGACAATCAAGTTTTGTCATTCTGGCAATTTGCAAAGAAGCAAAATGAAAATCAACGAACGAACGCACGCATAGGGCTTTAACCCTTTCCCTCATATAGATGCTTTCTGACGTCTCTGCAGCAGACGGCTTTTTGAAAACATAGTGACAAAATAAAAAATTGCACAAAACGTGCAATTAATTTCTCCTTTTACCACAATGTTTTCCACTTTTTGTCATAGGTTATCCATTTAATTATAGAGATTTTCTATGCTTTGACAAAAAACGTTCAAAGTCGTCTGCTACAGAATTGTCGTATGAGGGAAAGGATTAAAGGCCCGTCGACATTTTAGGTCATTAACATGATAAAATTCGCTAACAACTGTCAATGATCAAATAATAAAAATTGTGAAATTGAAACAAAACAACGAGGCTATAAAACAAAACAGTCAAACAAGATGTATGTTATAGGTAACATTAATCAAAAACAACATTTAACCCTTTCCCTCATATAGACGCTTTCTGACGCCTCTGCAGCAGACGGCTTTTTGAAAACATTGTGACAAAAGAAGAAATTGCACAAAATGCACAATGTTGCCACAATGTTTTCCACTGTTAGTCATAGGCTATCCATTATATTATAGAGATTTTCTATCTTTTGACAAAATATGTTCAAAGTCGTCTGCTGCAGAATTGTCGTATGAGGGAAAGGGTTAAGCCAATGTAAGTTATGATATAAGCATACACAACATGACTATGTTATACTTAACACATCCTCGGTACCCAGGCTATTCATAAAATATATGATATCATATATTCTATGAATAGCCTGAGTACCGAGGATGCACTTAACATAAAGAAGATAAATATGAGTAAATACAAAGCGAGAATCAAGTGTTGTCATTCTGTGATCATCGGTTGCGATGCAGCAATTGGACATAACGTTTCTTTTCATTGTTATCAGTTTTCACAGCAGCAAAACGAGAATCACTTTCCTTTAATAAAGGCGTATCCTCTGAATTTTTCCAATGGACAGAATTTTCTTAAATTTTGTCCAGAGCTTCCTTACTCAAAGACTAACTCAAAACAACATTCAAAACAATGGGTCGCGGTGCTACTTTTTTTGCTATGCACTCTTTTAAAACCCATATATGTGCTCAGTTTAAGGAAATATAACGGAATGTAGAGAAACAACACTATTTCATACCAGTGAACACAAACACATACATTTATATATCAACATGTTTTTATTTTATATTACAGGAATCAATCATGTGTCAACTTCATCAATATTGACCAATTTTTAAAATATTTCTATTTTAACACTTTATATTCAATAATTCAAGATGGCCGCCATGATAAAATTTGTATAAAATTGAACACGGGCACAATACAAAAGTTGGAATTGAAAAAATTGTAGTGGACAGATTTTTTTAATACTTTTCATATGAACACCTTATTATAAGGGTTGTTGAATGAAACAAAAAAATCTATAGGTGGCGGTGCTAATTACAGAGATATTTCCTATTGAATTATCTCCCTTTATGATTTTTTTTCATAAAATTAGCCCAGGAAAAATACAATTTTGAATTAAATATCTCTTAGGATAGTATTTTTTTGATGAATTTGTTATATGAATAACTGGTTATAAGGGTTCTTGAATGAAGCTTAAAACAATGGTTGCAGTGCTTACTAGTTGAGTTTTACATTGGATTATCTCCCTTTATGATTTGTTTTTAATAATAGCCCAACAAAAAATCAATTAAAAATTAAAAGCTTTTTAGTGGAGATATTTTTTCAATATTTCTCATATCAATAAACTTGTTAAATGGGTTATTGAATTAAACAAAACAAAACACTGTTGGCTTTGTTCTTTCGCTAAATTTCACATTGAATTATCTCCCTTTAAGAATTTTTTTTTAGGAAAAATTACAAATTTGAAAATCTTATTTGACCTCCAAGTTTGCGGCGAATCCGATACCGATTATTCAGTATCGATGCAAGTTTCCGTCAATCTTTTGAAAAGATTGCGATTGTTTTCGCTTTCTGCACGTTTAAAAGATAAAAATCTGCCACTCTTTAGCCTAGCTAGCGCGGACATAATGATTTTACACCGAATTTACACCTTGTTGATATCGTGTTCCGGATATTGACAGTTTCACAATTTAATTGAGCGCACTGAGCATAAAAGAGCAAAGCACTAAAATGAATCGGAATGGACATGCGCAAAAAAGATGCGCAGCAACACACCGACGATACGCCAAGTAGATCTTGCTCGTTCGACATTGTTTTCAATATCGAGTTCTTTTCTTTACCCTTTCCCTCATACGGGCACTTTATGACGCTTATGCATCAGACGACTATTGAAAACAATGTCGAACGAGCAAAATCTACTTGCAACAATGTTTTCAACTTTGTTCAATAATTAATTAATTATACATAGATAAAATGGGATTTTAAATATTTGGGCAACTTTTTTACCAAATTCGACTGCTGCAACGGTGTTGTGTGAGGAAAGCGAGTCCCATTGTGCATGAAAATAAAAGAAAAGATACCATCTTCCAAACTTACGGAGCCCCTAAAGTGACATTCAATATATTGTTTTAGTATGCAAATAAAACAGCTAATTTGCATATTAAAAAAAAGTATCGCATTTTTATTTCGTTTTTACGAAATAATAATTCGATACTTTTTTTTAATATGCAAATAAGCCAATTTATTTCGTATTAACGAAATAATCATTTCGTTTAGTATTTCGTAAAAACGAAATAAAAATTCGATACTTTTTTTTAATATGCAAATTAGCTGTTTTATTTCGTATTTACGAAATAATTAATACCGACACTTTTTTTTAATATGCAAATTAGCCGTTTTATTTCGTATTTACGAAATAATACTTACTATTCGACATTTCTTTTTAATATGCAAATAAGCCGTTTTATTTCTTATTTACGAAATAATAGTTAGTATTCAAAACTTTTTAATATACAAATTTGCGGTGTTTAATTAAGTAAATTAATAAATTAAAATAAATATCTCGAGTCTACCATCAGCCGAGCACCGGTAGCTCAGTCGGTAAGGACGCGGGCTGTCAATCTAGGGGTTGTGAGTTCGAACCCCAGCTCGGCAAACATTATTTACGATGTTGAACAAAAACCACTGCGACAAGCGTCATTCGTCTTTCACCAATGGGCTAACAGTCGATGTGGAAAAGCAGCCAGTTGCGTGGAAAGTATGTTGTTGATTGATTGGGGTTTAACGCCGTTTTTAAAAAAAATTCAGTTATATCACGGTGGCCAGTTCACCTACTCATGCATTACCTGGTTTTCTCACACCAGTACTCCACACAGCAATCTTCCCAAGCAACTGGCTGCTTTTCCACATAGACTGAGCCCATTGGTGGAAGACGAATGACGCATGTCGCATTGACTTTTGTCAATCGTCGGTAAGAAAGTTGGCCGAGCCGGGATTCGAACTAACAAACCCCTGGATTCACAGCCCGCATCGCTACCGACTGAGCTACCGGGGCTGGCAAAGTATGTTGTGTGGAGTACTGGTGTGAAAAAATCAGGAAACATATGATTAGGTGAACTGGCTGCCGTGATATGACTGAAAAGTTGATTGTTGAAAACGGCATTAAACACCAATCAATCAAAACCATCAGACAACCATGTGGAAACTCGGTAACACATGGTAAATACGAAATAAAACTGCTAATTTGCATATTAAAAAAAAGTACCGAATTATTATTTCGTTTTAACGAAATAAAACAGCTAATTTGCATATTAAAAAAAAGTATCGAATTATTATTTCGTTTAAACGAAATATTTATTTCGTTAATACGAAATAAAACAGCTAATTTGCATATTAAAAAAAAGTATCGAATTATTATTTCGTTTTAACGAAATAATTATTTCGTTTAAACGAAATATTTATTTCGTAAATACGAAATAAAACAGCTAATTTGCATATTAAAAAAAAGTATCGAATTTTTATTTCGTTTTAACGAAATAAGTATTTCGTTTAAACGAAATGATTATTTCGTTAATACGAAATAAATTGGCTTATTTGCATATTAAAAAAAAGTATCGAATTATTATTTCGTAAAAACGAAATAAAAATGCGATACTTTTTTTTAATATGCAAATTAGCTGTTTTATTTGCATACTAAAACAATATATTGAATGTCACTTTAGGGGCTCCGTACAAACTATTTCACCAGTCACGTGTTTTAAATTTTTTCCAACCTGTTGACGCATTTAGACGCCTCTGCAGCAGACGACTTTTGAAAACGTTGTGACAAAAGGGGGAATTATTCAGAATTAGCAATTTTCGCCTTTTGCCACATTTTCATCCTTATTCAATAATTACAAGGCTTTCAATTATAGAAGATTTTCATATTTGTGTCAAGATGTTCTTAAAGTCGTATGCTCCAGGTTTGTGAAAGGGCTAAGAAATACCCGTAGTTTGTACTCGCAGACAGTGGTGAGGATACACGTGTTATCAAAGCATTTTTACTCTCACAAAAGTGTCGACTTAGATCATGAGCATACACATAACTGCAGTATCATCCGTATCATCAATTTATGCATTTTTGTCTATATTTATAGACAGGATGTAAAACTTGCAGCTATAATCCAGCTGAAGTAAAAGTTGAAACTGCCAAATGGAAAAAACCTTACTTCACAAGTTGGAGCTATCTCCGATATGTACCTCCATTGCACATGACTTTACTAAAATGACTACAGACATATCCATAGCTCTTGTGTCAATATTGGTTTAAAGTATCTGTATGCTCCACGGTGGAAATTAATAAAAGAAACTTTCTCGATGAGGATTAAAATATACTAGTGTAAACCATGTCGCGGTATGTAAATGTTTTATTGTTTGAAATGGAGACAACTTGAAGTAATGTATTATTAGGGGATAGACAATTTTAGAAAATAAGTTCGAATAAATGATACATGGTTAAAACAGTTTTATTAAATCATACATTAACCCTTTCCCACATACAGACGCTTCCTGGAGCCTCTGCAGCAGACGACTTTTGAAATAATTGTGGTGAAATTGCTCACCACGAGCAGTTTCTACGTTAACCGCTATATTTTCAACTTCAAAAATGTTCTTTCTGCTATAAAAGCGAACCATATTTTCAACATAATATATAGCTGATTAGATGTATGTCGAAAATAACTAATAATCGATTCTCTTTTCCTACAATGGCCACTAAATCAATTCTGTAGACATGCCAAAGATTTATCGTCTAAGTGAAAGACGATATATATTATTTAATTAATTATGTAAGTATAAAAATCGACGCTAACATTAAAAAACATTCAATAATAAGCTTGTATTACAGTAAAGAAAGCTATGACTTACTTAACCCTTTCCCGATTGCAGACGCATTTTGACGCATCTGATGCGGACGGCTTTAGAAAACACTGTGACAAATGATAATTATTTTTTCTATTGCCACAATGAATTCAATATTCATACGGTTATTTATAGAGATTTTCTTTTATTATTTTGCCAAGATGCTTTAAAAGATGTCTGCTGCAGATTTTTTGTATTTGGAAAAGGTTTAACATTAGATATTATTTGGATCACGAGATAACGTGCATAAACCCGTAAGCTCCATACGTTGTATAAGTTTTAATGATATGCAAATGGAGATGCGATAAGACACCAACTATACCGTTCGCCAGAAACTTACACGATGCAAATAAGCGAATGGGGATCTGATTAAACGTTGGCGGATTTAGATCTGGCTTAGCTTAACCCTTTCTCGCTTTCTGACGTCTCTGTAGCAGTCGACGTTTGAAAACAATGTGACAAAAAAAGAAATTGCTCATGATGAGCAATATTTCCATTTTACACGATTTTTCAATTCTATTCAATAGAAATATTTCAATTCAACGAGATTTCCATAGTTTTGTCAAAATGCTGTCAAAGTCGTCTGCTACAGATTTGTTGTATGTGGGATAGGGAAGGGTTTACCGTTGGGTTCCTTGTTGCATGACCCAAGTGTTTTGAACGAATACAATAAAATATAAAATTGATTGATGTTCTTTATAATTAACAAACATATGATTAGGTGGTAAGTTACTTCAGTCTTTCAGTATCAAAAGGTATAGTTGCCTAAAGAGGCCAAGAGATGCAGTTGAGAAGAAAGTCCTTTATACGAACATTAACCCTCATACAACAATATTGCAGCAGATGTCCTTACATAAATGTTGAACATCTCTATAAATTAATGTAAAATTATTGTTGAAAACAGTGTGGAAAAAAGAAGAAATTGCTCAAAACGAGGAATTACAACGTATGTCACAATCTTTTCATTTATAACTATATCTTCATTTATAGAGAACCTCTTTATATCTAACAAGATATCGTTAAAGTCGTCTGCTGCAGATTTCTTGTATGTGAGAAAGGGTTAAAACGTTTGAAGTGTGATCAGTCTAAATGATATATTTTACATTGAACTTCTTTACAATTAGAGACACACACCGTGCAACAAGGTGGTATTCACGATAGTGAATTTCGACATATATCCAACGATAACAAAAGGCTCATTCATATTTGAACGGCTGCGAAAAAAATACATGTGGCGAACAGTGAAGACCCAGGCGAACCTTTGCATCGGCACAGTTTCACCAAATCATTTAGTGTCCGTTTACTTGTAATATAGTCTTAAATGCAACAATTGAGCCAAATTACGAGAAAAACAAACAGTGTGGACTCTGCGTAAAGTATCGACCCAGGTCAGCCTAAGCATGCCGCGCAGGCTAACCCGGACATACTCGTTTCACGTCCTGTGGATTTTCTGTTTCAAGAATCATTACTCTATACATCTATCCCTCTGAGACGGAACGTGTCATCAGGGTCGATACATTACGCAGAATCCATACTGTTGGTTTTCTCATCAAACAACAGTAGTGTAACTAATGTTACGCCAGTGTACTCGTGTCCATGACACTCGGAAGAGCTATCGCTTTACGACATACAGACACTATGCCACTGTAACTGTGTTCGATGACAAACGGAAGAGCTATCGCTTTACGACATACAGACACTAGGCCACTATAACTGTATTTGATGACAATCGGAAGAGCTATCGCTATACGACATACAGACACTACGCCACTGTAATTGTGTTCGATGACAAACGGGAGAGTTATCGCTTTACGACATACAGACACTAGGCCACTGTAACTGTGTTCGATGACAATCGGAAGAGCTATCGCTTTACGACATACAGACACTAGGCCACTGTAACTGTGTTCGATGACAAACGGGAGAGTTATCGCTTTACGACATACAGACACTAGGCCACTGTAACTGTGTTCGATGACACTCAAAAGAGATATCGCTTTACGACATACAGACACTACGCCACTGTAACTGTGTTCGATGACAATCGGAAGAGCTATCGCTTTACGACATACAGACACTAGGCCACTGTAACTGTGTTCGATGACAAACGGGAGAGTTATCGCTTTACGACATACAGACACTAGGCCACTGTAACTGTGTTCGATGACAATCGGAAGAGCTATCGCTTTACGACATACAGACACTAGGCCACTGTAACTGTGTTCGATGACAAACGGGAGAGTTATCGCTTTACGACATACAGACACTAGGCCACTGTAACTGTGTTCGATGACACTCAAAAGAGCTATCGCTTTACGACATACAGACACTACGCCACTGTAACTGTGTTCGATGACAAACGGAAGAGCTATCGCTTTACGACATACAGACACTAGGCCACTGTAACTGTGTTCGATGACAAACGGGAGAGTTATCGCTTTACGACATACAGACACTAGGCCACTGTTACTGTGTTCGATGACAATCGGAAGAGCTATCGCTTTACGACATACAGACACTAGGCCACTGTAACTGTGTTCGATGACAAACGGGAGAGTTATCGCTTTCCAAGATATAGACACTTTCTGACGCCTCCGTAGCAGGAGACTTTTGAAAACAGTGTAGCAAAAGAAGAAATTACTGATAATGATGAATTCCTTTTTTTGCCACACTGTTTTAACCCTATTTAATAATAAACTGAAATATATAGAGAGTTTTCATTTTTTTGTTGTCAATATGTATTCAAAGTCGTCTGGTGAATAGTTGTTGTATGTGGGAAAGGAGGGTTAACAAGTATCTTGACCATTTCCCACATATGTACGCATTTTAAGACCTCTACAAAAGACGACGTTTGAAAATATTGTGACTCAAGGAGAATTTGCTCAAAACCAGTCTTTTGCCACATTTTCTTTTTACTTTTTTCATTAATTATACGTATAATTATATATTGTTTTTATATTTTAGAGTAGACCTTTTCAAAGTCGTCTGCTGCAGGGTAAATGGCCGGACGCGATTCTTCTGTGTTTAGGGTTTAATGCAGTCTTTCGATATCTACTCAATGTATACTATAAACGTCTAATGTATACATACACTTACTCTCTATCCGAATTGTTCACTTTCTATGGAAAGAGATATGATTCATGTATGACATGAAAGTAGACGAAATTAAATGGATTCTAAGATGTTCTCTTTTTTACAGGTAGAACCGGAGCAGCTTACAGAAGAACAGATCGCAGGTAAGTTCGAACTCCTTTTACTATATTAAAACAATTGTAGCAGACGACTTTGAAAACATATAATTTAAATTATAGACATTCTCGAAACATGTAAGAAAAGTTATTCCAATGAGTTGAAAACGTGACAGCCGTGCCACTCTCGAATAACGAAAGTATTGTTTTTGAATTGTGTTGAAAACGTGGGACAAAAAGACTGTTTTTTATTAGTTATTAATACACGAATGCATACCAATGTAGCCCCAGAATAGACCACACGAACGTGCATGTTGATTTATGTTTACATTGTTTGATCTTAGTTCTGAAACATGCATATCGAGGGCTTGGCGTAAAACGGTTGTAACTCAAATTGGTATTTTTTTTAACAAGGTTAATTAATCACCACGCCATAAATTCTTTATAAGCGTTAAATAATTTTTCTTGGAAAACAATGGAAATTTAGGTGCCATTGCTCGTTCTGAGCAATGGCACCTAAATTTGCATTGTTTACAAAGGGGTAAAAATTGCCCCTAAACAAGGGTTTTCAAAATAAGTTTTTAGTTACAACCGTTTTACGCCAAGCCCTCGATATGCTCTTATATACTCCATTAGTGTTGTTTCCAGTCGCGAGCAGCGGCATAGGGGAATCATGTGGTAAAATGTCTATGCTATTTGGAAAAAAAATAGTATTTTTTTGTTCAGGACATGTAAAAAGTATTATCACTATATAAGACATGGCAAAACATTGAAATCCTGTTAATTTCAAGGGTTATTAAACAGCAGATATTTAACAATTAAACATAATTGCTATCCAAAGAAAATATTGATCCGTTTCTCTCTTTGGCGCCTTTGCAGCCGACGGCACAATTATATAATTTTAAATCAAACCGTCTGGTATACCTGGTGTAAGACATTTTTCCTCTGATATTTTCAAAGCTTTAGATGGCTCAAAATGTATACAGCATGCAGGAAAGGGTAATCTTCAACATAATTGTTCTATTTCACAAATACTCTTTCAGCGCCGAATTGTTTAAAGTAGACTCTTCCATGTTCAAAATCGGGTGTGTCCATTTCTTAATTTATGAAAGTTTTGGACTATTTTGGACTAAAAGGCAAACAATGCTGATTTCAGGTGAGACAGCTCGTTACGAGCTGACTCACCTGAATCAGCATTGTTTGCAAAAACCTCAATATTGCCTGTGGCGCTGAAAGAGTTAACCATTCCCCATATATATACTTATTTTGAAGCATCTGAAGCAGACGGAAAAAAAGTACTTTTTAAATTTGCCACAATGCGAGCAGGGCTCGAACCTGTTGTACATGTACCACTCTTATTTTAGAATTGCAGGAGGCGTTCGGTCTATTCGATAGAGACGGGGATGGCGACATATCGACAAAGGAACTTGGCACTGTAATGAGGTCTTTAGGTCAGAATCCCTCGGACGAAGAGTTAGAGGATATGGTACGGGAAGTGGATGTAGATGGTAAGCACTGGTAGTGTATTATTTATAACTATAAAAACCATTAAATTTTGAAGAAATCAATGTATCATCTAGAAGATTTGAAGTAAAATTTAAATATTAGAGCGCTCGTCAGTTATTACCTAGTCGAAAAGTATGCATTAGTGAATAAGTATTAAAGCCAGAGTTATATGACTTGGTGTAGACATGCGTATTGTTTCTAGGAACATGGGTAGCACGTTTCATTTGCAAATGTTGAACGATTTTTGAGTTATGGGCAAAGTTAAACTTTTGTATGAATTTCTAAGTCCTAAAAGGGACATAATTGAATAACTATTAAAGACAGAGTTATGTGACTTGGTATAGACATGCACATTGTTTCTACGAACATGTGTACAAAGTCTCATTTGAATACATTTAACTGTTTTTGAGTAACGAGATTAAAGTGTTGTGACGACAACGCAGACGATGCAGACGATGACGTCAAGGGTATCACAATAACTCGACTTCTTTTCTTCGAAAAAAAAAAGACGAGCTAACAAGGTAGAACATATCATGGAAAAAAGAAAAACTGATCTCCTTATTGTCTCCATTTTCATAATACATTTTGTATTTTCAAATAACGTCCGCTGCAGAGGCGCTAGATACCGTCTAAACAACCAACTTGAATAATTGTTTATGATTTAAGAAAAAAGTCAATATTCCAATGCAACATCACGTAAACATTCCGAAATGAGTCATGTGATTAGTTGTGTATGTATTAAACTGTTAGGTCGCTAATGCGTGAGGGCTCCACCACAAATACTTGTCCAAAAGAAGCAATGCTTTGAAATATTGAAGAAGACGTCCTTTAAAAAAATGAGCATCATTTTCAATATTCTCTTCATTAGTTTTAAATTAAATATAATCTGTAATGTCAAGATTTTCTTTTCGCAAAACGACATTGTTTCATTTCGATACAGCGAATGAAATGCAAACAACGAGAACAATAAAGATGTCTTTAATAAAATATTTGACGGAATCAAACAATGCTAGTCTGTGAATAAATGATACACTCTCTTGATATGTGTGAACATTGCACGCTGACATGTCAAACGTCGAGTTGATACTGTGTGACAGAACAACAAAGTGCAACATATGACATACCCGTTCTGGGGATTTTCTATCTTACAAAACAATTTTTCGCAGTAAAAGACATAGATTATAAATATGCCAGTGCCTGATAAAATGTGTAAATTGACTTTTATGGACAGCATAATAACCAGAGAAAGCTAAGATCTACTCTGTTCACAAGCTTATTAGAAGATTCGCTCAGCGTTTGTAGATTCTGATAAGACTAAACAGGTTGACAAGATGGTCGGTACGGTACCTTCACTGTTCTGAAATGCCAACGTGAACCTTTTCTCATGCCCTTGTTCAAATGAGCGCCTTACGTGATATTAGCAGTTGCTTCGATGTAAGCGGAAACAACTTCACAAGGTTACAGTTGTCTTTCGTTCGTGTAGATCTAGAGCGTCCGTCTCGGAGAGAGAGTTCGAGGGTTCGACCCCCGACTGGGTCAAACCAAAGACTTTAAAACTGGTAGTATTCGCTTTATCCCCTTAGAGCTCAGGAATGTGGTGTTAGGATTTACGACCGGCTCGCTGATGTCAGAATAAATGGACGAGTAGTATTGAAAGCTAACATTGACGAAGCCGTTGTACTGAAAAAAAGTTGAAAATGTCGTTTAACATGAAACAATAATACATTGAAAAACACGACAGTGTTTTTTGTGAATATTCTTGTTGTCATTAAGAGTTTTAAATTCACATTTTACTTAATCAGGTAATGGTACGATAGACTTTGATGAGTTTCTACAGATGATGTCTCGTAAGATGAAAGAAACTGATACAGAAGAAGAGATTAAAGAAGCTTTTAAAATATTTGATAAAGATGGCAATGGTCTCATATCTCCGTCAGGTAAGTTACATTGGTGTTAACATTCTTTTCGCCTATCAAATGGCAAACAACACTAATGGGGGCAAATCGTTGCATGTCGATGATACATATATATCTAGAGCTACACATGCCATAAGTTGCAAAACATTATCTACACAGAGGACTAGATAAGGAGCAGTAAACAGGTCTTTCTTCCATGATATCTCTGTTAGCACTCATCAAAACCAATGTTGTGGGTACTCAAAAGAATCGTCTCATTGAGACGATTCTTTTGAGTACCCACAACATATGTTTTGGAGGTCAAATAAGGATTTAAGAACATGAAATACGCCCATTATCTTAAACAAGACTACACATGTTCGTATTTAGAACTTGCATCAAACTTGGTTTACTTACAGAATTACGATGTGTAATGACCCACTTGGGAGAAAAGTTAACGGATGAAGAAGTAACGGAGATGATTAAAGAAGCTGATCTTGACGGTGATGGAGAGATAAACTATGACGGTATATACATGTAGCTATTGTTCTGTTTGAGCAGCAGTGTAATTGTTATTTTACGTATCATATTGCTTTGACTGTTAATCAATACGTGTTTTGTGAAATTGGTAAGCGCTTGCTTAAATAGAATCCGCCGCAAAAATATTATTATTGTACTCATTAATCTCTAAAATGCGCTTATCCATTTATAACTAATATATTATGCCGACGTAGTATATCCTTTTTAACACTGAATTCTAGTAGATCTTTAAAAGTTGGTCTTTGAAAGATGCCAGAGGTTTTGTTTTAATTGGTTTGGGTTTTTGTGGGATTTTTTGTGCATATTTGTAGCTTGAAAATGGTGTTTTATGTTCATTTAACATTACAACGGTTGAGAGGTATTTTGGCCGGGGGACGCAAAGTCTAGCCATCAGGTATATATATATATATGTTGCTTTTCATTGTAGAATTACCGTTTTGTTAACATTTGGTTTATCTCGCTTTTTTTTTTTTTTATATTTACAGAATTTGTGAACATGATGAAGAAGTGATGTTTATTGTCCTGTAGCCAAGTGTGACTTAACTTCCGTGTTTAACAAACAATCCGTGCATACAAGCTATTACATCGGTGCTCTGCTTCATCCATTAAAGTTGATCTATTTTTTTAATACAGACTTAGTACTTGTACAAACCAATTTTATCTTTTTGTAACATGAATGTTTTAAGATAAATATTTTTTATTTCTAAGGTTCTGCTGTTAAATATATCAGAATTGCCTAAATTACATTAGTTATTGATTAGTAAACATCTGAGCTCAAAATGCGGATATGTTAAATCACGTAACTCGCCAATAATACTTTTTGTGATGTACATAACGACGAAGTATTTGAAGTGCTGCAAAATTAGTCCTATCTCCATCCGATATATAACTGATAATTTGTTCTAAGTAAATATTGTATCGAGTTTGATGAAATTATCAGCTTCGCCATTGGACATTCGAGTTTGATATAATTCATCAACTACTGATGTGGACATGATCACACACTTTTGGTTTATACATAAATCACCAAGTCTTGATTTCTAAAGGCATTTATTGCCAACTATTGATTTTGACATAAAGCGAATCAACTGTTGTACCGACTTTTAATTTAATCATACATCATTCAACTCTAAATGAAGTCCTAAAACACCAACTCTTGAAGGCTTACATTGTCAACACACCCTTGATGTATATATATACATCGTCATCTCTGGAATTAGATATAAATCTCGAACTAACGATTTATTCGTTTAACTAGCCGACTCTTCCACTTCATTTGACTGGGGTTTCTAATTGTATTCAACTAAGCCACGCCACAGCTAAGCCGACATTACCGAATTAAATTAACAGTTCCGGATCAGGGTGTCCTGCTGTTTACCTTATCCGGATCTTTCTAACTCCATATCCAGTCTATGGAACACTCTTACATGTACATCTGTTGGGGACTGTACGCGTTTATTAATTACGGAGAATAGTCAGTATGCAGCGGTCTCGTGACAACTCAACGTCAAAAAGTAACCAACAATTTATCGATTTATCGACGTATTTGAGTGTTCCCTGGACTTATACTAAATTTATTTTTGTACTGTCATCTTTGTAATTCATCAATCGGAACTACCGCTACCTTCTTCTCTAAAGATCCTATCCAAGAAATGGTTCGATGTATAGCGAATCAATAACATATACCAAACAACTCAGAGATTCAGTGTCATGTGGCCGTGATCTAATGTGAATTGGTCGTTTGTGTCACGTCATACACATGCCGACCACCACAGGTTTTACAGTTAAAGGTAGTTTCATTCTGGAATACTAGGTCGTTTTGACACACAATACTATATGTTGTCATATTTACTGCGAGTGAATATTTTCACCATATCACGTGTCTAACACACACCATAACATTTGTATATATTGTATGTGTGAAACAATAATGTTATTACTCTTAAATTATTATTAACATCTTTTATGAGTAAATGTATGACTCTGAGTGACTTGTGCTAGAATAAATTGAGTTCGTTTTCATAAATTTCTTTGACATTGTAATCATTGTATATACGTGCATAAGTCGTAAAGATGATACGCTAACTGACATCAACGTCCATGCTTATAGAACTCGATACATATGTTGATGTTTTCAAGCTAATATGTCGCTGTTTATCTCCACTGTTTGTGTATCTTTAACTTCTATATTCCCAGTGTTATCTGAATAGAGATCCATTTGAACAGTTTGAATCTGTTTTTATAATTATGACACAAATATTGACCGTTTTCAAAAATGGCCAATGGGTTGTATATCACCTTTTGCCACTCTAAATAATGACTTCGACATATATGTATCTCATCAAATATAAATTGAGCCGTCCCGCAAGAATACCAACATTGTGAACTCTCGGATCAGCTAAAGTATGCCACGCAGGCTAATCCGGGCAGACACTTTTCGCCTCCTGTGGATTTTCTGTTTCAGGGATCATTACTCTCTACATCTATCCACTGAGGCGGAATGTGTCGGCCCGGATTAGCCTGCGCGAACTGCGCAGGTTGATCTGGGTCGATACATTACGCAGAGTCCATAATGATGGTTTTCTCGCGGGACGGCTGTATAGTACACGTCTGAGGAAATATATTTGTGGTAAATATCTCAATCTTAGTTTGCCCTTCCACAGTTTAAGCACAATCCTCGTAGTACGCCACTTCATCGAACAAGCATCCTGAAGTATTTTGGAAAAATGGTAACATTAATAAAGAATATATTTGGATTTTAGTTGCCGTTAATTTAACATGGTCTGGACGTTGGACTTTTTCGTTTGCCATGAATCGCAAATGTGTACATTATGTACGTCCGGGTTTCTGAGATACTTTTCTCGTGTGTTAACCATTAATTTAAAATGTGAAATATAGAGTTAAGAAATTGTTCTGTTTTTGTTTTCATGTTGTGTGCCACATGTTCTCTAACATCTTTATGCCTGATTAATGAAGTCGTTGTTCAACCGCGAATTATGGCAAATAGTATGCATAATTGCATATGTGACTTTGTTGGTAATATTTATGTTGTGTTTGTTGAAATTGTGTTAAATGCAACTTTCCCCGCAATCCTGAACGCCGAGAAGGAAAGCAATAAGTCCCGTTTTAGATCGGATTGATTACTCACTGTCAATCGTTCGTTAAAATCTTATTTACTGAAACTACTTGTCTGATTTCAAAATAATTTAACAAGAATGTTCACTCTGAAGCCATGAACTATAATTCTTTGAAACCGATCCGCTCCGCTTCACAACTTGGCCGCCAGATCTTAAATTCGCACATTTCATTAACATCTAGCTTAATTTAAAAAGTTACAAGTTTGTTCCTATGCTTGCCTCCTATCACAATTGTTGGAATAGCATTACTCCGCCGACAACATCACCGAAAGCCGTTTTGTTCTGGTTGCATAAGTTGGACACAACAGCTAAATATTGAAACATATTAAGATTAAATCTCTTCTAAAACACCGGTCCAATTTCGAAATAAGCTCATGTAAATGTACGTTTTGTGGCCCTCTATGAAGAGTTTTGAAATTGTTCACTTTCGCTGCATTTGAGCTAAAAATAGAGAAAAAACGTTTTAGATGACCACGCATCCGAGACACCGCTTTGAAATGATTAAAAGACATATCGGCATAAACAAGTCATGTAACACTTTCCAGTTCTTGTGAAAAGGTGCATTTAGGTATGTATAACATCGCATCCGAGACAACGCTTTGACACGATTAAAAGACATATCGACATAAACAAGTCAGGTAACACTTTCCAGTTCTTGTGAGAAGGTGCATTTAGGTATGTATAACATCGCATCCGAGACAACGCTTTGACACGATTAAAAGACATATCGACATAAACAAGTCAGGTTACACTTTCCAGTTCTTGTGAGAAGGTGCATTTAGGTATGTATAACATCGCATCCGAGACACCGCTTTGACACGATTAAAAGACATATCGACATAAACAAGTCAGGTATTACTTTCCAGTTCTTGTGAAAAGGTGCATTTAGGTATGTATAACATCGCATCCGAGACAACGCTTTGACACGATTAAAAGACAATTGACATAAACAAGTCAGGTAACACTTTCCAGTTCTTGTGAGAAGGTGCATTTAGGTATGTATAACATCGCATCCGAGACACCGCTTTGACACGATTAAAAGACATATCGACATAAACAAGTCAGGTAACACTTTCCAGTTCTTGTGAGAAGGTGCATTTAGGTATGTATAACATCTACGCGGACGATGAAGACTAATGAGACTGGCGGGATGCACAGTTTTCACTGTACGCAGATGTATGAATACTAAACTAAGACGCGGTACAAACACGGTGGTATGATCCAACTTGCGATCGAGCAAGAATTACCTATTCTCGAGGCAGAAGCTCTTACTCCTTCATGGACGCGTTGGTTTATGTCATTATAGAACTTTCAGCGCCAAAGGCAATATTGAGGTTTTTGCAAACAATACAGATTCAGGTGAGTCAGCTCGTAACGAGCTGTCTCATCTTAAATCAGCATTGTTTGCCTTTTAGTTACTAAAATAGTCCAAAACGTTTATTACCCGAGAAATGGAGACGCCCGATTTTGAGCAGGGAAGAGTCTATTTTAAACAATTCGGTGCTGAAAGGGATATAGAACACATCTTTAATACGGATAAGTATTCATGTCATTGTGGCCATTTATTTATAATTATAAAGAATACATTTTTAACTTTTGTAAACAAAGGTATTCTAATGAGTTGGATGCTTAGTGTAGACGTTAATGTAGTTCATGTTGATATTAGGCCATTAGTTTCAAATAAACTTAAGCTCTAGGTTTCTAAGGCACATATTTTAGTCTTTTTCCTTAACATCATGTAATTTCTTTCTTCCAATTTCATTTACTTTAACTAGATATTTGTACTATTGTAGCTTCTATTATTAAGTACAACATATATTAAGACTAATTAACAATTATCAACTAACCCAACTATTTATTTATTAGAGCATGTATTTTTTATCTTATTGCTTACTATATAGATCGTGTAAATTATATCTTTCGACATAGTCCCTCATAACGTTATGCTTGTTTCATCTACATATATATAAATTTATTATTTCCTACTTCAATTAGTATTGTCTATAGCAATTTGGTGTAAATTTCTTTAGTCCTACTTTAATTGCCCTACCCAATATCTATTTTACCTATATTTAAAAGCATTGAACGTGGGTGCCTGTACTATTTCTTTAGGAAATTCATTCCAATTATGTATACCCCTATAGATGAAGAAATTATTTTTTATTTGTTTTACCTTTCTCTAAATTTGAATAGCTGATATTTGTGACCTCTAGTAGTGTTATTATTATGGCTCGACAAGTTAGAAGCTGTTTGATCAATGTCATTAATTAGTTTATAGGTTTGAATTATATAAGCTCTGTTTCTTCTATACGATAAACTGGGAAGTACCAATTGTACTAGTCTTTCATTGTAATTTAAGTCTTTCAGATCTTTCTGTATTCTAGTAGCTCTTTTTTGCACATTTTTATGCTATTATCATCTTAATTTTCATTGGGTTCCAAATTACTGAAGCGTATTCTAAATGGAGCCTTACCAAGGATTTGTAAAATGTTAAAAACAGCTCGGAATCCATGCATGTAAATTTCTTGGCTATAACTCCCAAATTTCTGTTTGCTATATTGACTGTAATTCTGATATGGATTTCTGACTTGTAAGTTGTTATCAAATGTCGACCCTAATTTTGTTCTTCTATGATTTGTTGTATTTTATGGATATTTCCTTGTGCATCTTTCATATAATTATCACTAGAAGTATTGCGTCAGATGTGCATTGTTTTGCATTTGTTAACATTTGCCATTTTGTGGCCCAATTACAATCCTCACTAATGTGTTCTTTCAACAACTCTGCACCATGCCTGTTGTTAAAAGCGAGTACAAATTTGTGTCGGCTGTGAACATTTTCAAAGTACAGTTCAGTACATCAAGCAAGTCATTTATATAGCTTAGGAAAACAAATCGTCCAATGACACTACCCTGGGGGAGACCGCTAATGTCAATCCTCCATGTAGAGTATTTCCCATTCAGATTAGTACTTTGTAGTCTGTTATGAAAGACATGTTCTAACTATTTGTAAATGTTCCCCCTAATACCAAGAGCCTTAAGCTTTCTTAACAGTATTTTATGAGGTACTTTGTCAAAAGCAGCCTTACAGTCCAGATATATTATATCTTTACTATCTATCTATATCTACTGATATAGTCTATGCTCCCATACATTCTAGAGGCTGTGTAATACAATGTTTTTTCCTAAAACCATTTTGGTGGTTTGATATTAATTAGTTAGTTTTTTCATAACGCGACAGAATATGGATGTTATACTTGTTGGACGATAACATCTTCTTTGGATCCACTTTTTAAATATAGCCTATACATTGGCCATTTTCCATTCACCTGGAAGGAGATCTTCTATTAAGGATTTCTTAAACTGATTTGTAAATGTGGAACATACTATTTCTTTACATTCATGAATTAGTTTATCCTTTCTTTTTATTCCTTCTCCTGTGTTCAAAATCACACATAAACCTTGGTGAAATATATTTCAGTTCTTTATTATATTCCCTAATTGTGTCATTTAGAAGTGAAATCTTGGCATTAAGGCTGCCTTGTTCTCTGATTCCTGCTTCGCCCCTTGTTTTGTTCCACTCGTAGGGGGGATATAGGAGTGTTTTCTAATGTCCCAATGTATATGTCCTTCTCTGTTAACTGAATTTCCTATTTAAAAAATGAATCTTTTTTTTTATTTCAATTGAGAGTATCAAACTATAGAAGCAAATACTTATACACAGGACAGATATAGCAGTCTATTACCTAAGAATACAATTTTTACTCATTTAGAACCAGAGCTGATTATAATCACAACTTGTGCATAAATCATACAAGGGTATTGCTGTCAATCTCCCTGTAATATTAAATTATTTATATTAAGAAGTGGATGTTGCTGTCAACCACATCAATATCTACAATAGCATCACGTATAGTGTAAAGTTAGATATCAGTCACATCATATAATGATAAAAAGAATTTTGCAATTTATGATGTGTTTTTTAGTTTCATTTTTATTCCAGAACTATTGTATATTTTATTCCAACAGGGCGGGGATATCATTTGAGTATTTCATAAATAAGTTTCCACTTATGTCATTATCCAAAGAGTTTCCGATGGATCCCTATGCCGTTAAATAAGTTCGATTTTCGTTACTCCATTTTCCCCGTCTTTAAATCGTGTTATGCAGTGTAAAATGTTTGTATTTTAAGTTTATGCCAACAGTTTTATATTTAAAAATAATGATTTCTTATTTTATTTGCAAATCGAAAGCACTGGTGTCAGTTAATTGACTTGACAGTTGAGTAAACATATCTGACCATTTGATTTAAGATGTGTCAAGGATTCGTAGTATATTTCAGTTGTTTTCCGTCGAATAAGTGTACACATTCGCTAAATAGCAAAACGAGTTCTACTTTAGGAAATGACAACATTGTGACATAATCAGTTTCATTCACTTATCTAGTGCAAACATTCAAAAAGTAGTTTTATAGATTAAATACGTTTTTCTATTATTAAGATACAAACATATAATCATAGCATTATATAAGTTGTATATATCTACCGATTGATGTGCTATGTCTGTATTTTATTCATTATTTCAGAATTTCTTCGAATTATGACAGATTGATCTTGGAAATACATCAAGTACATTTCATAGAGAAACCACACCGCATCTGAACCATTTACCAGAAGAATATACGATGTATTGATCCATGCCGTGCATAATGAAGTATGAATGATAATTGCATCTTGAACTTTGAATCATGTGTATACATTTTCAAAGCCCCATCTACGTGTATGCCAGATTCGTATAATTGTACCGACACTGTATTAATGTCGTCCCGTTGGTGTCGAGTCCCGGTAGCTCAGTCGGTAACGATGCGGGCTGTCAATCCAGGGGTTGTGAGTTCGAATCCCGGCTCGGCCAACTTTCTTTCCGACGTTTGACAAAGTCATTGCGACATGCGTCATTCGTCTTCCACCAATGGACTTAGTCTATGTTGAAAAGCAGCCAGTTGCTTGGAAAGATTGTTGTGTGGAGTACTGGTGTGAGAAAACCAGGAAACACATGAGTAGGTGAACTGGCCGCCGTGATATGACTGAGAAAATGGTTAAAAACGGAGTTAACCCCAATCAATCAATCAATCAATCAATCAATCAATCAATCAATCGTCCCGTTGGTAACGCGGCCACACCAGTGATTTTTAAATGTATTTGCTGCATGGCTCCATCTTGCCTAACGAGATGCATATTCGGAAAAAGAAACCTGTGGTGACAACTAGGGAGTATTAAGACCTCAAGTCGTCTGACGAAGCTCCTATTTGTTTTGCATCAAACCTGGCACTTATAAAACATTATTTCTAATGTGTGTTGCATACCATTTACATACATGCATACCTAACAATCTGTTCAAATGTGCACGAACCACATATACATTGTATCCTATTGATGGAAGACGAATGGCGTAAGTCAAAACGTCTATCGTCGGAAAGAACAAATGTAATAGTTTCGGTTCGAACTCACGACCACGGAGTGATAACCCTCATCGATATTGTCTGTGCTGTAGCTGATTATCAAATGAAATGTGTATAAGGCATCTGTTACAATTACGTTTAGAATCTTCGAAATCTGGAATAATAAGACGTTTATGACCATGAAGAATGGAATCCATACTTATACAGTCTACTGCATGGCTGTCAGACATCATCTAAGATTTAAAAATGACTGTATGGAGACCAGAAGCAAACAGAACTGAGCTTCATCTACCGGAAAATGCCCGTGTGCCTGTTCTACTATTGCGTGCCTTTTTATGAATAATTATCTACACTTAGGAGCCTTTAATGTAGCCAAACGGCATATGTTTGAGCCAAAACGTAGTTAATCGTATGCGAATGAGTCATTAAATGAGCCAAACCGTATAAGTATGAGGTAAAACTTAGTCAAAGGGTGTGTAAGCATGAGCGACTTATTTGGCTAATTCTATCAGTATGAACCAAAGTGGTAGTCAAATCGTATAAGCACAGCCGAAACACAGTCAAATCACATAAGCATGAGCCGGAACAAAGCCAAATGGTATAAGTATGAGCCAAAACGAGCTATATCGTAGCCAATTCGTTTAAGTTCGCATCATCGCTTTTCGAACCCATGTAGTTACAAAGTGTGATATTCTTTCTTCAGATAATGGCGACTCTCGATAAAAGACAACTTGATGTTATTGTTGGAATAGGAAACACAAATATGCAACCACGGAAATATCGTTTTCTTAACGTCCCTGTCTTCAAAGATATTTCCTTTTAGCTATGATATTCTTTCCTTTTACATTATCATTGTCACAGCTCTGTAGCTCTTTTGAAGGATAACACAGCTACATTTTATAAACGACAAAATATGCTCCTTCTTCTTCCCCTTTTATCCCTTTATTCATATAAATATACTTTTTGAAGCTTAGTACATGTAAATTCATTATAAGTTTTGTTTTATTGTTTAAAGTAGTATATTTATCTCTTGATCTGATTTTACTTTCTTTGTTCAAAACTAGAACCACCTTATCCTGTACCAACTTTTCAATAGAGAGATAATTACTGTAATCAGAGTTCATGTTTTGATATGTGTTTGTTTTATTATGTTATGTGTACATGTAAATTTAAAGAAAACAAATACGTTAACCTAAACGTAAAATATGTATGATTTAAAAAAATAAATATATATATAATATATATAAGTCTAGGAACAAAGGCTTATCACTTTATGCGCCCAACCGCAGTGCAATCGTATATATATGAGCCATGAATGTAGCCAGATCATACAAGTATGAGCCATGAATGTAGCCCAGATCATATACATATGAGCCATGAATGTAGCCAAACCTTGAAAGTATGAGGCAAAACGAGTCAAATCGTGTAAATATGACACATTAATGTAGCCATTTCGTCTCGGGCTAAATCGTAAAGATATGAGCCATAAAATTATGAGACAAAACGTAGTCACATTGTAGGCAAATCTTATAAATATTAGCCATTCGTATGAGCCACAAATATAGCCCAATTGTAAACGTATGCACAAAATCGTAATGTATGAGTCAAACCGTAGTCAAATCGAATAAGTTTTAATCTTGAATGTAGCCAAGTTGTAAAAGTAATACTCAAAACATACTCAAATAGTTTTAAGTATTAGCCATTAATATAGCTAAACCGTAAATGTATGAGGCAAAACGTTATCAAATCGTGTAAATATGACACATTAATGTAGCCATTTCGTCTCGGATTAAATCGTATAGGTATGATCCATGTGATAATTAATTTCTTAAGAAGTATATTTCATGAACTTACATAAGTTTAATAAAGCGGTGGATTTTTAATGTTAGTTAGATATATGAACTGTTACATAATGGGCTCGACATTAAAGTAACGTTTGATACATAATTCTTGAAACTTTTGATAAGACGGTCATTCGGTAGTATTCGTTATCAAATATTTGTAAATTTCAGTTAATACACACTATCTCATTTAAATTCTTATTCGCCCATTTCTACCGGTTGTCACTACATTAATTATGAGAATATGTGCGTGTTTTTGTAAAGTAAGTTCTGTACTTTCGCAACGTTATTGTATTCAATATTTTTCTATTCTAAATTCATACTTTATGTGAAAATAACGATAAGATTAAATATTACTAGATGCCAAATAAGACGGCTAATATTTATTTGATTAAATCAATCTCGCCATGGTCAGCTGCATTACAAAATGCTTGTGTAATTCCTAATTGTGTTTTGCAAAATTATAAATGAATTCGTTCTAAATCTTTAGATTTGCCAAAAGTCCATGTATGACTCCCATAATTTAATATTGGATTTACAAATCCGTCAATAAGTTATTGCGAAACTTTTGTTTTAGCTTAATGTTAAAATGTATTTACATACTAAATGAGTAAAAGAAGTTTCAAAAAGATCATTATTTGCGAATTTGTTCTCAGAACCATTATTTTAGTTTTATAATATTAAAATCAAGGCCCCAATTTGTACCTTTTATTAAATGTTGTTAAAACTGAATCTAGGTCAATTGAACACGAAACCAGTTATATTAACCAAGTTATATGAAGCAACTAGATTCCCCGAAAATCGACCTCTTCTTAGTTCAAATGGAGATACTATATATTTTTGTAACGGAAAACAATTCGAAAGCCAAATGGAAGATATTATTTTGCAATATTTTGATGCAAAACAATCTCTTATCCAAAGCTATAGGTATTTGGAGATTTGTTGAATGCGAATGTGATGTCCGTCAAGGCAGGGTTCGAATTGATCTCTACCAAGACGTCAATCAATTTATACTCTTATTTACGAATTGGCATCAGCACATTTTTCTAAAGTAATTCCTTTTATGATAAATATAGATACTCAAAACCAGTATAGATTCATCATGAAATAAGACTTTAAATCCGTAAACGCGTCAAATATAAGGCTGAACGAGCTGAAAACATGAGTGATCAACAACTCAGAAATAGCACATCGTTCTTTATCTGGTAGGCATGTCCTAGACAAAATGCGAAACATTCTTAACCGCTATGTTGTATTTTAACTAGAACAGGCATTTGGAAGCGTTTCAAGATAGTGAGGTATGTGGAATCAAGAAGAGTTATGTGATATTTATAAAAAAAAAAAGGCTACCCGCAACTACTGCACCATTTCTTTCCTAAGCGCCGTTAGCAAAATATTTGAAGATAGTGTCAATAGACAATAGACATTCATGTCTTTATTCCTTGACAGCAGTAAAGCGATCTTTTCTTTTAAGCCCCGTTTTTCTCGCAAATGATTAGACTACAAATCAACCGTTTTTTACATTTATCAATCTTGCTTATACGCATAAGATGAAGTGTTCACGGTCTACTGTAATATTTCTAATTTCTTCTATCGTGTTTAGCACCAGGGACTGCTTTATACATGATCTCAGAAAGTTATTTATGGGAATCATTCATATTATGTTTACTGACTACCTTCCAGACAGAAAACATTGGTTTATTCTGTTTTGGTGTTATTCTGATAGCTTCCCTATCATGGCTGTGTACCATACCGTCTAATCTTTTTTGTTTTCAGTAACAATGTTGACAATGATATTGACACAGAAGTAAGATTCTCCATTGATGACACAATATAGCTTGTTATAGGTGTTAATTCACACATCGTAATTCCGATTTATAAAATACATGGGCTTGTCAGCTTCAATCCTTAAAAAGAGTAGGTTGTTTTATATTATGCTATCAAGGAATCAGACAAGAAATTCCATCCACCTCTGACCATACTTGGAACACATATTGAAAAAGTCACTGTCTATAAACATTTAGGGGTCGCTTTGACTCACGATGGTCAATGACAGCGTCATACTGATGTAATAAAAGAATCAGGCATTGGAATAATAAACATCCTTTGTCCTCTTACATCTGCACTTGGCAGAAACCCTTGCGGACTATAAGTGTAACCTTTGTACGATCAGAAGAAATTCCTTTCATCCATTCTACCTCATTTAGTGAGGTAGAATTGATTTGAGAAATCCAGAGGATGTCTGCGTCATTAGAAATCAATACACAATTTAAACATACTAATTTGAATCTAGCAACTACATATGTATTTTTAGAATATTCTTGACAAGCCATGAACAAAAGAAATGCGAATTTCCCCAGTGGAAGTTTCCTCATTTCCTCATTCCCTACAGTGTGACAAAATGACAATGTAATGGCAATTTCACCTTTTGTCACGATGTTTCAAAAAGTTTTCTGGTACATCTGCATCAATATGCGTTCTGCAAGTCAGGGCAATGGTTACTTTAAAGTATTCGGGTTACGATTTTTTATTGCTTTCGAGTATTGGTACAATACGAGCAACGTTAACGATACGGCAAAAGACACAAGTGTTTGAAACTTTTAATTTTCTTTTGATTGTTCGAATGGTTGAACGCGGCTTTCGACAGCTATTCAGTCACACCACGACGTTTACTGGATAAATAACGAGTACTGCTGATAAGCTTATCCTGACACCAGCGAATAAGTAGCTATACTTTCCCAGAGACCGTGAGCGCTAAGAAGTGAAGATTCTATTTCTATATTTAAAGTCCAACATCATCCAAAATACGTATAGTTCAGTTTATTTTATTATATCTCTCGTTTAGCAATAACATTTGCGTGAATGTAAGAAATGTGCACGAAACAACCGCCGTTATATACATACAGATTAAAAAAGATTCGCATTGCCTTCATAATCTGTACCACGACATGCTTTTTCTAATATTGTAAATAAAGTCATGTATAAAAGTATGAATCACCCCCAAAATAAGGCGGAAATGATAAATTGGCCATTATACATATTTTCTCTATTTACCATGATGGGTTCAAACAACACCAATGAATATTTGAAAGAGTTTTACCAAAGGCAAGCTGAGTACAATTTCGCATTATATTATTCGTAACAATTAGCTGTAATGTATTACTCGTAACAATTAGCTTATAATACCCATATGGTTATTCATTTCTTTGTTTAAAGAGAGGTACGTAGAACATGACAGCTCGCTCAAAAAACTGATTTCGACTTTGATCATTTCACAAGAATGACTAGCTTTAAATCAGCATTTAATCAAACTAGTATCTATTGAAATGAAGTGTGTATTGCATGAATACTAAATGCGCAACAATAACTGCAGTCGTACATGCCCGTAAAAGAGAGGTAATTCGATTATCGGCTCTTCAATTTTGAATGTATGCCCCTTTTGATTCATTTGAAGGTAATGATAAGAAAACAGAAAATGAAACCGTATTGAAACACATCGAACAATGCCTCGACATATCGGAGTCTACACATAAGCACAACATAGAAACGCCCACTCAAAATGGCCACGTAACACGATCCCGAGTCCTCGAGAAATAACGGGACTGATTGCATTCTTCAGGCAGACAAATGACACTAGTCATGATTACTTTTATCAAATAACTGAATGAGTGAACTCATTGTTCATGATATTATTAGCTACTGAGCTATATCGTGGCTCAACACAATTGTCATCGAATCTGGTAAATGAGTTACAGGTAAAGGCAAATATTAGATCATTGTTTACAATGAAAACAGGTGCATGTCCACAAATAAAATCTTCACGGTTAAAATCACATCAGATCTTCAATGTTTAGAGGCAGAAACTGGATGGATGTTTACAGTGAAGTAGGTACCTGTCCACACATCAAATCTTCATAGTGTGGGGGCCCAAACAAGATGTTTTTTACGATGGAAACAGGTACCTGCCCTCGAATCAGATCTTCACGGTTCAAAGGCAGTCCCTAGATGGTGTTTACGATGAAAACATGTACATGCATTCGTAGCAGATATTCGTGGTTTAAAGGCAGAAATCAGTTGGTGTTTACTATGAAAACAGGAACCTGCCCTCACATCATATCTTCGTGGTTTAAAGGCAGATACTAGATGGTATTTACAATGAAAACAGGAACGTACTCTTATATCAGTTATTCAGGATTTAAAGCCAGAAACTAGAAACTAGACTGCTGATCATGATGAAAACAGATATCTGCTCTCGCATCAGATCTTCATGGCTTTGAGGCAAAAACTAGATTGCCGTTTACGATTAAAACAGGAACTTGCCCTAAAATCCGATCTTCATGGTTTAGAGGAGAAACTAGATAGTTGTTAACGAAGAAAACAGGTACCTACTCGCACATCAAGTCTTTATGGTTTAGAGGCAGAAACTAGATTGTTGTTTACAATGAAATAGGTTCCTGCCCTCACATAAGAACTTCATGGTTTAGAGGCAGAAACTAGAATGTTGTTTACAATGAAATAGGTACATGCCCTCACATAACAACTTCATGGTTTAGAGGCAGAAACTAGCTAGATGTTTACAATGAAATAGGTTCCTGCATAAAAACTTCATGGTTTAGAGGCAGAAACTAGATGGTTGTTTACAATGAAATATGTATATGCCCTAACATAAGAACGTCATGGTTTAGAGGCAGAATATAGATGGTTGTTTATAATGAAATAGGTTCCTGCCCTAACATAAGGACGTCATGGTTTAGAGACAGAAACTAGATGATTGTTTACAATGAAATAGGTTCCTGCCCTCACATAAGAATTTCATAGGTTAGAAGCAGAAACTAGATGACCGAAACAAGATGTTTATTAGAATGGAAACAGGTACCTGCCCTTGCATTAGATCATCACGGTTTAGAGGCAGAAACTAGATGGTTGTTAACGATGAAAACAGGTACCTGTCCTCACATCAGAACTTCACTGTTTAGAGGCAGAAACGAGATCCAGGATGTTTACAATGAAATAGGTACCTTCCCTCACATCAGAACTTCGCGGTTCAGAGGCAGAAACTAGATAGTTGTTTACGATGAAAACAGATACCTGTCCTAACATCAAATCTTCATAGTTAGGAGGCCGAAACAAGATGGATGTTTACAATGAAATAGGTTCCTGATTAAGAGGCAGAAACTAGATGGTTGTTTACAATGAAAACAGGTACCTGCCCTCGCATCAGATCTTCATGGTTTAAAGACTGAAATGTGATAATTGTTTACGATGAAACAGAGGTCCCTGCCCTCGCATCAGATCTTCGTGGTTTAAATACAAATAAGATGATTGTTTACTATGAAAACAGGTACTTGTCCTCTAATCAAATCTTCACGGTTTAAAGGCAGAAATCAAATGGTTGTTAAAGGTTAAAACAGGTACCTGCCCGCACATCAAATCTTCGCGGTTAAGGGACAGAAACTAGATGGTTGTTTACAATAAAATAGGTACCTGCGCTCACATAAGGCAGAAAGGCAGAAACTAGATGGTTGTTTATAATGAAATAAGTTCCTGCCCTCACATAAGAACTTCATGGTTTAGAGGCAGAAACTAGATGGTTGTTTATAATGAAATAGGTTCCTGCCCTCACATAAGAATTTCATGGTTTAGAGGCAGAAACTATATGGTTGTTTACAATGAAATAGGTACCTGCCCTCACATAACAACTTCATGGTTTAGAGGCAGAAACTAGATGGATGTTTACAATGAAATAGGTACCTGCGCTCACATAAGAACTTCATGGTTTAGAGGCAGAAACTAGATGGTTGTTTATAATGAAATAGGTTCCTGCCCTCACATAAGAACTTCATGGTTTAGAGGCAGAAACTAGATGGTTGTTTATAATGAAATAGGTTCCTGCCCTCACATAAGAACTTCATGGTTTAGAGGCAGAAACTAGATGGTTGTTTACAATGAAATATGTATATGCCCTAACATAAGAACGTCATGGTTTAGAGGCAGAATATAGATGGTTGTTTATAATGAAATAGGTTCCTGCCCTAACATAAGGACGTCATGGTTTAGAGGCAGAAACTAGATGATTGTTTACAATGAAATAGGTTCCTGCCCTCACATAAGAATTTCATAGGTTAGAAGCAGAAACTAGATGACCGAAACAAGATGTTTATTAGAATGGAAACAGGTACCTGCCCTTGCATTAGATCATCACGGTTTAGAGGCAAAAACTAGATGGTTGTTAACGATGAAAACAGGTACCTGTCCTCACATCAGAACTTCACTGTTTAGAGGCAGAAACGAGATGCAGGATGTTTACAATGAAATAGGTACCTTCCCGGTTCAGAGGCAGAAACTAGATAGTTGTTTACGATGAAAACAGATACCTATTGGTTTTGGACAGGTGAACCCAAGAGCGGAGTCAATATGACCCCCGAGGCAATCCTGGTAGAGGACCACTAGAAAATGCAACGCATCAAATATATAAGCTGTAGGTCTTTCGGTTTCAGACAAGAAGATTTTTTGAAGTATTTCATTTTAAAAATTATTTTGGTTGTTATGGCAACCGGAGTTCTGAATGGAATTCATTTTGAAAGGGCAATACCCCAGAATTGTTATTTGGTGTTAACGCCGCTTTCCAGTTATATCGCGGCTTTTCCTGGGAAAGTTACCAATTCTACTACACCCAAGGAACATCCCTATGAACTTGCATCAAATGTTGCCAAGCGGTTTAGGAGAAGATGTCGTTTTAAGAAATTGTTGACGGACAAAAGGCAATAACAATAGCTCACCTTGAGCACATGACTGTGAGCTAACAAGAGGACCAAAAATCGATCACATATATATAGTGATAGCATAATAGCGAATGTGTTAATGTGTAACTGATATCCTGGAAATCTTGAACAAGATTTGGATTGAAACTGCAAGGTAAATGAAACAGCTTGTCAGTGAATGACATTTGAAATAAGGCACTAACTCTTTGAACAATTTGAAAGAGAATCACCAAAAGAATAATTCCGTGAAGTTCGGTTGATATCAGTCCAATGGTTTAAGGAGTTTTCATTTGAAAGTAAAAGTACATTTTATCCCTTTTCTCACGATACCTGCTAGCAATATTATTCAACCAATCAATACGGCTTGAACAAATTATTTAGAGCGTCACAGAAGGATTTCTGCTTAATCATCTTAAAATCAGACATATTTTCTTTTATAGCATTTTTCTCCCTTTCTGATGCTGCAGCAACCAAAGTTTGACATAGGTTTTATATCCTTGAAAGAGGACTATTAAGGCAACCTTCCTGTACAGTTTGGATAGTGGATATGTTTGGATTGTGGATATGTATTTTCTGATGCTACCTGGTTGATATTTCAACAACTCATACTGGCTTGAGTATGAAGAGGGTCATTAAAGGTTTCTAGCTAATTATCTTTAAAGAAGATGACCATCTGGCCCTGGATCGCTGAAGAGTTATTTCAACCGTATATATAGTCAATCACAAAAACTCATTTTGAAGTCAGGTTAGTGTTAATACAAGCGTTTACACTATTTCCCATCAATTTGGCCTAGGGACCTTGTGTTTGATCCGACAAGACCCATATGTGCACTTGGTCTAGATATCATCCAGACAATCGATCTGAAAAACTTTCAACATGCTCAATGTGAAAGTGTTAACAAGATTTTTCTTCAATTTTGCCAAATGACCTTTTGTTTGACCAGTCATGACCCACATTCATACTTAATAGCCTAAATATCATCAAAATACCCATTCTGACACTATTTAAACATGCTTAAGTTATATATACGACTTCCAGAGAGTTAACAAGGTTTCCTTTTAAATTGGCCTAGTGACCTAGGTTTTGACCTGGCATGACTATTATTTGAACTTAGCCTAGATATCATCAAGACAAACAATCTGACAAAGTTTGAAGCAAAAATTCAGTCTGTAGAATGTAAACAAGATTTTCATCAAATTTGGCCTAGTGACCTAGATGTTGACCGGACATAACCTATATTCGAACCTACCCAAGACATCATCAATACAATTATCAAATGGAGTTTTAACAATTAAAAATGTGGCCTCCAGAGTGTTAAAAATACTTTCCTTCAATTTGGTCTAGTGACTAAGTTTTTGATATGACATGACCCCTTTTCGAACTTGGCCTAGATATCACCAAGACAAACATTCAAGCTACTGAAGCAAGCAAATCCTGACTCCAGAGTGTTAGCAAGTTTTCCTTTAATTTGAACTAATGACCTAGTTTTTTACCCCACATGACCCATATTCGAACTTAGCGTAAATATAATTAGGAAAAACATTCTGACAAAGTTTCAAGCTGCTTATTCAAAAGATGCAGCCTCTCGAGTGTTAACACAAGTTTCCTTCAATTTCGCCTAGTGACCTAGTTTTTGTCCCGACATGACCCATATTCAAACTTGGCCGCCTACATATCATTAAAACAAACATTCTGAAAAAGTTTAAACATGCTCAATTTAAGAACGCAGTCTGTAGTGTCAACATGATTTCCTTCAATTTGACCTCACATGACACAGTTTTTCAAACATGTTGAATTGATTGAGGTGTAAGTTCTGATAAACTAAAATGAAGATTGGATGCAAAATTTAGCCTGTAGTGTGTTAACAAGGCAATTGTTGACAATGCACAGCACAAAGACGACAAACAAAATGTTATCACAATAGCTCACATTGAGCACTTCATGCTCAGGTGAGCTAAAAAGACGAGCACATTCTTAAGAATTGAATTGTAATACTTTTGTAATTTTGCCCCTTTTCTGATGCAATCTGGCTGCTGAGTTTTTCAACAAATCAATATCGCTTTACTAACCTTTATAGAGGGTCACCAAAGGAACAAAATTATATTTGAATCCAACAGATTTTTAAAAAAAAAATGTAATTTCCCTGTTTCTGATACCAAAGTACATGTAACCAAAGTTCTACATAGAATCCAAATCTTTGAACAGCTTTGAAAGAAGATCACTAAGGAACATTCCAGTGAAGTTTGTTTGAAATAAGTCCTGGGGTTTAGAAGGAGATTTTGTTAAAAGCTAAAAGTTAACAACGCACAACTGATGTATGATAACGGACTCAGTTCACCTACTCATGTTTCGGAAAGTGATCAATTGAAGTTTTCGGCTTCAGTGATCTTAAAAATCAAATCAAAGCCTGTTGTTTTATGTTGTAGTACTTTATTAATAAATGTTGTGTAACATTTAAAGTAAATCTGTAGAAAAAAAATAAGAATATATGTCCAATAATCAAAATCCACCAAAATTCACACTTACCAAAATAATAGGAACCACTCAACATGCAATGTGATGTAGAGAATTTAAGTGTTACTATGAAAAAAGTATAATAACAAAACATTAACAATTGTTAAAATGACAAAAAATAAACAAGATTATCATGTTGATCCCATATCGCTCACCTGATTCAATAGAACTTTTAGGAGTAATTTTTACTCTATATATAAAAGGAAAATGAGCTCCTACCCCTGAAGGCCATATTTTTCAAAACCTGGCAGTTGATTGAACAATCTTTCTATAGGGTCACCTACATTTGTGTCAAATTATTTCAAATTGAGCAATTACTTTTGGCAAAGAAGATCAAAGAAACAAACTTCAATTTGATGATTACAAGTATAAACAAGTTAATGTCGTATTGCAAGCAATACAAAAGTCCCCTCCCGGACGAGGACAGCACATTGTGTATTGTATGTGCATTTGTTGACAAAAACAGCAATGCACTGCATACATTTTGAATACAGTCATATCAAACATTTCTCATTTCGACCTTTGACCTTCAAATTACAGGCATGGTTGAAATGTGGGCCGAACAAGGCACAGTCCTATCAAATAGTACTCATTTTGACCTTTGACCTCTAAGTGTGACCTTGACATTTGAGGTACAGGCCTGGGTCTTGAGAATGACATCATGGTGAACGTTTGTGCCAAGATTCTTGGAAATCGTATGATGCATGGTGGAGATGTGGGCCGGACAAGGTAATCCTATCAAACAGTACTCATTTTGACCTTTGACCTCTAAGTGTGACCTTGACATTTGAGGTACAGGCCTGGGTCTTGTGCATGACACGCCGCTTGATCATGGTGAATGTTTGTGCCAAGTTTCTTTCAAATCCTATGATGCATGGTTAAGATGTGGGCCGGACAAGGTTAGGTGGGACTGACAGACAGACAGACGGAATCGACCAAACCTAGTCCTCAAACCGGGCTTTGATTCAATTTTTATATTTGTAATCATTTTCCATGTCCGGGATAATGACGTTGCTCACAAATATTGTTTGACAAATTTTCCTTTGTTATAGTTATGCATTAACGGTCTTATCTGATTGGTAACAAGTAGACTGCATTTTACAATTTGTGTTGACAACTTGGTACAAACCGGTTACCCATTATAGTAGAGTTTTTCACACAAAGACATGGGGTTTTCTTGTTAATTGGGCTGTTTGAACAATTCATCTTGTTAATGCCAGTACTAGTACCCATTTGTAATTATATTGTCTATATTTCAAACTTAACACTCAGTGACCCTCAAGTGTTAAAAAACCTATCCATTGAGTGAGCATTCGACCAGTGTCATGGCCATGTTGTACTGTTTCCGGTTTCTGACAAAGACAGTTTTGCGAATATATTAATAGTGTTTTGATGCTTCCCTTAAAATGTAATTGCTGAGAAATAACCCATACATAAATAGTCGTGTATGAAGAAATTCATCAGAATTCTGTTAAAAAATCATTCAGCATTAACATGTACATCTCCTCTCATAAATGAAGCTTCTGTTTAAGTATCAGTACATTCTGACTGGTCATTGCTGTGTAACCCAGACACAAATGGTCCTATATCATACTATATATTAATTCAAAGTGCCATAATTCTGTGAAAAATCATTCAGCCAGATTATGGTGATAATATGTTTAATCTCCTCTTATTAACGAAGGTTTCCATAGAGTTCCATTGAATTCAAGTCATTGATTGCGGTGAAAATTTTAGGACAAAAGGGGTAAAGATAGAAATTTAAAGGTCAATAAACAACATGAAGATGTTGATACTATGCACATCTCCTCTTGAAAGTGAAACTTACCATATGGTTTCATTGAATTCAAATCAGTGGTTGCAAAGAAAAAACCCAGACAAAGACAAAGCAATTAAAAGGGCAATGCCTCTGTGAAATATCATCGAACCGGAATGTGTACATTAAAAGCATCTGGAAGCTTCCCATAAGGTTGCATTGAATTCAAGTCAGTGGTTGCTGAGAAATAGCCTGGACAAAAGTGGGACTGAGAGACGAACAAAGCGGTGACTACAATATACTACCCTAAACAAATTCAGGGAGCATAAAAATCCAAATGTTTGAGTCCAAAACCTGTTTGATGTTTTGAGAAACTTTATTAATGAAATGTGTTTGTGGTTTGAAATCAAAAGAAGCTACCAGTATATCTATATTTTCAAAATATAGATATAACAAGAAACCGCTGAAGACGGTAAGGCCGGATTGTCGGCAATTTGACCTTGAAAATCGACAAACCAATGTCAAGGTCAACGTTACCATAGAAATCAATAAAACTTGTTACTGGTTACCTTCAGGCAAAGTTTCAAGTTTGTAACCCTTTCCAGTGCTTGGATTTTTTTCTCAACATGAAACTTTAACCAAAATGTTGACGGACAGACAGACAGACGGACATCGCCAATCTATAGACCGGAATTGCTAGAGCAATCCGGCCAAAAACTGTTGAAAGCAAATTAAAACACAATTTGCTGTGATGTAACTATTAAAATGTTGAAAGCAAATTAAAACGCAAGTTGACGTGATATAACTATAAAACTGTTGAAAGCGGAGTAAAACGCAATTTGCTGTGATATAACTATATAACTGTTGAAAGCAAATTAAAACGCAATTTGCACTGATATAACTATAAAACTGTTGAAATCAACTTAAAACGAAAGTTGCCATGATATAACTATAAAACTGTTGAAAGCAAATAAAAACGCAAGTTGCCATGATAAAACTATAAAACTGTTGAAAGCAAATTAAAACACAAGTCCATATAACTATAAAACTGTTGAAAGCAAATTAAAACGCAACTTGCCGTGATATAACTATAAAACTGTTGAAAGCTGAGTAAAACGCAATTTGCTGTGATATAACTATATAACTGTTGAAAGCAAATTAAAACGCAATTTGCAGTGATATAACTATAAAACTGTTGAAAGCAAATTAATACGCAAGTTGTCGTGATATAACTATAAAACAGTTGAAATCAAATTAAAACGAAAGTTGCCATGATATAACTATAAAACTGTTGAAAGCAAATTAAAACACAAGTTGATATAACTATAAAACTGTTGAAAGCAAATTAAAACACAAGTTGATATAACTATAAAACTGTTGAAAGCAAATTAAAACGCAAGTTGCTGTGATGTAACTTTAACCAAAATGTTGACGGACAGACAGACAGACAGACGGGCAATAGGAACGTGAAGGTCAAGAGTTATCATGGAAATCAAAAGAACATGTTAGTGGCTACACACAGACCAATTTTCAAGTTTGTAGCTGTTTCCATGTCCGAGATTTTGCTTCAACCAAAATGTTGACGGACAGACAGACAGACAGACAGACAGACAGACAGGCAATAGCAACGTGAAGGTCAAGAGTTATCATGGAAATCAAAAGAACATGTTAGTGGCTACACACATACCAATTTTCAAGTTTGTAGCTGTTTCCATGTCCGAGATTTTGCTTCAACCAGAAACTTTAACCAAAATGTTGACGGACAGACAGACAGACAGACAGACGGACGGGCAATAGGAAGGTGAAGGTGAAGAGTTATCATGGAAATCAAAAGAACATGTTAGTGGCTACACACAGACCAATTTTCAAGTTTGTAGCTCTTTCCATGTCTGAGATTTTGCTTAACCAGAAACTTTAACCATTTTGCCTAACCTAAAACTTTAACCAAAATGTTGACGGACAGACAGACAGACAGACGGACAGACGGACATCGCCAATCTATAGACCGGAATTGCTTAAGCATGTTAGTGGCTACACACAGACCAATTTTCAAGTTTGTAGCTCTTTCCATGTCTGAGATTTTGCTTAACCAGAAACTTTAACCATTTTGCCTAACCTAAAACTTTAACCAAAATGTTGACGGACAGACAGACAGACTAACGGACAGACGGACATCGCCAATCTATAGACCGGAATTGCTTAAGCAATCCGGCCAAAAACCATCAACATTCTTTTTAAGCCCCCAAAATAAAGGCACTCTCAGCATCCTCAGCATACAACATGAAGTAGGGTATAAGATGTAACTATTATCCAAATTTGTAAGCTGGAGTACTTATTTTAGAAAAAGTCAAGCTTGAGCTGAACCAAAATGTTTAAAGCCCCCGCCATAATTAAAGCAACACCTCAGTCTCCATTTTACTACATTTACTTGTACGTGGCGAGAATTTTGCATCATGTCAAAATCTGACCAGAAGTTTTATAATCTCGACCACTCCGTGGGACTTTGACCTTGAAGTGGCACAATTGAAACCATGTCAACTTCAGTGTCTCGCTGTAGTTGACATTTATGCTTTTAAGGTTTGTCCCGTATCAATCCTGTTGAAAACTTTTTTCTCACATGTAGAAGAAACTCACACAAACTTCAATTTCAAACTAAGTATTTCCTTTTCTGTAATTTGGAGGTCTCTCTTCTGTTGCAAGGTTTCAATTTCTAGCTTAGCTTTTATCATATGAGTCTCTAATAATGATAATTGTAGCTGTTTATATTTCAATGTTTCACGCTGAATCTCAAGTTCGAGGTTTAATCTTTCTCTTTCATATGCTAAGGGATCGTCCTCTATCATATGATGTTTTCTTTTTGTAGCTGAAAATCAGGAAAAACTAGGTCTGTCATTTAAGCTGACTTAAAGCCATAAGAAAATATTTTGATAGTACAATGTATAAACAAAGGTTCAAGGAGATAAATCTAAAAGGCTCTGCAAATATACTGTTTAACCCTATCCGTCATATGACAATTCTGCAGCAGACGACTTTGAACATATTTTGTTCAAAATGGAAAAAAATTATAATTGAAAGGATAACCTATGACTAAAAGTGAACCTCTACTATTTAGTGATATCCCATTTTACTGCTTCTGTAAATGAACACTGAGAAACATGAATGTTTTTGGAGTGTGTGAAGACCAACACACTTTTCCTTCTCTTACACCCTGATCTTTTTACTAGTCTGTTTATCTGGGTTTTACACCTTTAATAACATTATTTTAGCTATAACAGTAACAGTTCAACTATTCATGATCCCGGGATAAACAAGCCAGTACTAGGCTAGAAAATATGCCTGACCCACCATTACATCCATAACTGGGGCTTGAACCCTGAATGCCTATTTACTAACATTTTTGACAAAAATACTTTACCTGATACATGTAGTGAGTAACACTACTCTATTTTGTATTTCAAATTTGAGGCCTTTATTTACACCAAATGAAGCTTCTATTTTGTGTAAATAATGCAACAAAAGGGCAATGATCGCCCTTTGCCGCTCACTATAAAATAACCATGTATGAAAAGGTCTGCATCAACATGTGATCTAACTTGAAAAATAGTTAATAAAGAAGAATATGATTTCTTGAAAACTGGATAAGAAATATTGACTCTAGAATTTTTTTGTCCCATGAGTTATAACTCACAAACATTATTTAGGTTTTTATCCCATATGACCAAATTTCGAACTTTACCAAAAGTCTTCACAATGAAAATCTAAATTTGTCTTAAGAAGAGATCTAGTTTAATAAAATATGACCAGGTTTTTAACCCAATATGACCCAGTTTCAACTTAACTGAAAATTTATCGAGATGAATATTCAGCATTATAGGAATGTTGGATGCAAAATGTGACCTTTCTAAAATTTGACCTTGTCTTTTACCCAACATGTCCCAGTTACAACTTGATTCAAAGTTGATGAAGATGTATGGTTGAATAATGTGGCCTCTTCAGAGTACTCACAATATTCATACTTGACCAAGTGACCTTGGTTTTTAGCCAACATAAACCTCTTTGAAAGTTGACAGCGAATCCATAAAGATTGATGTTTTATTCAATTTTGTGCTGCCCTCCTTGGTGCTCAGAATTGCGGGTTTAAATGGACCAGTAGTACTGGTAACTTACACATGAAACACTGTGATATAACTGAAAAATTGTTGAAAGCGGCGTTAAACGTCAACCAATCAATCAATTCAACTTTTATTAAGAGTTGACCACAAATGTTCACAAAGTTTTTCTGAAATTTGACATCGTTTTTGACCCCGTGAGATTTCATGGAAAACTATTCTAATGAATTTTCATGTTGAAAGGATGAAAACTGTGTCCAAAGTCTAAGACTGTTCACAAGGTAATTGTTGTTGAAGCAGGATGGACACATTGTGATAACAATATCTCAGCTTTAACACTTTCCCAGCTGCAGATGCATTTTGATGCAATAGCAGCAGACAACTTATGAAAACATTGTGGCCAAAGGTGAAATTGCTCATGATGACCATTTCTCCTTTGGCCACAATGTTTTCAACTTAATTATCTTTTATGAAGATTTGTCAGGATTTTGGCACTATGTTTTCAAAGTCGTCTGTTGCAGATTTGCTGTATTCGGGAAAGGGTTAACACATTGTGCTAAGGTGAGCTTCACACTTACTTCTTCTTGATCTGGGAGTATGGTTTTCAGGAAGTGAAGACGTACAAGTATCCAACAGATTTTCTAACTCTGGATCTAAACATGAAATAAATAAGTAATAAATAATTTGTGAGCTGAAAACAAAAGTTAGGGTGTTTATAACCGGTGTAGGTAGAATACTGTCAATTCATGAATATTTTGTGATGCAAAAGCAAACTGTTTTTCAAAATTCAATTGTTAATCAAACTAAAACAATAAACCGATATAATGGCGATATTTGTGTCAAACTTAACTATTTTTTGTGTGCAAATTTGATTACATGGTTATGCACAAACACAATGATGATCCATATTACATACCAACGCATTACCTGATATGTTATTTTAACATTTTTCACAAGCAGACAGAATTTGAAGCATCTGTAACTAACAGACAACTTTTTCAAACATTGTGGAAAAAGTAGAATTTTTTCTGAATGAGTGTGCGTATTTTGTGTGTGTGTAATATATATAGTTCTAAATGCTTCAAATGGATGTGTCACTCTCTGTGATCATAAAACCTTCAAACCAACCTTTAAATACCCATTTACTTTGTCAAAGCATTAACTATCTAAAATGACAAAGCATTTTTCTTATTTTTTAATTTCTTAAGCTTTGGAATCACTGATAATTCATTGAACCACAAGACAAACAAACTCACCCATATCCAGTTGATGATCAGCATAGGGGTTCTCAAACATTGAGGCTGTAAATATGAAAACAACAACAATGTCAAATACTCATTCTAGTAAAATATACTGTCAATTGTTGATGTCTCTATAGACTCTTGTAAATATCAGAAGAAGCAGCATCTGATTTTCCATGCAAGTCATGCCATGGTAAAATAGAATGTGTGTGACTAGCAATTACCAATATCAGCCTGTGACCTCATGCAGTCTGATCAGTGCCTTCACTGTTAATCATTTAGTCATGCATATATTTAACTTGTGATGCATTTAGACGAGCTACAGCCACCAAAAATAAATAGCAAGACATTTATATCTGCATTAAAAATAACAAGTAAATGGAGTATTGCAATCAATACAAAAGTCCCCTACCGGATGAGGACAGCCCATTGTGTATTGTATGTGCATCTTTGGACACATCATCTTGTTAGAAAGAATAATTGTGTGAAGTATGGTACAGTAGACCACCAGGAGTATTATTTGAACAATCTTGGGGGAAGACCACACTAGACCATTGTACTTAATATATATCTAAGCTTTAGGCATTTCGGTTTCAAACAAGAAGATATCTCTTTATAAAACAGGTGACCTCTTGGTTGGGCCAACGTAGACACTAGAGGCATAATCTGGGGTGGGCCAATGTTGACACTAAAGGCATATTTGAACAATATTGGTAGAGGACAACTAGACAATGCTACACAACAAATATCTAAATTCTAGGCGTTTTTGGTTTCCGACAAGAAGATTTTCAAAGTTTTCCCCTATATATCTCTCTGTAAAACAGGTAACCCCTGGGATGGTGCAAATTTTGACCCCAGGGGCATAATTTGAACAATCTTGGTATAGGACAACTAGACAATGCTACACACAAAATATCTAAGCTCTAGGTGTTTTAGTTTCAGACAAGAAGATTTTCAAAAACAGGTGACCCCCGGGATGGGGTCAATATTGACACTAGAGGCATATTTGCACAATATTAGTGGAGGACAACTAGACAATGCTACACACCAAATATCTAAGCTCTAGGCCTTTTGGTTTCAGACAAGAAGATTTTCAAAGTTTTCCCCTAAATATCTCTATGTAAAACAGGTGACCCCCGGGATGGGGCCAATGTTGACACTAAAGGCATATTTGAACATTTTCAAAGTTTTCCCCTATATATCTCTCTGTAAAACAGGTAACCCCTGGTATGGTTCAAATTTTGACTACAGGGGCATAATTTGAACAATCTTGGTAGAGGACAACTAGACAATGCTACACACCAAATATCTAAATCTAGACCTTTCCAGTTTCAGACATGAAGATTTTCAAAAGTTCCTTTTGGTTGTCATGGCAATCAGAGTTCTGCATGAAATTAATTTCTTTGAACAAATATGAAGGGATAATTCCAACAAAGTTTAGTAAAAATCCATACAGTGGTTTAGGAGGAGATGTTGTTTAAACAAATGGTTGCCAAAGCACAACGCACTACGGAGATCCCAATAGCTAACCTTGAGATGGCTGGCCAAAACAACCCCTCATTTCAAATCCCTTAACCCTTTTCCCACATTCAAAAAATCTGCAGCAAACAACTTTGGAAACATCTTGGCAAAAATATAGAAAATATTTATAAATGAGAGTTTAAATATTTACCGCATAATTTTATATTCATGAAAACATTATAACGCGATATTGCTCATAATGAGCGATTTCTTCTTTTGCAAACACTGTTTTCAAAATTCATCTGCTACCAATAAGATGCAATGGTCTGCAAGCGGAAACGGGTTAGAGCCTTATTTACTGAAACACTAAAATAAGAAAGGCCCACAAAGAATTTCTATAGCATTGAAGAACCAGACTGTTTGAAGGAATATAAGTCACCTGCCGTGGTAGGAGACACAATCAATATCATGATGAAATGTGTATTTCAAATATGAAAGATTTGTTGACAATACACTGCAAATTTGAAAGTGGGCAACCTTGAGCTTATGATAAACAAGTTCTAGTTATTTTCTAAGTTGTCATCATAAACTTTTAATTTCAAAAATCAAGCAAGGACTTTAACCTTTTCCCACGCCCCTGCATAAGACAACTTTTCAGAACATCATTCACAAATGGAGAAATTGCTAAACATAAGCAATTTATCCTTTTTCCACTAATTCTTTTAACACTATTCAAAATTTAAATTTCATCCATAATTTTTTTTTTTTTTTTTGCTTAGATGTTTTCAGTCTTCTTCTGCAGATTTGTCTGTTGGAGAAAGGGTTAACTAACAAAGAAAGATGTTGTTTTTCGAATGAGCCACACCCATTTTGATGCTTCATGTCACTAGTAAGTTCATATTTGTGTTCATCACTGAAATACCAACAAACAAGCAAAGACGTATATTAATTAGTACTCACCATTGGTTGCATCGTAATTCAAACCAAGAATCAATGCCTCTGCTTTAGAAAATGTTTCCATTGGTCCAATTCCTGGTTTATTCCGCATCTCAAGTTTTGTCCTTGCTAAAACAGTAAATATTGTATATGGAGCAATTTCCCCTTAATAAAATCCATAAATGATGAATGAAGTTAATTCACCTGTTTATTTGTAGAACTCTATTTATATATATGTAGTTTGCTATAAATGAAGCAAACTTCCACAAGTCAGCAAGGGCTACAGTTGTTGTATCTTCATCCCTCAACTCACAATTGCAACCTTACTTTTTTACAAATTGAGAATAACCAATAATTTGATTGTTTGGTATTTTACGCCACTCTCAACAATTTTTCATTTATATCACAGCATTTCCTGGGTAAGTTATCAGTACTACTGGTCCAATTATTTTGACACAAGTCTGTTGTAATGCTAACCCCGCAACCCTGAGCGCGAAGGAGGGCAGCCATTACTACCATGATTTTTAAAGTCTTTGGTATGACCCAGCCGGGAGAACCAACCTGCAAACTCCAGCACCTGGGGCAGATATTGCACTGCACCACTGCACCAGCAAGGAGGTCACCCAATAACTTGAGATAAATATATAAAAGTGTACCTGTATTGACAGGAGTAAAATATAGCTTAAATCGTATATTGTGACGCAATGCGACATGTTTCAATCTAAACAAAGAATTTAAGACAAGATAATATAAAGCAAGTATCAAATCATTATCCTGTTTATACATACATTGAATCTACAACAGAGGACTCTTAACACATTACCACATACAGACGCTTTCTGACGCCTCTGCAACAGACGACTTTTTCAAATCTATTCAATGATTAAACTTTCATTTATAGAAGGTGTTTTCAAAGTCGTCTGCTGCAGATTTGACACATCGAGTGAAAAATATGGTAAATCTAAATATATATGAAAGTACAATAATTACTGCTCAATAGATTTTAAAAACAATGTGGCAAGAGGAGAAATTGCTACTGTGTTTCAAAAAGTGTCTGCTGCCAATGTGTCTGCATGTAGAAAAGGATCAATAGCTAAGCATCAAAGCTTTATCAATAAGCTTTTCCTACTTGCTGACACATTTTAATGCATCAGCAGCAGAAGAAATTTGAAAACATAAATGAGCAATTTGTTCTCTTGCCACAATGCTTACAACTCTTTTCAGTGAACCTACTTTTGTTTTTACCATATTATTGTGCAGAAGATTCCAATGTTGGCTGCTGCAGACGTGTTGCATGAGCCTATTGAGGGAAAGTGTTAAATAACATGTATCATTTCCACTTACCTTTATTTCTGAAATTATAGTATTTCTTTCTTGTAGATTCATAATCTCTTTTTTCTGTGGGGAAAATACTGTAAAATATAAATAAACAAGAGAGTTTGAAAGAACACATATATATCACCTGCTTCGATTGTCTGAATGTTGTTTTACACCAATTTCAACAGTTTTTGAGTTATATCATGGTGTTTCCTGGATAATTTACCAATAGCAGTAGTATATTTCCTTACACTTGTGCATAAGTCATAATGTGATCCCATTTGAGGTCTAATGTAAACATTTTAGGAGGAATGTTTTCAATCGAAATCCAAAGAATCACTGTTAAATAACAGTAAATTAGTTAAACTCAGTGAGAATAATTAAGATGGAGATCTAAAGAATTATTTACATGTAATTTTGGGGAAGTAGACATTTTATTTTTTTAGAGTTTAACATTGTTACAATTGAATCATGCTATGGCCGCCATCTTGAACTTTTTGTAATACAGATGTCTGTGTCCAAATTAAATAAGGAAATTGGCAATAATGTTGGTTGGAGAGGAGGGGCATAGGTCCAAACCTAACAGGTTAAGAGATACATTCTTAATCGCTGACAGCAATGGAAAATATATTGAAAGGGAATTTACTCAAAAATATTATGATGAGCTTAGAGTCATTTCTAGAAGTGGCAGGACTATTGATGATTTCGCCTTCCGTAGACAATTCTTAAAAAATATAAGAAAAGCCCACAATCCTTTTGTCTCCATATGGTTCGACACATGACATTGTGAAAAGCCCACAATCCTTTTGTCTCCATATGGTTCGACACATGACATTGTGAATTAACCACGAAAAAAAGAAAATATTTGAATTACCGGTAGAGAGAGACATTAAATTTTACTGAAAAGTTGATATCTTAAGTCGGACATCCAACATTGCAATATCTAGACAGCTGAAGTTGGTTTTCTCAAGTGGTCAAGGCTTTATTTATTTGCAAAATTATGCAAACCAAGATAAAAAATCTATTTACAGCAGTGGATTATTATAATCAGAAACTTGACATTCATCAACAATTTCAGGACTCCAAACTTGTCTCAAGACATTGTTAGATCTAGCAAAAAGAAAAGTGACTCTAAAGTGAAATACACAAACAAATAAAAACCTATATTTGGACATCCACCAATATTGGGGTGTTCCATCCTTACCTTAACAGGGCCTGGCCTAGACAAAATAATAGCCATTATTTTTTCATGAAAAAAATTAATAGCCAAAGCCAAAGCTAACGTGTGAAGCGTGTGAATGTGGTACAATAAAATAAACACATGATAATGCTTTGTCAGTATTTTTATTTCATATATATTTATTACCCCTGTATACAAAATTTTCATATATCAGTTAGTCAAAATAGCAATAAGGTACATACACTTGTTTATTTGCTTAGTTAAATCTGACACACCTTCCAAAATGTTTAGTCATTAGTGAATCCTGTTCAGATTTGCAACAGATAATGAAAAAGTGTCAGACAATTGGTTCTGACAAAACATAAAGATCTGTCAGACCGAAACATACAGTGAACTCGACAGTTCCGGGTCAGTAATCAAATTAACGAATCTTGTCTCTTTGAAAAGAAAGTTGAGAGAAACAAAACTACATAAAATGTTAAACAAATACTTCCTACCCACGATGATATAATTCAACAATTATACAAATTTGTTAAAATGTTTCTTTAGTGTCTGCAATTGCAAGCTGTAAATTTGACAGTTTCGGGTCGAACTTGCCATTTCCGGGTCACGTGACAAATGTTTATTTCTGTTATCAGGGGTAATCTCAAACAGCTGTTTTTTAATAACAAGATATTCATTTGTCATTTTTATTTAAATAATATGAAAAAAAGAACTAAATTATATCACTTGCAATTACCTATTGCCGCGAAAAACAGAACAGTGATGGGGCTAAAATTACAGTACACACTTTTATGCACGAAAACTGATGAATTTTTCAACCAACTAATAAGTCATATTTGACAAAAAATGTAAATTTTATTAACAAATTTTTAACATTGATTTATCACCATAAGCTTTAAATTATTCTTAAAAAGTTCCGAAAATAGTTTTACTAATAAATTGATCATTTTGAGAAATTCCTTTTGGCTGACCCGAAAGTGTCGTATGTGAACTAAGTCAAATTTATCCGCTAGTTTGGCATAAACAACTTCGACAGGTCAATAAAAGATATATATCTTGTTCAGTAGTAAATAACCTATACATGTATGTGCAATACATAACTGTATTACTGAAATTATGGATACAATCAGCAATTTACGCTGTGATAGGTAAATAAAAATATTGAGATTTTGCTTTCGCGGGAATCGATGCAGTCATGTGATTCGAGATTACGACATCCGTTCTTGAAATGACAACGTCCTAAATCGAAGTGAAACTAGCCAAGCTAATGGGGAATATGACTTGATAATCAAATTGTCAAAATACTGTATCATTCTCGAATACTAAACATTTTTTTCCAAATTTGACCCGGAATTGTCGATGACCCGGAACTGTCGAGTTCACTGTATGTAACAAGAAAAAAGTAAAACATTTTTTTTTTATAAATATGATTCAGAGGGATACTTTTAATCTCAACTATACATTATAAGGCTATTGAAATTCATAAGTTCATCTTGGAAATCTAAACATTCAGTCCCTATCATGATCACTGTCTTTGCCAAAGTCAATTTATTTCTGTTACGAAACAGTCTGCATATGATTACCAAAGTGAAAGTTAATTTCCGGAAAACCCTTCCAGTTAAAAACAAAAACAAAGTCTGTGTTTAAAGTCCAAATCATTTAGACAAGTATTTGCTCGTATTTGTTTTGCAACCGACGTCTCAAAACAACTTCAATAATACATGAAAATCGAATCCACATTGATCAGCGATACATTTTAATCGTCCGCCATTTTGTTTGCAAGGTAAACAAATCTGTTGGATTTAATAAACATGTCCGTCTTTTTTAAAAATGGGATGCATCGAAAATTATATCGGCATTGAATTGAATTAATTTAAGCTGTTATCATTCTAAATTGGGGCGATTAAAATGTACAATGAAAGGTGATAAGTTGCACAGTCTTCGAAGTGTATTACACTGATAAGGCGATGACCCGCGGCCTATCAATCTTGTAATTAAGCCCGGGGTATGACACTTGAGATAAACAAGGTCGTTCATGCTTCATTGACACAGTCTTCATTAAATAATCGCCCTTTGGCGACAATGGCGACCTACAGCGCGAGCCCTGCCTTAAGCATGCTTACCAACCCTTCAGATTTAATAGAGTCTCATAATTTGAATTGGTTAACCCCACCCCTACAATCGTGAAGTAAACACTTGTGAGTATAAAGTGTACTGAAAAATACTACAATCATTTTTCTAACATCAACTTCTTAACATATTGTCACTGATTAAAGGTCAACTAAATGAATATCTAATTTATTGTCCCTGTGTCAATTGATTAACAAAATATTCCATAGGTACCAAGTTTTTCATTAAAAGTATGTCTTATTATAATGTTGGCCATGCAACAGTCCACTGAACATACAACTTGCTTGATTTTCTAGTTAACCACAGTTTAAATATTTTTAATATCAGTGCATGGATTGGAAAACATGCTAAGATAACACTTCAATTCTAACATAGAGTTGATAATATTCTAAATATTCAAAATGAGTATTTTCAACCCTTTCCCTTATACGACAATAGAGAGAGAGAGAGAGAGAGAGAGAGAGAGAGAGGGAGAGGAGAGAGAGAGAGAGAGAGAGAGAGAGAGAGAGAGAGAGAGAGAGAGAGAGAGAGAGAGAGAGAGACATACAGACACAGAGACAGACACAGAGACAGACAGACAGACAGACAGACAGACAGACAGACAGACACAGAGGGGGAGGGGGATAAAGCGACACAGAGAGAGAGAGACACAGACACAGAGACAGACCCACATACAGAGCGAGAGAGACACAGACAACGAGAATACGACAAATTAAACTCAAAAACAGAATACCTATTCAATATTTCGGCTATTTCACTCCAAGCTTCTTTGCGAATTCCAGCTGCATTCTTTTTAATGCTTCCACTTTCGGAGATGGGTCCAAACAGTCTTGATTCCCGCTCGAGAACAGCCTGGACCAGCATGAGCTCCTCTGATTGAGACCATCGTGGTTTGTATTTTTTCATCATGAGAGATGATCCTGGAGATCCTTGTGACTCCATTTTGAAACAGACGATGAGAGGTGGTTTCGGTTTTTGCACTGATCATGTATCCACACTCGGGGAACCATAGCTGTTGCACAGTGCGCGGCCTCTTAGAACATTTACAATACATAATCAAAGTGCTGATAGTACTAGTGAGCAAAGAGCCTTTCAAACCAACCTTATCATATTTACCATAATGATTACATGTGTGGAATAAGACATGCGCTTCCATGCTTAAATATCCAAATTAATTTTACTTATCGGAATTGAATTAAACCTTTTTTGCGGGAAGGTCTTAAATGCGGACGCGATCTGCTGACAAATGCATTAAAGAGGGAAAGAGCGAATCTGCGGACGCTACGATTTTGGTGTAAAAATGTATAATTGAAGATGGGAAATGTGTATAATTTGTTACATGTGATCATATTCGGGGTTTTCTTTGTAAATATGTTGAGACTGTTGAAGTGAAACCTCGTTTTAAAGGTTTTTAACGACTTTTCACTTTATATCATATTTATAGATAACAATACTGACGATCGATGGATTGATTTTCCGACAAGAAAACGTCTTTTGGCGCATCTGCAGCGGACGACATTTGAAAACATTGCACGAATAGAATAGGATGCTAGGGTATCACTAAACATATAAATCAAATTAAACTTTTTTATAACTTAAAAATCGTATAAAACTTTGTATTTATTGCTTAATAATGACCAGACTCTACGGGTGCCAGTGAGTTCGTACCCTGACCAGTTCGTAACCTGTATATTTCGGTGAATTCGTAACCTATGGTCGGTGAATTCGTAACTTTGTATAAGTGAGTTCGTAACCTATTGAAAAACATTCGATATATTGTTTTATATGATACTTTTGTTGAATAAAATATTTCGTAACTTGTCTTTGTATAATTTTTACTTCTATCTGATAAATAATGATATATTTATTTATCCTATTCTTTGTTCTTATTACAATAAAAAATATCCTATTTGATGTGAGAGGTGTGATAATCCTAGATAATTGAGATGACGAGCGGCCTTTTATAAATTAAAGTTACCGATTTATGTAATAACAGTTTGTGAAAAACAAGAATATTTAATCGAAATGTCTGACTAATTGTTTTAATTGCATTTGTCAGTTTGCTTGATTGGCTGCGTAATTAAATACTTATTTATTAACTAGAGTGATTCTTATGGTATATAAGATGAGGGAAAAGTAATAATTTCATCAGTGCACTATTAATCAATTATGAGTTCAATATACCCGTGTTTACATTGTTTACGACCGGTTTTAAATCATCACCAGGCTGTAGAGTGCGACTCCTGTAGAAAATGGCAACACCGTGGCTGCGGAAATACAGGTACACTTTTATTCTTATTGAGATATTTCACATTTTTACCAACATGTTTTCAAAGTCGTCTGCTGCAGAATTGTTGCATGTGGGAAAGGGTTAAGAAGAGATAATATTGCCCTTTTTTCAGAAAGTCAATCGTGGTACGGATTTTCCGTCATGTCTCGATTTTGGTCCTGAAAGTATAACTTGTTATAATATTTGGTTGTTCCCCGTTCTAGTTAAAAAAGGAATTTTGAAAACTTTGTTTTAAGAAGAGATATTGCCGATAAATAGTAACTTCTCCTTTTATCACAACGTTTAATGTTGATCCCCGTTCCAGTTAAAAAAGGAATTTTGAAAACTTTGTTTTAAGAAGAGATATTGCCGATAAATAGCAACTTCTCCTTTTATCACAACGTTTTAAGTTGTTCCCCGTTCTAGTTAAAAAAGAAATTGTGAAAACTTTGTTTAAGAAGAGATATTGCCGATAAATAGCGACTTCTCCTTTTATCACAACGTTTTAAGTTGTTCCCCGTTCTAGTTTAAAAAGAAATTGTGAAAACTTTGTTTTAAGAAGAGATATTGCCGATAAATAGCAACTTCTCCTTTTATCACAACGTTTTAAGTTGTTCCCCGTTCCAGTTAAAAAAGAAATTGTGAAAACTTTGTTTTAAGAAGAGATATTGCCGATAAATAGCAACTTCTCCTTTTATCACAACGTTTTAAGTTGTTCCCCGTTCTAGTTAAAAAAGGAATTGTGAAAACTTTGTTTTAAGAAGAGATATTGCCGATAAATAGCAACTTCTCCTTTTATCACAACGTTTTAAGTTGTTCCCCGTTCTAGTTAAAAAAGCCAGTGAGTTCGTACCCTGACCAGTTCGTAACCTGTATATTTCGGTGAATTCGTAACCTATGGTCGGTGAATTCGTAACTTTGTATAAGTGAGTTCGTAACCTATTGAAAAACATTCGATATATTGTTTTATATGATACTTTTGTTGAATAAAATATTTCGTAACTTGTCTTTGTATAATTTTTACTTCTATCTGATAAATAATGATATATTTATTTATCCTATTCTTTGTTCTTATTACAATAAAAAATATCCTATTTGATGTGAGAGGTGTGATAATCCTAGATAATTGAGATGACGAGCGGCCTTTTATAAATTAAAGTTACCGATTTATGTAATAACAGTTTGTGAAAAACAAGAATATTTAATCGAAATGTCTGACTAATTGTTTTAATTGCATTTGTCAGTTTGCTTGATTGGCTGCGTAATTAAATACTTATTTATTAACTAGAGTGATTCTTATGGTATATAAGATGAGGGAAAAGTAATAATTTCATCAGTGCACTATTAATCAATTATGAGTTCAATATACCCGTGTTTACATTGTTTACGACCGGTTTTAAATCATCACCAGGCTGTAGAGTGCGACTCCTGTAGAAAATGGCAACACCGTGGCTGCGGAAATACAGGTACACTTTTATTCTTATTGAGATATTTCACATTTTTACCAACATGTTTTCAAAGTCGTCTGCTGCAGAATTGTTGCATGTGGGAAAGGGTTAAGAAGAGATAATATTGCCCTTTTTTCAGAAAGTCAATCGTGGTACGGATTTTCCGTCATGTCTCGATTTTGGTCCTGAAAGTATAACTTGTTATAATATTTGGTTGTTCCCCGTTCTAGTTAAAAAAGGAATTTTGAAAACTTTGTTTTAAGAAGAGATATTGCCGATAAATAGTAACTTCTCCTTTTATCACAACGTTTAATGTTGATCCCCGTTCCAGTTAAAAAAGGAATTTTGAAAACTTTGTTTTAAGAAGAGATATTGCCGATAAATAGCAACTTCTCCTTTTATCACAACGTTTTAAGTTGTTCCCCGTTCTAGTTAAAAAAGAAATTGTGAAAACTTTGTTTAAGAAGAGATATTGCCGATAAATAGCGACTTCTCCTTTTATCACAACGTTTTAAGTTGTTCCCCGTTCTAGTTTAAAAAGAAATTGTGAAAACTTTGTTTTAAGAAGAGATATTGCCGATAAATAGCAACTTCTCCTTTTATCACAACGTTTTAAGTTGTTCCCCGTTCCAGTTAAAAAAGAAATTGTGAAAACTTTGTTTTAAGAAGAGATATTGCCGATAAATAGCAACTTCTCCTTTTATCACAACGTTTTAAGTTGTTCCCCGTTCTAGTTAAAAAAGGAATTGTGAAAACTTTGTTTTAAGAAGAGATATTGCCGATAAATAGCAACTTCTCCTTTTATCACAACGTTTTAAGTTGTTCCCCGTTCTAGTTAAAAAAGAAATTGTGAAAACTTTGTTTTAAGAAGAGATATTGCCGATAAATAGCAACTTCTCCTTTTATCACAACGTTTTAAGTTGTTCCCCGTTCTAGTTAAAAAAAGGAATTTTGAAAACTTTGTTTTAAGAAGAGATATTGCCGATAAATAGCAACTTCTCCTTTTATCACAACGTTTTAAGTTGTTCCCCGTTCTAGTTAAAAAAGAAATTGTGAAAACTTTGTTTTAAGAAGAGATATTGCCGATAAATAGCAACTTCTCCTTTTATCACAACGTTTTAAGTTGTTCCCCGTTCTAGTTAAAAAAGAAATTGTGAAAACTTTGTTTTAAGAAGAGATATTGCCGATAAATAGTAACTTCTCCTTTTATCACAACGTTTTAAGTTGTTTCCCGTTCTAGTTGTATGATGTTCATTTGGAATTTATTTTTAAACCTTGTTTTATGCAGGTATATCCAAATACATGTATGCCAGAATGCGGAAGGGTTTTGCTGACATCCACTTTGTGTGTGAGGATTGCAACAGATTAGCCATGGTATGATATAAGTTATTAGGTTAATGATAATTAGATAATTCTTTTTGACTTATACAATACATGTATTTTATCATTTTCCTTCATTCACATGAAAACGTAAAAAACAAATAATAATCCGAAACTTTCCTGATTTATGAATTGTCGTCATACAAGTATTCTTTCGATAGATCTTAATAAGTTTTCTATACTCTAACGAAATGTAACAAATTTATCAAACATTGATCTGGTTTTATTCTCTAGAATTCCTCACTTACTGAAGTAACAAACCAAATAATGGAAGTTGACGAACAATCAATATACTTTCCCCAAGCTGACGGACCTAACATATTTGAACTAAGGTACGGTATTTTTTTTTATCAACCTTTCGTATATAAATAATATATTAAAACATTTGATAAATGTCTCGAGTAAAATGTTTCTGATGTGAGTTGTAGACATGTTACAATTGTATGATGTATTTGTATGTTGTATTAATGTGAATTGTAGATATGTCAATTCTAACTAAGTACTTCTAGATGTGATATATTCCTTATCCACTCATTTTTAGTACTTATCTGATCTTTCTTCTATAGCTCCTTCTTTGACCAGACGGTGATCGGAGACGTAGCATCAACACCCGTTGCTGAATTCACGGTGGTAGAAAAGGGGACCAAACGTGGAAAACCAATGCTTGTTGAGTCTGATGGCTATACTTACAGTTAAGGTTTTATTTATAAATCTATATTTGTCACACGGATATAATTGTTTTTTTCGAAATATTAATTACATACTATTTTATTCATACAGAAACATTTTAAGAGAATCCCAATGTGATTATATTTAAAATTTAATTCTAATTTATTTACAGAAAATATCGAATGCACGTAATTTTTGATGGTGCAGTGTTCGTGGCAAAGATATGAGGTGTGGGGCGACGGTAACACAACATGGTGAACTATTTCGTAGAGGGGTCCACAATCACTCGCATGCTGCCGTTCCCGGCGTACTACTACACAAACAGATGACCATGAAGGTATTAAACGATTATTGAAACTTCTTTAAATTAAATGGTAGTTAAACGTTATCATCGGAAATTGCGTGTAGCCATGTTATTCTTATTTTTTACGTTGTAACTCTATTCTCATATTTGTCGATTTGTTTTAGATGAAAGACGAAGCAGCCAATAATATATTCCGCTACACAAGGTCAGACCTAATGCTGTGAATCTCCCTAGACCAGACTATCTCGCCAGAAACGCCAACTATTTCCGACAAAAACTTCGCCCCCAAGATCCGCGTGGTATGGATTTTCTGGTAAGTTATCTGTAACTTTTCTAAGAAACTAAAGGAATATTAGTCTTTGACTAATCGATCTTCTTATTTTAATTTGAAACAATACTGATACGATCCTTTATTTTTCCAGTTAGCCGTTGACTTCTTGCCGACAAACTTCCTTCGTGAGGACTTAATGGTAGACGGGGCCCGACATTTGATATTCGCCACACCACAACAACTTCATTTCCTTAGCCAAGCCAAACGGTGGTATGTTGACGCCACATTCAAGGTACTGCGTTCAAAATACACGTTTGAACAGTTATTCGGGATACACGCCTTTTTTAGGAAAGAAGAAGACACCAAACAAGTACCACTTGTGTTTGTATTCATGACCAGAAGGAGAAGAAAAGACTATAAAAAAGTCCTACAGGTAAATATAATCAAAATTTTATTGATAAGGCGTTAAAACATTGAAATGATGATTCAGATATATAATTTTACAGTCAATTACTAAAGGAAAATAGTCGATACACTAACAATGTTGTCTGTTTTTTATTCAGAAAATCAAAGACATGTTACCAACCCCTCCCGCTGTTACAGGTTTCGTTCTTGACTTTGAGGCTGCCGTGTGGAAGGCGATACAACGTGTATTTCCGGAAGCAACCGTTTCCGGTTGTGCATTCCATTGGACGCAGGCGGTGTGGAAAAAAGTACAGGTAAATACCATACATTTTTCATATAATAAAACAATAACTAATTGTATACATTATCTCTATCTCTTTCGCTCCTTGTCTATCTCTCGATTTTTACTTCATTCTTACAACGCCATTAAAATACTATCAGTACTTAACCCGCCAACCAGTTTTATTATTTATGTTTACAGGCCCTTGGACTCGCAACAAACTATAGAGACGATACTGGTACACACAAGGTAATCAGAAGACTGTTAGCCATGCCACTTCTCCCTGAAACACATATACAAGCGGCATTTGAAAACCAAAGGAGAAAGATCACTGGTATCGTAGAAGAGTTGTTCAACTATGTTCTCCAGACATGGATCGACGGCCCAATATGGAAACCGAAGGACTGGTCGGTGTATGGTCAGTCAGTCCGCACAAACAACGACTGTGAGGGTAAGTTGTATATTAAATAAACCCATCACTTACAAAAAGGATATATTATGGTGAAATATTAAATAAACGCGTTACTTACGAAAAAGATATATTATGGTAAAAGGAGCAAATATCACTTATTTGCAAATGCCGTCTGATTTAAATTGGAAAAGGTATATATTTTTTTGGGAAATGAATAATTATATTATTATTTATATTCTTACTTTCAGGTTGGCATCGCAGAATCAATTATAGATGCGCAACCGCTCCACCCTTCTACGCCCTGATAGAAATGCTCCACCAAGAAGCCAAACTTGTCGACATCCAGGCGAAACTTGTCAGTGAAAAAAATTTGAAAAAAAGACAAAAGAAAAAAGCTCGGTCCACGCAGGCAATGATTTTTGGAATCTGGGAGACATATAGTCTTGGAGACATGTCTACAGACGAATTATTGAACAAGCTTATACGTGTTTATGGACATTAAAGTGATTGTGCCAAGTTCTTGTGTAAATTGTAACATGAAAATGTATTTTTTGTCAAAAAAATGTAAATAAAAACATGATGTATATATATATATATCTTTTTTGTTTGTATGCAACGAAACACTCTCAACGAAAACTTTAATAATATTTTGAGAAATAATTTAAAGCCTATAGTCGCGTGCGTGCACAGAAGTAGTTATGTTCACACCTACTTAACAAATGGCACTTCGTTTATTATAAAAAAAATCCGCTATATTGCCGTCATCTTTACTTTTATATTAAATAACTAAAATACTACATCAATATTATAAAACCATATTTCCTAAACTCAAATTCTACAAAGACAAGTTACGAAATATTTTATTCAACAAAAGTATCATATAAAACAATATATCGAATGTTTTTCAATAGGTTACGAACTCACTTATACAAGGTTACGAATTCACCGACCATAGGTTACGAATTCACCGAATATACAGGTTACGAACTGGTCAGGGTACGAACTCACTGTAACTCGACTCTACCAGTGTCCGTGTTCACGCATATAATATTTCTATATTCACTCGAAACTGAAATGAAATAGGCAAATACATTTTTATTTATATTTATATGATACAATTACACGTTATTTCATTCATTTCAATACAAAAACACAACAAAAAAGTGATATAATGGGATATTTGACGACCAGACTCTACCGGACTCTACCAGTCTCTGTTTAGTGACACCGGGATGCTAGTAACTAGCCATAGGTTCGGCTTCAACTATATTCTCTCCTTTACAATAAACTTGAAATCAATTGAGGGGTCATGTGTTCGAGTTATTGTTTGGCCTCTTCATTTTCTACTTGTAACTTTCAACAGTATTCTATGTGCACAATGCAATACTACGAAGCAAATTATCCATGCAACATTATATTCTCTAGGATACTTGGAAGGGGAAGAAAAATGAAATAACAAATAAACAATAAGTATATATATATATAACACTTTTAATCGTTTGAACACCTGTCTGCATATGAGAAAGGGTTAAAATAAATGCAGTATTAATTTCTCCATATCCTATAATGTTTTCAGATGTCAGTTACATATACGTCAAAAGTCTGAATCATATAAAGAACTACTTTTCATTTTACTTTGTTTCGAGTAATTATATATTTTAACACAATAATACTTATCTATAACAAATTAGTTAAATGTTTTTTTCTTGCTGTGTGGACAGTGTAAAGTAAACAGTCAAAAACAACATATCTTGAAAACATTGTGGGGAAAGGAGAATTTGCTTAATTTAACAATTTCTTAAATCCCATAACCTTTCTTTGCCGTCGCTTAAACCAAATATGTATTTGAAGGCTGTTATAAGCAGAAACCTTAATGTTGCCGATTTTTAATTTCACATCATGTAATTGTTATAGCCAAATAATTAACCAAGATTACAATTAAAGTCCGTATCAGTTGTCGAAATATCTACAGGTGCATTAACACAAGATTTGTGAAATCAATCTGTGCATTTATCACATTGAATCATGGCGGTATCGACACATCCCGGCAAGTTATAAATACAATAGTTTTCACTTTCTATTTCTTGTGTTTTGACTTTTCTTCTATGACTTAATGTTTTTGTAGTTTGCGGGAATGCTGATATATCGAGTAAATGGCTTCTCATTTCATTACAGTCAAAAATTATATCAAAACACAATTTTTTTACGAAATAGTAAGATGTAACAAACGCTATCGCAAAAAGCCCGCAGTCTATGCTGTTGTTCTGCTTTATTATGTTTGGAGATGTACTGTGAATCTCATTACATAAGTTGAGTATTTCTGCTATTATCATCTTTGGAGGCTTCAATGCTTATGGCATTGGCTCCAACGACTACAGAAATAATCTGTAAAGCAATACACTGTATAATGATGTTTGTATATGATAGGTATATTGGGAAAAGGGGCTTTATTTTCAAATTGTTGTGAATGACACTCGTACACAGAAGATAATTAACAATGTATGGTCACACATCCTTAATGGATTTGGCAGGCTCATCCACCCTTTACTGCGGACAATATAGAATAAGAAGGAAAATTCGGACAATACAATATAAGAGGGAAACTGCGGACACTATAGAATAAGAAGGACAATGAGGACAATATAGAATAAACAGGACGGCATAGGTATTGTTTTATACTGCGGACAATATATAGAATGTAGAGGAAACTGTGGAAAAATGCAATATAGAGGGAAATTGCGGACAATATAGAATGTAGATGAAACTGCGGACAATATAGAATGTAGAGGAAAATGCGGACAAATGCAATATAGAGGGGAAAAGCTGACAATATATAATATAGAATATGGAGGAAATTGCGGACAATATATACTATATATGAAATTGCGGACAATAAAGAATGTAGAGGAAACTGCGAACAAATGCAATATAGAGGGAAAATGCGGACAAATGCAATATAGGGGGAAAATGCGGACAATATAGAATATAGAGGAAATTGAATACGGCATAGGTATTGGATTTATACAGCGGACAATATAGAATGTAGAGGAAACTGTGGACAAATGCAATATAGTGGGAAACTGCGGGGAAATGCAATATAGAGGGAAAATGCGGACAATATAGAATGTAGAGGAAACTGCGGACAATAAAGAATGTAGAGGAAACTGCGGAGAAATGCAATATAGAGGGAAACTGCGGACACATGCAATATAGAGGGAAACTGCGGACACATGCAATATAGAGGGAAACTGCGGACAAATGCAATATAGAGGGAAAATGCGGACACTATAGAATATAGAGGATATTGCGGACGGCATAGTTATTGGTTTTATACTGCGGACTAAATAGAATGTAGAGGAAACTGCAGACAAATGAAATATAGAGGGAAACTGCGGACAATATAGAATATAGAGGGGAAATGCGGACAATATAGAATGTAGAGGAAACTGCAGTCAATATTGAATGTAGAAGAAACTGCGGAGAAATGCAATATAGAGGGGAAATGCGGACAAATGCAATATAGAAGGAAAATGCGGACAATATAGAATATAGAGGAAATTGCGGACGGCATAGGTTTTGGATTTATACTGCGGACAATATATAACAGAATGTATAGGAAAATGCGAACAAATGTAGAATGTACAGGAAACTGCGGACAATGTAGAATATAGAGGAAATAGGTGCTGATTATATACTGTGGACAATATAGAATAAGAAGGAAAAAGCGGACAATATAGAATATAGAGAATATATTGGCGGACAGGTATATTCGTATACAGACGCGCAGAATGATCTGGATATACTTTGGTCGCAGATCGCCGCAATTAAAGACATTGGTTGAGCACAAAATGGTGTAATAAGTTTAATGAACAAGGCAACCAATCTATTCAATAATCAATCCATTACCTATCAATTTTTAAGAATATTTTAATCAATCAAACAAAGTATAACAATGAACACATAATTTATGCTTTCAGAATGGAAAAACGAATTTTGTATGAAAAGGATAATATTATAAAAATACACTTCTTCTTTTGTGTAGCCAGCATTGACAAATTCACTGTTAAAACATATTCACCTAGATATAAACGAACAATTAAAATCATAAATTGTATACTATGAATGTATGCATTGAACAAAAATGAAATTGAAAAAGAGAAAAAAAAATAAAGGAAATAATTAAAAAAAAAAATAACAACACGGTAATTGTTATTGAAGCATCGAACTACTCCATGTTGCCATCTACATATCCACCAGATGTAAGTAAGTCCAGAGACATATATATATCTCCCTTATAAATCTTATTTAAAGTATTTGAGTTAATTTCTAGGCAAAGGAAACAGATGTTCAGCTAATATAAAAACAGGAAACGACACAATAGTCAGCACTTTAAGTTTCAAGTGAATCAAAGGAATAATTATGTATACTAGTTATTGCTAGGGCATTGATCAACATATTGATTGGGGTTTAACGCCGTTTCCCACAACTGTTCAGCCATTTTGCGGCGACCAGTTCGCATATGCATGTGATTCTTGGTTTTCTTATACACATACTCCACAAAACAATCCTTCCAAGCAACTGGCTGTTTTTTCCAAATAGTTTGCCCCTTGGTGGAAGTTGAAGGACGCTTGTCACAGTGTTTAGGTTAAACATATTTTAATGCCATATAAATTATACACAAGATGTCATAGAACATTCATTATGCAAATGGCAAAAGCGTTAGACTACAAGTTCTAACAACTTAGATTCAGTATTTCCCTTTTGGTTCACATACACCATATGCTGTCTTAGATTTTACAAACAGTTACAGGCAATAAAGATTAATTTAATATGACACTCTCGACTGAAGTTCACAAGACAACATAAAATCTAAATTCATTCATTTAGTGGATGATAAACTTTATAACAGAACAGAACAGAACAGAACAGAACGTTTATTTAGACGTATACAAAGTACATAGTCATTTACAAACATACATACATATAGAAAATATTCAGTCACGTGGGTTTGAAAAAAAAACAAAAAAACAATAAAGAAATGAAGAAGGAAAAAATAAAAAAATAAAAAATAAATCAGTTGATTGAAAAAGTGAAAAGCAGGAAATTATAGTAAAGAGGCTGAACTTTGATAAAGGTTAACCTTGAAATATCTGTAATCTAATTTCTAATGCGATTTTAACAAAAATGGCAGTTTTTTTAACAATTGATTTGTTTTCTGTTTTGAGCAGTTCAACGCATTTTTGCATCGATGGATGTTTAAAAATAAGGGCTAATATATTTCTCTCTTGCATCAGTATAGGAAGGACATAACAAAAGGAGATGGTAAACATCTTCAATATCTGTTGTATTGCAACATTGGCAGTACCTTTCATGGTAGGGCACCTGTGGTTTCGAGTATCTGCCTGTAGCGACTCTGAGATTATGAGCAGAAAGTCTTAGTCGCGTCATATTAACTCGGAGATTTACATTTAAAATATCTAGATATGGCTCATAACAAAAGTTTGTCTTAACCAAGGAATATTCTTTAAGTGAAGCGCTTATATTAACAGTGCTGCGCCAATCCTGAATAAAACAGTCTCTAACACGGTCTTTGAAAATAGACAATATAACAAACAACTCATTCTTCAAGAATAAAGTATCATAACAATGATACATTTAAAGTATAATATTATAATATATAATATATTATATATAATTAATATTATATAGTATTGTGGTATTTTGGTTGGGACAATAGACCCGGGTAAAATCAGTAATATCTATATACACACCTTCCAGAATTACTGATGTAAGTATGCACTGATTGGATAATATTCCCGAGTTCTCATAATCAATATGAGTATTTGAACCATATATAGTAACATATTCAAGTTTAATAGTTTGTACAATCTAAGTTGTCGAAATAGCAGAATTCTTTGGTGGTAAAATCTAGGACATATACAAATGAAATGTTCACACTCTTCTATTCTATAACCACAAACGCACATTCAGTTGTCAGATATATGATTAGTGTAAGAATTGTAACTCACTGCACGAAGACGCGTATTAAAAGCTTACATTGACCTAAAGAGTAGTCATTGGGAACAGTTGCACCTGGAAACATTGTCTTTAATTACTGTGGACTTGAATACTGATAGAGCATTGATTTCATGTAGTTCATTCCACAAAGATACAGATGAAGGTTCAAAAGAACTGGCAAATAACTCTGTTCGTCTAGCAATAACATATTTATTAGAAGCATTTCGCAGTGGATATTCAGTCCGCTTACCAACGTGATGAGAATAAAATTCAGTTAGGTAGTTAGGAGTAAGACCATGAATAATTATAAATATTGAAATAAGTTGTTGGTACCATCTTTGATCGGATAATTCTAACCATCCATTTTCATTGTATAAATTTGAAGAGATATTGATTGATCTGGTGACACCATTGACAATTCTTGCTTTTTCAAATGGATTTTGTGTAATAATCTTGCTCAGTTATCATGCAGTTGTCACAGTGTCGTTTGTCAAATGTCGAAAAGAATATTAGCCGAACTGCGCTCCGAACTCTCACTTCATAGATTGACAACCCGAGTCGCAACCGACCGAGCTATCAGGCACCGGCTATTGCTCGGGCAAGAAATGTTGAAGTTGAAGAATGTGTAGGCGAACAGACAATCGGATAAATAGGTATGCCTTCTCGCACAAGAGCATAATGGACTCACTGCTAAACACATTCACATAACGTCCAAGTGGAATATATAATTACATGTTGTTTGAATCAACACATATCAAATTAACAATTCAAAGATACATCTGCAAATGGTGACTGTTAACATTCAGGTAAAACTGTCGAAACTCTCTAGATATATATGAAAGTATACTTATTGAATACACTTAAAAACGGACTAACAAAATGAGCAATTTATCCTTTGACATGATTCTTTCAAATGTTATTTCTTTTGTAGAATTGCGATAGCAAGGCTACCATAGTTTCAGGTGAAGTTTTGAACTCACATGATGTAAATGGCCGAGAACACGATTTCTACCAAATTTAGTACGCCACAAAATAAATGGTGCAAAATATTCTTGACTGAATTACAAACGTAAGCAAAGGTAAAAAAAGTAGAAAAAAGTCCACTTAGTCTAGGTATTCATATTTAAGTGAAATGTCAATATCTCCACTGGTGACCATATTTTTTTTTACCAATCAATAACCTGGCTAGCAGGAATCTGATAAATGGTCACACAAGGATCATTTCTACAAGATCAATTGCAAATCTGCAAACCAGTTTAGGAGTAGTTAAAAGCTTTTGTAAGTTTTTCTTTTGGTTGCCATGGAAACTGGAATTCTAAATGGATAAAAATGAAGGAGTTTGGCGAAGACATTGAGGGGGTGCTTGCTGTTAAGGCTCACCCCAATTGATCCACTGATTATAGAAGAGAAAGTTTCGATGCACCGCACACACAGAGCGATCACAATAACTCACATTGAGCACTTTGTACTCAAGTGAGCTAAAACAAGCTCTTTAGCCATAATGTAATCCTTGAAACAATGAGCTTCGAAGTTTGATTACCATTTCAACCAATGTTCCAAAGAACATTATAACAGTTTTTTGCCACCCATTAATAAGCCACACAGACAATCAATGGCAATGTGATCCCTTAGTGTCACCCTGAAATGGCAGATGACACTTAACTCTTTGGTACCACCATAATTGGCAGAAAGTGCACACATCACCCTGCCATGGTAGATGACACTTTAACTCTTTGGTACCACCATAATAGGCAGAAAGTGCAGACATCGCCCTGCCATGGTAGATGACACTAACTCTTTGGTACCACCATAATTGGCAGAAAATGCACACATCACCCTGCCATGGTAGATGACACTTTAACTCTTTGGTACCACCATAATAGGCAGAAAGTGCACACATCGCCCTGCCATGGTAGATGACACTAACTCTTTGGTACCACCATAATTGGCAGAAAGTGCACACATCACCCTGCCATGGTAGATGACACTTTAACTCTTTGGTACCACCATAATAGGCAGAAAGTGCAGACATCGCCCTGCCATGGTAGATGACACTAACTCTTTGGTACCACCATAATTGGCAGAAAATGCACACATCACCCTGCCATGGTAGATGACACTTTAACTCTTTGGTACCACCATAATAGGCAGAAAGTGCACACATCGCCCTGCCATGGTAGATGACACTAACTCTTTGGTACCACCATAATTGGCAGAAAGTGCACACATCGCCCTGCCATGGTAGATGACATTTAACTCTTTGGAACCACCATAATTGGCAGAAAGTGCACACATCACCCTGCCATGGTAGATGACATTTAACTCTTTGGTACCACCATAATTGGCAGAAAGTGCACACATCGCCCTGCCATGGTAGATGACACTTTAACTCTTTGGTACCACCATAATAGGCAGAAAGTGCACAAATCAACCTGCCATGGTAGATGACACCAACTCTTTGGTACCACCATAATTGGAAGAAAGTGCACACATCACCCTGCCATGGTAGATGACACTTTAACTCTTTGGTACCACCATAATAGGGCAGAAAGTGCACAAATCAACCTGCCATGGTAGATGACACCAACTCTTTGGTACCACCATAATTGGCAGAAAGTGCACACATCACCCTGACATGGTAGATAACACTTTAACTTTTTGGTACCACCATAATTGGCAGAAAGTGCACACATCGCCCTGCCATGGTAGATGACATTTAACTCTTTGGTACCACCATAATTGGCAGAAAGCGCACACATCGCCCTGCCATGGTAGATGACACTAACTCTTTGGTACCACCATAATTGGCAGAAAGTGCACACATCACCCTGCCATGGTAGATGACATTTAACTCTTTGGTACCACCATAATTGGCAGAATGTGCACACATCGCCCTGCCATGGTAGATGACATTTAACTCTTTGGTACCACTATAATTGGCAGAAAGTGCACACATAGCCCTGCCATGGTAGATGACACTAACTCTTTGGTACCACCCTAATTGGCCGAATGTGTCATCTCAATCATTATATATGACTATGGAGTTTAGGTCAAAACATTTTATTCCTGTTAGGGGAAAGACTGGCACACAAAAACACAGTGATAGAAATGGTAGTTTTATTTTCAAATTGTCCATTTTAACTTAGTGCAGATAAATATACAGGATAATAACAATCATGGTAATAATATACAACATTTCCCGGTAAACAACAAGCCTGCAGCAGTCAACTTTGGAAACATGAAGACAAAAATATTGAAAAGTCACGAGTGAAAGTATACATCTTAGATCGAGTTGAAAACATAGTGGCAATTCTTCATTTGCCATTATGTTTCAAATATCATCTGTTGCAGACGCGCCTACATGTGGGAAAGGAATAAACACAAGCAATAGGTATGAGTACATGATGAGCACTATGAAACTGACAAAGGTCTTTAAGAGTCGGAGTATATGTGTAATCCCCTTCCCTGATCAACAAGCACATGACATACATGCAGCAGACACTTGAAAACATTTAAGGAATAAGTGAAATTGAATGTCCGCGACTTTTAAGACATCTGATCCAAATTATGCTGTATGTCAGTTTTCTTGTATGACTAAATAGTGAAACAGTCCAGATCCAATTCAGACCATGCAGCTGTGCCGGAAATCTAGATATAACCCAATTGCCAATACCCAATGGTTGATATTCTTGGAGCACACATTATACTATTTTGTTATACATTTTAAAAAGTATTAATCAGAAATCTTCTTGGTTATAGATGTACAATGACCTTTGTATAACATTCTTGTAATCCTCTGCATTTACTCAAGAATTCTAATCGGGTAACAAGAGGACCATGACGGTCCAATATCCCTGACCTGACATCAATTGTTGTATAAGCTTGACTAAGTTGAATGGGTCTCTTGTGTAGTTGAGCAGAACAGTTTAAACAATTTTGGTAAGCTAAATTACATTCATGGACAATATTTTGAAATTGGGCCAGTTGTTTAGGAGATGTCATTTTTAATCTATTTTAATCCCTCTGTCAGCTATCTTATGCAGCAGAGAAACATTTTAATCATTTCGGTATAGGGCTTTAAAATTATTTTGAAAAAAAGGCCAGTATTTGAATGGAAGCTAGAAGATAAGTGATGACAATAGCTTACTGTGTGCAAAAAAGGCGAGTTAAAAATGCAGTTAGCCTCGAATGCTTGTTGTCCATCTATAGTTTGGTGAAGTGAAAATACAAATTCATTGATTATACAAGTAGTTAGTACAACTTTAATTATAATTTAGAAAAGAAAAGCCTAACCATAACCAATAAAGAATAATAAAGAAGGAAAACTGTTTAGGCATGGCTATGTATCAACATATAATGATGGTATAAAAATATATCTATTTACCAAACACAAAGTAATGCAATATTGAAAATTTATAAACCTGGTATATTGTACATATCATAAACACTAGGACAAGACACATCATATCATTATCCCTTTCCCACATACAGACGCCTTCTGGCACCTTTGCAGCATTCAACTTTTGAAAAGCATTGTGGCAAGAGGAGAAATTGAGCAACTTTTCCTTTTAAGACAATGTTTTGAAGTTCAACTCTATTAATTCGTTAAACTTTCATTTCAAGAGAATTTCCATATTTAAGTCTAGATGTTTTCAAAGTGATCTGCTGCAGATTTGTTATATGTGGGAAAGGGTTAATCTTGAATCATTTTTTCTGTTATAGACAACTTTAGATCACATGACAGCTTATGAGTTTTGAAAACATTGTTTAAAAATGAATTATATGTTCTCCTTTTTATTTATTTGTATCAAAATTATCTTTTCAATTTTCGTGATATGACATGTTCGCTCCACAAAGATATTTTAATGTAGTCGACTATGTAAGACTCACTTCAGATAAATGGTTATGGGTAACATAAAGGCTTGTACTTCATGATGTCAGTTAAAACTACTTTCAAGTTCTACATAGAATTCTGTAAATAGCTTAGAAAAAATTAATTCTCTCTCTTTGACTAGAATGAAAAAGATATTGTCATTTGGATTGCAGCACTTATAAATGCATTGTAATATTATTAAAGGAAAGGAGACACAAACTATATGTCTTAAAGAGTAATTGTCAAAGCAAATTCTGTTTTCAAAACAAAATAAAACTAGAACTTAGTTTGTCATACTCTTCCAACAGTGTTTTTTATATCCTTTACAAGGACAGAAAATGATGTTGGTCCCACACCGTAGACACATTTTTACATCTAGATAAAAAAAATATATAAGGTATGAAACCAATACCACCCAACCTGCCGCGATCCTTATTTGGGCCCCCAGCCACCAGAACAGGTCTTGTTTGACAACAATTCAGGAAACCGATGCAATGTTGAGAATTTATTACACAGGCACAAATATTTGTCCACCTCAATAAGGAAAAGGATTATTATCCATCTGATTTTCTAACTAATTAAACACTCAACAATAATGGGTTCAAACTCTATACAAGTCCAATGCCAAAGGTTCTCATAACATAAAACCTAACAAGAGCAAAGCCAGAGGATGCCATCGAAAATCTAATTTATGAAATTTCAAAATGGCAATAAAACATCATCCAGTATGTGTAGTAAAGATGTGGCCTCTTGATATAACAAGAGGGCCAAGATGGCCCTAAATCGATCACCTAATTAATAGTAAATTAGTAGCAAATATTTAACTGCAAATATCTGGAAAATTTTATCAGGGAGTGCAAATGAAACTGAAAGGAGTGGACACTTCTCAAGAAACAGCTTATCAGTAAAGGCCATTTATATATTGAAATCTAACAAGAACTTTAATAAGAATGGAATTATAAAGTTTTTGTCATTTTGCACCTTTCCTGATGCCGCCTTGCTGCCCTGTTTTTCAACGAAATCAATATAGCTTCAACAGTTTATTTAGAGGGTCACTTAAGAAACATTTCTACCAAATTATCTTGCAATCGCACAAGTAGATTATGGAGGAAAAGGATTTTAAAATTTGGGTATTTTTCTCACTTTCTGATGCCGCAGCAACCAAAGTTCTCAATGGAATTTAAATCTTTGAACAATTTTGAAAGAGGACCACCAAAGGAACATTCTTGTGATGTTTTGTGGAAATTGGTCTATTGGAATGGTAGGAGTTGGTTGTCATTTGTAGCTAAAAGTTCAATTTACCCTTTTTGTGACGACGCCTGGTTGATATGATTGTGTAACCAATCAAAACGGCTTAAACAAATTAAATAGAGGATCATTACAGTAAGATTTGTATTATATTTTCTTAAAATCAGACAAACACTTTCATAAAAATGGAATTTTCAAATTTTGTCATTTTGCCCCTTTTCTGATGCCGCCTGACTGCCATGTTTTTCGACCAATCAGTATGGCTTGAACAAGTTTTATAGAGGGTCACCCAAGGAACATTTCTACCAAATTATATTTGAATCTGACAGGCAGATTCGGAGGAGAAGATTTTTAAAGTTTGGACATTTTGTCCCCTTTCTGATGCCGCAGCAACCAAAGTTCTCATTGGAATTTTAATCTTTGAACAATTTTGAAAGAGGACCACCAAAGGAACATTCCTGTGATGTTTTGTGGTAATTGGTCTATTGGAATGGTAGGAGATGGTTGTCATTTGTAGCTAAAAGTTCAATTTACCCTTTTTGTGATGACGCCTGGTTGCTATGATTGTGTAACCAATCAAAACGGCTTAAACAAATTAAATAGAGGATCATTACAGTAAGATTCGTATTATATTTTCTTAAAATCAGACAAGCATTTGCATAAAAATGGAATTTTCAAATTTTGTCATTTTGCCCCTTTTTTGATGCCGCCTGACTGCCATGTTTTTCGACCAATCAGTATGGCTTGAACAATTTTCATAGAGGGTCACCCAATAAACATTTCTACCAAATTATATTTGAATCTGACAGGCAGATTCGGAGGAGAAGATTTTTAAAGTTTGGACCTTTTGCCCCCTTTCTGATGCCGCAGCAACCAAAGTTCTCAATGGAATTTAAATCTTTGAACAAATTTGAAAGAGGCCAACCAGAGGAACAGTCCTGTGATGTTTCACGAAAATTGTCCTTGGAGTTTGGGAGGAGATGATGTTTAAAGCTAAAAGTTAACGCCGGACGGACGACGGACAAAAAGTGATCAGAATAGCTCACCTTGAGCCTTCAGCTCAGGTGATCTAAAAAGGTACTGGTGTGAGAAAGCCAAGAAACATATGAGTAGGTGAACTGGTCGCAGTGATATAACTGAAAAATTGTTGAAACGACGTTAAACCCCCCCAATCAATCAATTGATATAACAAGAGGGCCATGATGGCCCTGGAATCGCTCACCTGTTTTGGGTTTTTTTCACTTTAGCTATATAAGCCCCGCACCCTGGCAGCCATAGTTTCCGACCAATCAACTTGGCTTGAAGGAATCTGATAGAAGGTCACCCTAGGAACATTTCTACAAAATTATTTGAAAATCGGCCAGACACTTTTGGAGGAGAAGATTTTTTAAGTTTTCACTATAGTCATATAAGGCAAAATAGCCCCGCCCCCCTGGCGGCCATGTTTTTCGACCAATCAACATGGCTTGAAGGAATCTAATAGAGGGTCATCCAATGAGCATTTCTACAAAATTATTTGAAAATAGGCCTGACACTTTCGGAGGAGAAGATTTTTTAAGTTTTCACTATAGCCATATAAGGCATAATAGCCCCGCCCCCCTGGCGGCCATGTTTTTCGACCAATCAACATGGCTTGAAGGAATCTAATAGAGGGTCATCCAATGAGCATTTCTACAAAATTATTTGAAAATAGGCCTGACACTTTCGGAGGAGAAGATTTTTTAAGTTTTCACTATAGCCATATAAGGCATAATAGCCCCGCCCCCCTGGCGGCCATGTTTTTCGACCAATCAACATGGCTTGAAGGAATCTCATAGAGGGTCATCCAAGGAGCATTTCTACAAAATTATTTGAAAATCTGCCAACCGGTTTGGAAGAAGAAGAATTTTTAAGTTTTTTTCATTTCGTTGCCATGGAAACCAGAATTCTGCATGGATCCCAAAAATTTGAAGGAAATCTGGTGAGGTCATTGAGAGGATGCTTTCTGTGAAGTTTCATCCCAATTGACCCACCGGTTACTGAGGAGAAGAAGTTGACGGACGACGCACGACGGACAAAAGGCGATCACAATAACTCACCTTGAGCAAAGCTCAGGTGAGCTAAAAAGTCCCTTTATAGTGATGACTTTGGTTAAGTTATGTCCCTTGCAGTGTACAGTATTTTGTGATTAAGTATTTATTCCAAGTTTTAAAGTCATAACTTGTGTAGTTTAGGAGAAAGTGGCCCTCAAACTTAACAAAAATAACTAGAACTATCACTGAAGATGATAAATACCCCCAAAACAGGACCTTGAATCAAAATATAGCTTTCGACCGACCGACTGATAGGTAGTCCTATCAAACAGTACTCATTTTGACCTTTGAGGTACAAGCCACCTCATCATGGTGAACATGTGTGCCAAGTAACTTGAGAATCCTATGATGCATGGTTGATATGCGGGCCGGACAAGGTTAGGTGGGACTGACAGACGTAAAAGGGCTATAACTCTAATGTAAATAACATGCAATTGTAAGACCTTTAGGGTATGCACATCTCCTCTTGGTATAGAAGCTTCATGTAAAATTTTATTGAATTCCACTCAGTCGTTTTTAAGAAATAGGCCTGACAAAATATGGCTTCCGACCGACTAACCGACACAGTGACTCCTATATAACCCCCCAAAACTTTGGGGTATAATAAGTCATAAAAGGGTCATAATTCAAGCAAAGTACAAGCATGAGTTTCGACCCTTGTAGTATACAGTCGGCTTATGGTGATTACAGTTTCAAACCCATAATGTGTACATGTATAGCTAAGTAGAAAGGTAGACACAGAACATAGTAAGTAAAAAAACAAGAGGGCCAAGATGGCCCTAAATCGATCACCTAATTGATAGTAAATTAGTAGCAAATATTTAACTGCAAATATCTTGGAAAATTTTATCAGGGAATGCAAATGAAACTGCAAAGGAGTGGACACTTCTCAAGAAACAGCTTATCAGTAAAGGCCATTTATATCTTGAAATCTAACAAGAACTTTAATAAGAATGGAATTATAAAGTTTTTGTCATTTTGCACCTTTCCTGATGCCGCCTTGCTGCCCTGTTTTTCAACGAAATCAATATGGCTTCAACAGTTTATTTAGAGGGTCACTTAAGGAACATTTCTACCAAATTATCTTGCAATCGCACAAGTAGATTATGGAGGAAAAGGATTTTAAAATTTGGGTATTTTTCTCACTTTCTGATGCCGCAGCAACCAAAGTTATCAATGGAATTTAAATCTTTGAACAATTTTGAAAGAGGACCACCAAAGGAACATTCTTGTGATGTTTTGTGGAAATTGGTCTATTGGAATGGTAGGAGTTGGTTGTCATTTGTAGCTAAAAGTTCAATTTACCCTTTTTGTGACGACGCCTGGTTGATATGATTGTGTAACCAATCAAAACGGCTTAAACAAATTAAATAGAGGATCATTACAGTAAGATTCGTATTATATTTTCTTAAAATCAGACAAACACTTTCATAAAAAATGGAATTTTCAAATTTTGTCATTTTGCCCCTTTTCTGATGCTGCCTGACTGCCATGTTTTTCGACCAATCAGTATGGCTTGAACACATTTTATAGAGGGTCACCCAAGGAACATTTCTACCAAATTATATTTGAATCTGACAGGCAGATTCGGAGGAGAAGATTTTTAAAGTTTGGACATTAAATCGATCACCTGATTGATAGTGTATGGTGAGTGTAAGGAACGACAACTCTGCGAAGGAGATTGCCCTTGCATAATACTCTGCCAAGTGTTACCTCCCTTAGACCATCAATCTAATAACCATATGTCATTTGAAGCAAAAAGTTAATTTTACTCCTTTTCTGATGCTGCTTGGTTGCTATGCCTTTCAACAAATCAATATGGCTTGACAAAGTATGTAGATGATCAATGAAAGAACATTTCTACAAAACTATCTTTAAATCAGACAAGCACTTTTATAAGGATACTTTATTAAAGTATTGTCATTTTGCCCCTTTTTTGATGCCGCCTGACTGCCATGTTTTTCGACCAATCAGTATGGCTTGAACAATTTTTATAGAGGGTCACCCAAGGAACATTTCTACCAAATTATATTTGAATCTGACAGGCAGATTCGGAGGAGAAGATTTTCAAAGTTTGGACATTTTGTCCCCTTTCTGATGCCGCAGCAACCAAAGTTCTCAATGGAATTTAAATCTTTGAACAACTTTGAAAGAGGCCAACCAGAGGAACAGTCCTGTGATGTTTCACGAAAATTGTCCTTGGAGTTTGGGAGGAGTTGATGTTTAAAGCTAAAAGTTAACACCGGACGGACGACGGACGACGGACGACGGACAAAAAGTGATCAGAATAGCTCACCTTCAGCCTTCGGCTAAGGTGATCTAAAAAAGGGCCATAGTTCAGGTCAAATGCATGGCAGAGGTGATGGTCCATGCAATATAGTCGTCTCATGATGACGAATACTGTTTCAGGTCTGAAAGCCATAGCTTTTATAATGTAGGAAAAAGTCGGACCAAAACACAAAACTTAACCAAGACTGCAACGTGTATGTCGACTCAGACACAACAATAGCTTATCTCCACACCCCAACTTTGCATAACCACAAGATCTCATTAATGAAAATATTAAATATTTCAATAGGCTTAAAAAAGAAAAAGAAAGTCTGAAAAATAAGGAATAATAACACCTTTCTTCATAGATATTATGTTTAGAAAACATTGAGGAAAAAGTTATTTCTATAATATACTTAAATATACATATAAGTTATCAAATTTAAATCTCTAGATATTTCCAACTTATAAAAAGCTTTCTATGTAAAAGATAATAGGACTGAGCATCATAAGCTTAACGCAAAATTATACATGCATGCATGAAGTTAAGATGTACATTTGTGTAATAAATATGATGATTTTTCCCACAGTCAATATGACTGTACAAATATTCTTTTTATAATCTAACAAAATCAAATAATATTTACACCATAGAAGTCACATCAATTAATTTAGTGGAGAGTCAAAAACTTCTTAAAACTTGCATAGTAACAAAGGGTAATAATCTTTACTAGGCTGATAAGATGAGATTATGAAATGAGAATCTATTAATAACACTTGAATCATTTATTTAGTAAATCAATGATTTAACACTTTCCCACATATGACACATCTGCAGCAGCAGACTGATGTGGTTTTTACACCTTTTTCAAAAAATTTCAGTCATATCACGGCTGCCAGTTCATCTACTAATGCGTTTCCTGGCTTTCTCACACTAGTAATCCACACAACTGACTTTCCAAGCAACTGGCTGCCTTTCCACGTAAACTGTAAGCTGATTGGTGGAAGACGAATGACGCTAGTCAGTGACTTTCGTCAAACGTCGGGAAGAATGTTGGCCGAGCTGGGCTTCAAACTCACAACCCCTGGATCGACAGCAATTTCTCCTATTGTCATGTTTTTCCAAAATTCTCATCTGCAGAGCTAACTTTATGTCGGGAAGTGTTAAGTGGTTAATTCACTTTTTTTCTCACATTGTGTTTTAATTTTCCAAAATGAATTTGACTTCTAAACTTTGTAAGAAAAAGACATGCCTTAAACCTTATGGGCAACACAATTACTTACTCTATACTCACACTTCAGTAACAAATGGGAACTTCTGAGGTGCATTATGGTATATTGAGCAATGGATACTTTTCCTTTTTTGTTAAAATGAATCAATTTGGAAGTTTTACCTATCAATATGATATTACGGTTAATAAAACACCCACTGTGTCACCTATGTAAGTCAGTCGTTGAATTAATTCACCCTCTTTTGCAGAAACAACCCTTTTCCACTTGCATCCTTATTTTGAAGCATCTGCAGCAGATGAAATTTCCCCTCCTGCCACAATGTTTTCAACTGTATTCAATTAGTATCTATTCATTGATAAGGTATTTTCCAAAGTTGTCAGCTGCAGACTTTTAGTATGTGGGAAAAGCTTAACTTTTTGGCTGGCAACTCTCTGGTAAATGTAGGATGGTACTAAACCATAACATACCGTCTGTGCAGACTAGCTGCAAAGGGCAAGAATTAACACTTTTACCATCAAACAAATATTAGAGTTACAATGCAGGAATATGGACATCTGATCTTTGGTTAGTTTAACAATTTCCCACTTGCATATGCATTCTGTGGCATCTGCAGCTGACAACTTTTAAAAACACTGTGGCAAAAGGAGAAATGGCTCATATAAATGAGTGATTTCTCCTTTTGTCACAATATTTTCAACTCATAAAATAATCTTTATAAATGAGTGATTTCTCCTTTTGTCACAATATTTTCAACTCATAAAATAATCTTTTAACTATAAAGATTTCTGTCTAGATACGGTATTGTTGTATGCGAGAGGGCTAATGACAAGCCCAACATTCCTAGTCTGAACTCATTGATTTCATAGCAGTCAGTACAAACCCTGATCAGACAATGTGTCCTAGTTTATATAGAGAAGTTCCAGACAGCATCAAAATTCATAGATTCAAACATTGGTTGGTAGAAAATGTCCTCTTTTACATTAAGCACTATATTAACTGTTTCCCTTATACAGATGATTTTTCAAAACAGTGTGGGGGGGAAAATTGCACAAAAAGGAGCAAGCACTCTTTTCTCTACATTGTTTAACCCTTTCCCACCTGTAGACACAGTTTGACGCATCTGCATCAGACAACTTTTGAAAACATTGTCACAAAATGTTTTCAACTTTTTTCAGTAATTATACCTACAATGATAGATTTTCCATGTTTTTTTTAAGTAGACATTTTCAAAGTTGTCTGCTACAGATTTGCTGTATGTGGGTAAGGGTTAAATACTCATCAAAATTATATCTCCTTTTTTTCCTTAGGAGTTTTTCAAAGGAGATGACCCTATAAATACCCCCATCATGTAAACAGTTCAGCCAATGAAGCATGTTATTTATAAGGGTCAAAGGTTATCAAATGAATCCGGGAGTGTGTTTATCAAGTTGAGTAGCACTATACTGGCAGCCAGTGGCTGTTGGTAAGGGTTTTGTTAATCCTTCTTTGTCCTGATGTTGGTAACTTGCCTAACAGCTATCTGGGCACCCTGCTGCATCAACTGGGCATATACTGGAGCCAGGGCCTGAAAATACACGGATATTATTTCAAATAATTTCAATATACCGTATATCCGCGGTCATAAGTCGACTTCGGTCATAAGTCGAGGGTCCATTTTGACCCCAATTTCGGTGGTTTTGAGGTTACTCCCAGCCATAAGTCGGGGGGTCAACTTTTTAAAAATTTCGGCAAAAAAACAAAAAAAACATGGTTCTCGATGTAAAACTGAATAATGATACATTAAGATAATAATGCACAAACCTGATTTTATAAATCCAAATAAGCCAAACAAACTAACTAGTCCAAATTTCTTAATATTTGTTTTAATCTATAAAAAATAAAAGCGCGAAACTCGAACAAAGGGTTTTATCGGTGTCAGTGTTTCTACCATGCATTGACGAAGTTTATTAAAAGTGTGTGTAATTCACAGAGAGGTGAAGACAAGGGTTTTAAAGGTCTATGGAAAGAAGTTTGGACTCTATGGTTATATGAAAACGGTTGTAATTTCCACTGGAACAGGCTGTAGTTACATCCGACTTGCGTTAGCCCTGTTAACTGTTTGTCGTGTGAAAAACACAGGGCTCAAATAAATGACGTCACTAATTTACCAGCTGAGATTGAGCCGCGACAAATGAAATACACCCATATAAATTAATGTTAAATTTACGATACTATTAGCTTAGTAAATTATACTTGTGTGATTAAACTGCACATACTCTTTTTTTATGACGTAGCTCATTTGTTGGGGAAAATGGTTTGCGGAAAAAAAGGTCTATATAGATTTCACTCTTACCCATTTTCACATGCATTTATACGCATCTGCAGCAGACTTCTTTTGATAGAGCTCTGACAAAAGGAGAAATTACTACATATTCTTTAAATTGGACAAATTAACTTTGAATTGCAAGGGATTTTAAAGGGTATGGTATTTATTTTACCTTTGTTTACGGCTTTAAAACGTAAAAAGTAGTTTCTCTACTGTTTGTCGCATGTAAAATATAGCCTTAGGAGAGATTGTCATTCAGTCATAAGTCGAGTCCCTGCTTCAACACCAAAATTTGAGTCTCAAAAATTCGACTTATGGCCGCGGATATACGGTACCAAAAAATCTCTATAGTAGACAACTTTAGAAAACATACTATGATAGCGGAAAAGTGAAAAATTGCCAATAATAAACAATTTCTCCTTTCAAATAAATCTAGCATACGCGTACAATGGAGACCAGTCTTCACTGTCAGACTATATCTCATCAGGGTCTTTCAAATAGTATGGTCTAGAAACGCCCTATATAAACGTCTTATCGTACTCGATATCTCGTCTCGGTTATCGATTATTACCTGGAAGTGTTTATCACGCTTTAGTGAATTAACCGGTATTTTGGAAGAGCATTTTTACCAATAATTGATATCTAAGAAATGATTATATAAACTAAAACAAACGAAAATCTAATTCATAACATATGAAAAACAACCCTTAATTTACATTTCAATTACCAATTTTCCATTATTTGACCCTTAAAACACATTGAAAAACTGTTTCCAAATATCACCGTATCGTGCATATAAAACGCCATGTTTTTAGATTTTTGAGATTTTGAACTGATCTACCCGTCTAAGAAAACGAAAATACGGGTGAAATATGAAAATCTAAGACATAACATAAGTGAATTAGGCTTAAATCAAAGAGAAAAAGCCGCTATATTAGCCTCATTAACATCATGCAAGTAGGAAAGTAACGACAAAAGGAGATCGGGTTTCAGCTTTCGGCCATTTGTAAACAAAGTCGTTCGTATGAAGTCAACTTTCCGAAACGAAAATCAACCTAAAAAGAAACATCGGGACAAAATACTCTCAAAATGGAATAATGATATTGCATTAAGGATGACTTTGATGGTCAAATTGATTGGTTAAAATCGAGATATACACAGTTTTAAAACTTGATAATTTTCTTCCGTTTTCAAAATGGCGGGTTCCCCGGATGTTGGTCACGTGATGCGAGGCAGCTTATTTCGAGAATTACGCTCGTTTCCGGACCATACTATTTGAAAGACCCTGATCTCATATAATTCTAAAAGCGTATTCTGACAAAATACTTTAGTACTACCCTACTAGTTCAGTTGCACACAAATTTACCTTATATAATCCTGGTTGATACTCATCTATGTAGACAGAAATGAATGGAAAAAGGAAACTTAAATGTTTTTGAAGTCTTTAGTGTAAATTCTAATATAATGATATCCACTCTTTTCTTATGCAAGATTTTCTTACTTCACAAGAATGTTTTCAACTTTCATACAATAATTTTTTATATCCCTGTATCATTTTTAAAAATCATCTGATAGATGAAAACAATATCTTTTCTTTGAGGGAAATGGAAATCTTTTGAAAACAATCCTCAAAAAAATAGAGCGAGAATTCCTAAAATGAACGATTCTTAATATTCTTTCCATATTTTCAACTTTGTATAAAAATTCATACTTTCAATTTTTCAGATATTCTGTTTTCAAAGTCCATGATTTAAAGAATACTTAAGATTGGAAGCATGTTTAAATTTTCCAAATACAACAAATCTGCAGTAGACAACTTCGAACACATCTAGGCAACAATATGGAAAATATCCATTAAAGAAAAAAACATATTCTAATTTAAGAGTTCATATCCTTGTGGGAAAAGGATAAATTGCTCATTACGGGCAACTTCTCCTTTTGCCACTGTTTTCAAAAGTTGTCTGCTGCATATGCTTCAAAATGTGTCTGTTTGTGGGAAAGTATTTAAGTTATAGACTTACATGTTCCCATATGACCGTGGCTAGTTGATCTATTTGCACCATAATACTCCTATAGTCTCCTGAATATTGAATATAGAACCACGTACACAACATAAGCAAGAAAATAATCATGATAAAGTTGAATAAACTCGCCACGGATTCCAAACCAAATACTCCGAGAAATCCGCCAATCATGTACGACACAATCATCACTGTAAACAAAACAGCTGGAGTTCTAGCGGCACTGAAAATGTTTTTGCTCTCATTGTGTTTCTGAAAATTTTCAAACTGTTCTGCAATGTGCGAGAGCAGTTGATCTTCATAAGTTTGGCTGAATTCTGGACCTCCCATTTTTCTTGCTGATTTGAAGGTATGTAAGGCTTTCTCGACGCACGTCTGGTGTTCCTGTTCTAACTCATTAGGATGAATATAGGCTTTGTCTCCCCCACAGATCTGAAACAACAGGATTTTAGTTTTTGATACCCCTTTCAACATTATTACAGTCATATCACTGATTTTTCAGTATAAATTACCAGATCTACCGGTGTGTTTATCCTTTCACAGGTGGGTCAGTTGTAATATTAAATCCTGAGCGTCAATCGAAATAAAAAGAGAAGCAATCACTGAGCTTTAGAGCAATTTGTACATTTTCATTTCGGTCACTCTTATCTTTTATTTCGATGCAAGAGCTTCCAAAGAAAAACTGATTTGCCTGCAGAAAGAGAAGCCTGATAGCTCCTTATTGATTTAGTAAAAACTTCATGGACAGCCTACAGAGAAAGATGACATATTGCCTTAAAGTTGGCAGCAACATGAAATCGTTTTTCATCTAAACAAAAGTGATGATCATTTGTCTTAAAAAGTATTACATTTACCACATTTTTTTATTTTTAATATCTCAAATTATCTTTTAACCCCCCTTTCCTATATACATTGAATCTGCAGTAGATCAATTTGTAATCATGATGTTAAATGTTTCTAATTAAGACAATAATAATTCTACACACCTCCTCCATGGTTTTTGTATAACAGTTCTTTGCTGAAGATACTGCTGCTAGATTATTTGCCTCTGCTGTGGCCTAAAACAGAAAGAAAGATCACAAAATGACCTAAATATACATTTAATTTTTATGTGAGCCATAATATGGTGTTTGGGAATTTGTGTTACATCACAGAATCATGATTTATTCTCCTTTATTTGAAGAACTACTTGTTATATAGTTTAACAGCATGTCTTAAACAGTTAGAAACAACTAAATCTATTAAATAATATGCCATTGACCTTTGAAAAAACTATTAATTTCATTTATTTTATACATGTACTTTTCTTGAGCATTTTCAAAGTGTCCTTCCCGACAAACTGTTTTTCTTTTTATTTAAAGTCTGCAAACTTATATGTGTGAAATAATAACTTTACAAATTATTTGTAAATATAACTTCAAGATTTAATAGAGCGACGTAAATACGATTTTGATTCAAAATAAAATCTTGGAAATCGTCGTAACAAATGTGTCCACCCAGTTACATTAAGTCTATATACTAGCATCAAAACCTGGTCCTATAACCATATTTTCATTGCATTCCAATCACATGATCACTACAGTTCCTTGTTAATGTTGTTAACTTGTTGTTCTGGGACAGATATATTTTATTCGTAGCCGAGTCAAGGTATTGTTTATCAAAATGGTGTATTTTTTGTTACGTCCCATTATCTTGTTATAATTAACAAATGCTCGTCTATCACCTAGGAGGAAACGTAATATTGGCTGTTCTATTTGCGACATTAACTATTGCAACAATTTACGAAGTTTTACGAAAGAGTTTGTTAAATTGGCGGCTCGATAATGAAACTGTCATTTCTGAAATTTTAGTACGTTCACCAAGCAGATTTAGGTCATAAATGGTTGCTTATAATGCGCGTTTTTTTTGTCTCTTTTGACTTGTAACGTCGACTGTCCTGGAAAGCATATTCTATTTCCATAATCACTGTGCTTACGTAATAAATACATATTTACATGATTATTATATTTTCATTTAAATGGAGAATAATTTATACTGAGTATGTTTATGCTTTTATATGATTTGTTACACACTAATATGAAATGCAGTCTTTTTGGTGTCTTGTTACATCATTTTGTGTCCTGTTACACCATTCTTCATCTAGTTGTATAGTATTAAATATTTCACTAAATAAACCATTTATTTATTGAAATAATTCCAAATAAAATCTAAAATCTAAAAAAGTTTAACTAGGCAAGGGGATTTTGTGGTGTCCTGTGTTACTTACAATACAACTTAAAACCCATACTTCTATTTATTTAAAGCTAAAAACTATTTTGTCATTTAGAATATAACACCTTTAGATATTGTTCTAACCATATATAGCATTTAATTTGACAAAAGTCAAATATTACAAAAGAGGACACCAGTCTTTGTTATGTAACACAAAATCCAGACACCATATTATGGCTCATGTATCTTTTGAATAAAGACAAGATGTGCTGTGAAACACCAGACACCCTAGGGCAGCAATACATTTGCTTAACCATATCAAAGGTCAAGGTCACAAGATCAATTATAATAGAATAATAAGAAAGGTCTTGATAAAAGTAATAAACAAGCCACAAATGACTGCCCACTCTCTGATAGGTAAAAAGTTATGGCAGTGATCCACAAATCCTCTTTATTCTGTCAGTTTACAAAAGTGCAAAATATCCTCGATCACAACACTGGATATCTAAACATTCTCTTGACCTATAACCATTTCCCATATACAACAAAGCTGCAGCAGTCGACAAAGTATTCATCTTGGAAAAATGTGGATAATGTCTGATTGAAAATATAACTAGAAATATCACTGAAGGTGATAAATACCCCCAAAACAGTACCTTGACTCAAAATATGGCTTCCGACTGACCAACAAAAGGGCCATAACTCTGTAAAGTAACATGCAATTGTAAAATCTTTATGATATGCACATCTCCTCTTGGTATAGAAGCTTCATGTAAAATGTTATTGAATTCCACCCAGTGGTTTGTAAGAAATAGGCCGGACAAAATATGGCTTTGGACAAAATATGACCAACAACTTAATAAGTAAAAGGGCCATAACTCTGTAAAATAACATGCAATTGTAAGACCTTTAGGGTATGCACATCTCCTCTTGGTATAGAAGCTTCATGTAAAATTTTATTGAATTCCACCCAGTGGTTTGTAAGAAATAGGCCGGACAAAATATGGACAAAATATGACCAACAACTTAATAAGTAAAAGGGCCATAACTCTGTAAAATATCATGCAATTGTAACCCCTTTAGGATATGCACATCTCCTCTTGGTATAGAAGCTTCATATAATTTTTTTATTGAATTCCACCCTGTGGTTTGTAAGAAATAGGCCCGACAAAATATGGCTTCCGACCGACCAACACAGTGACTCCTATATACCCCCCCCCAAAACTTTGTTTTTTGGGGGTATAATAAGTGTAGCAAGTTGAAATGTTTTCAAAAGTTATCTGCTGTAGATACTTCATAATGAGTAAGGAAGTGGAAAAAAGGTTAAAACAATAACCATAATTTGACCTTTCCCTCATGTAGACACTTTCTGATGCCTCTGCAGCAGACAGCTTTTTGAAAACATGGCGAAAAAGAAGAAATTGCTAAAAACTAACAATTTCTCCTTTTGTCACCATGTTTTCAACTCTATTCAATTATTGTACTTTCATTTAAAGGGAGTTTCCAATTTTTTCTGATATGTTTTCAAAGTCGTCTGCTGCAGACTTGTTGTATGTGGGAAAGGCTTATGACGTTACACAAAATAGTCATGATGTTGACTAGTTGAACATAAGTTCATGTACTACTGGACAATACAAAAATACATGTATACTCACAAACACACACACACACACATATACAGTTTGTGTACGTTATGCCCTTAGAAGTAGATTTGAGTTAGCGCTGTTCCAGGAAAAAATGTCTAGTGGGGGAGGAACTGCGAGCTATTTTTTTTTATTTGGTGGGTGCGGGGGGGGGGTATTTTTTTTATTAAAATTAAAATTAGTGATAAAAAAATAATTAAAATTTGATAGGTGTTACTCTAAAAATTGGTGGTCGTTCCTCCCTAGACATTTTTTTCTGGAACAGCCCTTAGTTTCAATAAGGTGTAAACTAAAGAACCAAAAAGTACAAAAGCCTTGCATAATCTTTCTATTAAAACCCTTTTTCACAACAAGCAGCAACTTTTGAAAACCTTTTGGCAAAAAGAAATTGCTCATGCTCTGCTCAATAAACACAGATCCTTTATCAAATTATGGCAGATTAAAGGTCTCAGATTTATTCCATGTGGGAAATGGTCTTATATAACCCAATCTATGTTTACCTATTTCCGCGGTACTTTTAACCATATTTTTTAACACTTACATGTAACATAGATTTTGGCTCTGGTAACTCTTCCCCTTGGTATATTTTGATGTAGGCCTGAAATAATAATTGAGCAAATACTTAACCCTTTATCAATTAAAATAAAGCTGTAGCAGATCACTTAGAAAACATCTAGGCAATAATATACAGATTCTCTATCTATGACAGTATAATTATTGAAATAAGTTTCAAAAACACATTGCCAAAAAGAGAAATTCTAGTTACTAGTAATTCCCCCATTTGCTACCATGCAAATGTGTCAAAATGTGTCTGCAATTGGGAGACTCTAAACCAGTAATTTCTCCATTTGCCACCATGTTTTCAAAGCTTGCAAATTTGTCAAAATGTGTCTGCAATTGTGAAACAGTAAAATGTTTTTTGAATAATTTAAAAAAAACATTACAATTTTCACAATAAAATTCACAAGTTCAATTGTATAGCCATATTCATCCTTTATAATAAATTTGAAAACATTGTGGAATAAGGAGAAATAGTCCAAGATTGTAATTTCTGATTACCCACAATGCTTTTAACTCAGTATTAGTGCTACAAGTAACTTTATCCTGATAACTGCATATAGGTCAAATGTTTATCCCTGCAATGAATGGATGCTACTTCCAGCATTGTAAAGACATAGACAACTCTAATCTCTGACTTCTTGTGCTCTAAAGCTGGACAATCTAACCACTACATACCAGTAACTCAATAAGCAATATCATATTTCTTTCAACCGTTTCCCACATACAACAAATCTTTGGCAATCGACTTTGAAAACATTTAGGCAAACATACAGAAAATCTCTATAAATGAAAATGAATTCAATGAATTCATTGAAAAGGGTTGAAACAAAATGTGGAAAAAGGAGACATTGCTCATAATGATCGTTTTCACCTTTTGCCACAATGATTTGAAAAGTCAACTACTGCAGATATGTCTGCATTACTGAAAGAGTTCAGAATCTACACTTTTGCAAATTTATACAACAGTTTCTTGATAAAATTAATAACCAATTTGATGAGATAGCTATCAATAAAATTGATTCCCTTAACCCTTTCCCACATACAACAATTCGGCAGCCGACAACTTTGAAAAACACAGAAAGCCTCTATAAATGAAGGTATAATTACTTTAAAACGTTGAAAGCTTTGTGTCAAAAGAGGAGATTGCTCTACCTTTGTCACAAGGTTTTTAAAAGACGTCTGCTGCAGAGGCGTCAGAAAGCGTCTATATGTGGGGAAGGGTTAAATATACCTACCAGTAAGTCTGTTCAAACTAACCTTGAAATATTCCACTAAATCTCTACAAGTTATCTGACAACCATTTATCTCTTTGACAACAAGTTTTTCTTTAGCCAGTAATAATGGTACCAGAACCTTCAACTCCGTCTTAAAATCTGTCTCAATATCTGAAAATAATAAAACATCATGTCATATCACTTTAGTGATGCAGGCCTGCCTTGGCAGGGTGACATCTAGGGATTACTTCTGGTTAGTCCGTCCATCAGTCTGTCTGTCTGTTCATCTGTCATTCTCACTTTGACTTACTTTTCCCTTTCCCACATACAACAAACCTCCAGTATACAACTTTGAAAACATACCCACTATGAAATATCCCTTTGAATGAAACAACAATTATTGAATCGAGTTGATAGCATTGTGGCAAATGGAGAAATTGCTGTTCATGAGAAATTTCTCCTTCTGCCACAATGTTTTTATAAGAGTATAACAGATTGGCCTTTGTGAACAGTAGAGATCCAGATCAGCTTGTGAAACTTGAGCAGATGTGCAGGCTGATTTGAACACACACTATTCAGAAATGACAAATTGAACCATTTCTCATGATTATTTGATTAATTGTTTGGTGTTTTAAGCTGCTTTTAACTATTTTCACCTTATATCACAATGTTTCCTGGGCAAGCTACCAGTAATTCTGGTCTATTGATCCTGACACCAGCCAATCAGATGTAATGCCAACCCCTCAACCAAATGGAAGCCATTACTACCATTTTTAAGTTTTCCATTTCCCATGAACAGTCTTGTATCATAAGTTTATTAAGCAACATTCCGTACAAAAGTCATTCAATCAGAAAATACAGATTCTTGAAGAAATAAAGCAACTAAGCATCTATAATAGATGCAACACTGGTACAAATTTGATTAATGAAACAAAAGAACTTCTAACTTTGTAACCGAACATGGATGCCAGTACCTGTGGTATAGAAATCACTTTTTTTCTGATGTAATGTCTTAACAATACTTTTTTTAAATTTCTAACATGTTTTTTTTCCTTAGTGCTATCAAAGCGGATGCCTTGAAAAACACCCATAAAGGGTAAGTGGTTCAAATAAGTTGATATCAGTGACATACCTTTCAATCTTCCATCAAAGTGTGGATTTGTAGCCACTCTTAGCCCTGGATGCGGCATGAGAAAACAGCCTATTTTACAGAAACAAGATTTAATGTGTTTACGAAGCTGCTGTAACTCTGGATGTTGTCTGTTGGATATCTTTAAAATAAAAATCACAGTCCAGGATAAGTATAATCTTTTCTGCAAAATATCTCTCTTATTGCCCAACCAAACCCTATTAAGTGGACCTCAAAAGAATTGTCTCACTGAGACAATTCACTTCAGTAACCTCAATAATATAGGGTTTGATTGTCAAATAAAGGATTTAGAATAGGGATGTCAGCAGCTACCGGGTTAACCGGGTAACTGTTTGTTATATGATCAATTGGTTTCTAATTCAAGAAACCAAGTCTTACAAAAGGCCGAAATTACATGATTCTGACATATTAATTCTGCAAGGCTAGGGTACATAAATTCATCATGCCTACACATCTTTCACTGCTCGTCAAATGGCAACATAGCCAAGTGCTAGGGTAAACGATGGCAGAAAGCAAACAAATCTCTTTCATGTTACAAATCAAACTAGAATGGAGTGCTCCCCGGAGCACGTGTCACTTGCCGGCGCCTTGTCAGAAAATTTAAATTTCTGACAGAAAAGGGGCAATAACTCTGATATAAAAATATTTGGATTATCCCCCTTTTGTAAACCAATCAAAAAGATTGATATAAACATTTGTCAGAAGTTTCAATCCAATCCTTTGAGTAGAAAAAAAGTTATATTAAAACGTGACGAAAAAGTGTGACGACAGACAGCGGACAGACAGACAGACAGACGCCGGACAAAAAAAAAAGTAATCCCTAAGTGCCTACCATGCTACGCAGGTGACACAATAAAAATCACTTCATTCAAAAATAGATCTACTGAATATTGCCATAATGCAGCCTTCTACATCCTTTGTCTGCAAATATTTCAAATGCTGTGATGAGGATAAAAGTGTTAAGTGCATCTGTATATACATATGTGGTCGAATTAATGCTTTTAATTTGGAAGTGTCCAAGAAAAGCAAAATAACAAAACACGGAAGTAAGTGAATATTGATTATCTATGATTTTATCAGGTTAACAGGTTAACCGATCAGAAGATCAAACAATTAACTGGTTATTAATATCTGTAACTGTTGACATCCCCGATTTAGAACATCAATTATGCAACTAAGATTGGGCTTTAAAGAATGCAAGAAAATAAAATAATGCAATACATGCCTCGTTAATTGCCTCATTTGATGACCGAAATAGCAAGAGGCATGAACTTTTATTTATTTATAGCGCTTTCTTGTAGATGGAAATTCTTGTAAACAAATGAGATATAGTAATAATTTGTAAATATCTTATTCATCTTGATTATCTAATATCATCAGTCTTTAGTCTTAATACAAAACCTGCATGAACTGTTAGAATACACATGATGCAAGCCAAATCTAAAATCTTACAAGAAAGATATAAATTAATAGCAAATATAAATGGTATTTCAAAATGACTTAAAGACTTATCAATTGCTCAGTCAATTATTTTCCTTACGGAAAGACACATAACCCAAGAATGTTAACCTTTTCCCTCATGCAAAGAAATTTTTTATGCATCTGCAGCAGATAACTCATCATGAGCAATTTCTCCTTTTGCCACAATGATTAATTCAATTCAATTTCGATAATGATGATTTTATTTATAGATATTTCATACTTTCGATTTAATGTTTTCCAACTTCTACTCCTAATTTGGTGTATGTTGGAAAGGTTTTAAATACTGAGAAAATTGGCAGGAATTTACCAGTAATCGTTTTTCAAGCATTTGAATTCCTCCATCTGATCCATACGGTGCGTCATACGGGTAACTCCAGTCTCGTACCAGAAATTCCAGTACCTAAAAATCAAAAATAGGATTACCATACTTTAATAAAACTACAATGAAGTAAACTCACTTTGTGGTAATATACATGTATTATCATTATTAACTTTTCAATGCTAAATTTTTAAAATGGTCTTGTCCAGCTCTGCATTTGTAAGAGTCCATAGCCAATTTTAAGATATTATTTGGCAATAAAATAATATTGAATATAATTAATCAATTGAATAATAATGATCATTTTGTGTGGCCTATGCCATTAAGCTTAGAGACGGACTCTATACTGATAGGCTTCACAAAATCTGATCCATTATTCAATGTAAGAATTACACATCATTTTATGTCTCGCTGTACTGTCCCTCGGGTTGACCATTAATGCAAGTTTAAGAGACAGACAGAATGTAACTTAAATTTTTTATATGCAGAAATATTCAATTACATCGTAATGTATTATTATATATGGCATAAAAGTGTTACCTGAAAAGGTTTCGACTCATTGTCATTTGCCTCTAGTGCTAGTCTGCCATATTCTGTAAATAACTGCAATAGTAAAAATAGAGATTACTTAAGTCACCTGATAATTTCAATTACAATGTTCTTTGCTTTATAAACACCTACCTTCTGAACATGCTCTGATTTTTAAAGCAGAAATTGTAACATAGGCAATGTCACTTTCACAGCCTTCAATTGTCCAGATTTTCATTCATTTCCACAATTGATTTCAATATTGAACAAAAATACCAAACTGTTCCAGAAGAAAACCAACATTGTGGACTCTGCGTAAAGTTTTGATCCGGATCAGCCTAAGCAAGCCACGCAGGCTAACCCGGACAGACACTTTTCGCCTAATGTGGAATTTCTGTTTCAGGAATCATTACTCTATACCTCTATTTCCCAGAGACGGAATATGTCGGCCTTGATTAGCCTGCGCGAACAAGCTAAATTGGAAAAGCTTCACTTATTTAGGGGCCACAACTCTGGCATATTTGAGACAATCTGGCTGGACATGATCTTCCCTCAGATATTATGTTTCCTAATTCGGTAAAGATTACTCAATTAAGCTGACAAAGCTAATTTAGCAAATAATCATTATTGGACAATGCTAAGCAAAATCTAATCAACACAATTTCACAATTAAAAGTGCAATAACTGTACTGTGTTTCAGGTATTGTTCCATAAAACAGTGTGATCACGCTTGGTTAAGATAGAATAAAGATTTCTTGAATTACAGAGCAGACAAATCTAATTTTGCGAACTTTCACTAACCAAGGAGTAATAACTATGCTGTGGCTGGGGGAATCTGGCTGAAATTTAACTTGGACAATTGGCCACATTAACATTGTGACATAGTCTTTTAAACATTTGATATGAGGATGCACACATGCCACATGTGTTACTATAATATGAACTGGTTGAAGACAAGACTTATAAAAAGCAGCTTATAAAGATTAAATAATTCCCCTTAATATCTTTATAATATAGTCCCTGGTTTCTGAGTAAATGTCGTGTGGTTTTCGTATGTTAGTTTTATAATATTCAATAGTAGATTTTAAACTAGAGCTATTACTGAAAATATTCTCAGGACAAGGAAAAAGTAAGAAAGGCCTATAACTTGGTAATAAGCTTAAATAGAGGTATGGTTCTTGTATACTGCACAATAAATCTCTTAGTGCTTTACCATTGAATGATGTTTTATTTAATTACATCCAATTGTTCTTAAGTTATTCTCCAGGCAAAAAAAACCCCAGTAAAACAGTAAGGGCAATGACTCTGTAGTTAGCTAAAATAGAGTTATGGTGCTTGTACACTGCACTTCCTCTCATTGTGGTCTACCATTGCGTGTAACTTTATTAAATTCCATCCTCTAGTTTTAAAATTATTTGAAAATCGGCCTGACACTTTCGGCGGAGAAGATTTTTTCAGTTTACACTATAGCCATATAAGGCAAAATAGCCCTGCCCCCTGGCGGCCATGTTTTTTTACCAATAAACATGGCTTGAAGGAATCTGATAGAGGGTCATCCAAGGAACATTTCTACAAAATTATTTGAAAATCTGCCAACCAGTTTGGGAGAAGAAGAATTTTGAAGTTTTTTTCATTTTGTTGCTATGGAAACCAGAATTCTGCATGGATCCCAAAAATTTGAAGGAATTCTGGTGAGGTCATTGAGAGGTTGCTTTCTGTGAAGTTTCATCCATTGACCCACTGGTTAGTGGTTACTGAGGAGAAGAAGTTGACGGACGACTGACACCGGACAAAAGGCGATCACAATAAGTCACCTTGAGCAAAGCTCAAATAGAGTTATGGTTCTTGTACACTGCACTGCCTCTCATTGTGCTTTACCATTGTATGAATTTTTATTAGATTCCATCCAGAAGTTTTTAAGTTATACTCCGGACAAGAAAAAGTAACAAAGGTCAATAATTCTGTAATTAGGTAAAATAGAGTTATGGTCCCTGTACAATGCACTTCCTCTCACTGTGTTGTATCATCGTATGAAGATTGATTGAATTCTATAATGTAGTTTTAAAGTTATGCTCCGGACAAGGACAATTGCAACCGACCAGCCAACCACTGGGTGACTCCCAATATACCCCCTTCAAACTTAATTTGTCTGGGGTATAACAATATTATGGTTCTTATATTAATTATCAAAGTACCTGTAAATGCTGCAAATCGTCTTCTTGTATGTTTTGTGACAAATTGTAAACCTGTAAACAGAAAATAAAGAGGATTCCTTGACCTTTTACCATATACAACAATCTTTAGCAGACAACTTTGTAAAAATCTCGGTAAAATTATTGAAAATTCCTGTTAATTAAATAATTATTATACATATGGACATGTTTCAACTCTTCGAAATTAAAAACATAAAAATTGTATACTGAGAAAAAACTGTAAATTACTAACTACCTTTTCCATGTTACTTTTAGAAAATTACATTTTACCTTTTCCATATTTTTGCCTGGGAGTTTTCAAAGTCATATTGTTGGAAAGGGTTCATGCATCTGCATGATAAAGTGTTATCCGACTGGTACTAATGGAAATTAACATCACAATCTACATGGTGTGTATCAAAATGTCAGTATAATGGCAGCCGGATAAACATCCAATATTGGAAAATATGTAGAACATCCTTGACACAAGAAAACAGACCTCCGACAGGTCTTCGGGAGTTTGGAAGAGAAACACAGTTGATATAACTTTAAACCTGATAATGAGGAATTTCTCCTTTTGCCATGATCTTTTCAATTTTATTCAATAATCATTATTTCATTTATTGAGATTTTTCCTATTTAAACCAAGATTATATACATGTTTTTTTTTAATCCCTAGGAGTTACGACTTACCTGAACTGAACTTATCATGGTACTGAGTGCAAACACCGTGGCACAGTCTCTCACTGTAGACTCACTGTCAAAGGCACCTTGTGTATCCATCAACAGTACTGCTACCTATAAAATACATAACAGTCAACTAATTATACAGACATTGCATAGTAGTATTATGGTATACAATAAATCTGCAGCAGCCGACTTTGAAAACATACCCGAACAAAATTGGAAACTCCCTTTAAATGAAAGTACAATAATTGAATAGAATTGAAAACATGGAGAAATTGCTCGTTTTGAGCAATTTCTTCTTTTGTCGCCATGTTTTCAAAAAGCTGTCTGCTGTAGAGGCATCATAAAGTGTCTACATGAGGGAAAGGGTTAAAAAGCAAACTTAAGAAGTATATATGAAGAAGATGAGAAGAAAACATTGTGAGACCAGAAGTAATTGAACTTTCTTCTTGGTGTGGCTCTAGTTTTTCTAGCTCTTTGGCATCTTAAAAAAATAAATATTAGTCATAATATTCTAATCTTCCTGCTCCCCTTAGATGTTCTCATTTTTTATCAACTACATACTCTATCATTACACGACATTGGGTTCAATAACTGCTACCCTTAAACAAGGCATTCCAGTGGCAGAAATAGACTTTCCCGGCAATATTACAGGTTTTTCAGTTATGTTTAATGCCATCTCCAACCCCAGATTTTACACTATGCATGTATATACAATGTATCTCCAATGCCATCTCCAATCCCAGATTTTACACTATGTATTTATATATCTCCCAAACTAGTTTGGGGAGCATAAAAATCCACAGGTGGCGAACAGGGTCTGTCAGGATTAGCTTATGCGCCATGCTTAGGCTGATCCGGTCAATACTTTGCGCAGAGTCCACAATGTTGGTTATCTCGTGGAAGTTGGAAGGAACACATGGTGTCGCCTGCAAATAACAAACTAATATACCAATATATGTGTAACCGTGCTAAGGTAGGCGACATAAAATAACATACCTTTTCCCCGGATGGCAGTTGACAGATAAAGGGTTCGCTCCACAGTAAAATTCCTGTGGTCTCTCTTTCAGACCCGCCCCTCCAGGAAAATCCTTCCAATGGGGAGTCATCATCACCCAACCAGCTATCAGCCCCCTGAAAACAGTTAAAAGTACTGATATATATTACTTGATATACAATTGAGTATTATTCTTATCAATGATGCAAGACTTAACCCTTACCCACATGTATACAACAAATCTGCATAAATGAGAGCTTTATCATTACAAAGAGCTGAAAACATTGTGGCAAAAGGAGAAATTGCTTGTTTTGAGCAATTTCTCCTTTTGCAACAATGTTTCCAAAAGTCGTTTGCTGATAATGCGTTGGAATGCGTCTACAAGTGGGAAAGGATTAAGAAAGTGATAAAATAATACACTCGACCCTCTATTTTTACAGAAAATCTCTAAATAATGACTTTTGTTATCAAAATTTAACCTCATTATCCCCTTCTCTCATGCAACAAATTTGCAGCAGATGAATTCAAAAAGATTTAGTCAAATATATTGAAACTCTTTAATAAAGTTTGAAACATTTTGCAAGAAGGAGATTTGAGCAGTTTCTCCTTTTGCTACAATGTTATCAAAAGTCCTTTGCTTTTGAGTAATAAGAAAGCGTCTGTATGTGGAATAGGGTTAAAGAAAAGTAAACATTGACATATTACAGAATAGAAAAATGCTGATTCTTTAAAAGAAGAGATAATTGCACAAAACACAAAACTTTCATTTAATATTGTCAATAAATGATCACTTAAACTAATTCATTAATTTCCATGCTAGCATCAGTGTTTTCCATTCTAGATAGTAGTTACAATATTGTGATCTATACACAAACTAATTATTAATTCCAATGCCAGCTAGCATAATAACTGTATATATTGGACCAGAAATGGTTGATTGATTGATTGGGGCATAATGCCGTTTTCAACAATGTTTTAGTCATGTCACGGCGGCCTGTTCACCTACTGATGTGTTTCCTAGCTTTCTCACACAACATACTTTCAAAGCAACTGGCTACTTTTCCAGATAGACTGGAAGCCCATTGGTGAAAATAATGTCAAACGTTTGAAAGAATGTTGGCAGAGCTGGGATTCAAACTCACAACCCCTGGATTGACAGCCCGGCAACACCACAAACTGAGCTACCGGGCCTTGGCGTGGCCAGAAATAGAAACCCAGCCTCAAGCCCTACCATGGAGTCGGATGACATTTTGTGGATTCCATTACATTTGGTGCATTTCTTGACATGATATGATCACAACAAACAACATAGGCTAGAAAGCCATTACTATCATTTATATACAGGTATGCGGGTAAACAGCTTGTATCAGAAAAGCAGAAACTTTAGAAATGGCAGCCTTTTGAAAAACAAGAGGACCATGATGGTGCTTAATCGCTCCCCTGAATTAACAGAAAACAATGTTACAAAATACGCCCGTCCTGTTTTTTGAGACCAATTAAGTATAGTGATAATTATTGTACATCATGCAAATTTAGAGAGCAGACACTGTTAGTACAGTTTTGGCCATTTCGAGGGACATAAGTGTGTAGTGACTAAGATAACGTGATAAGTTATCGAAGTTGTCCAAGATATTATGCCAATACACATTCTGACCAAATTTGGTGATGATTGGACAAAGGCTTCTAAAGTTATTGAGCTGACAATACCAATTTTAGGTAATTTCTATAATTAAAGGGCGATAACTCATGATTGACTAAAGCAATATGGCTAGTTATCGAACTTGTCCGAGATATTATGCCAATACACATTCTGACCAAATTGAGTGAAGATTGGACAAAGGCTTTTAAAGTTATTGAGCTGACAATCCCAATTTCATGTAATTTCTTTAATAAAAGGGCGATAACTCTTGATTGACTAAAGCGATATGGCTAGAATTGTCCGAGATATTATGCCAATACACATTCTGACCAAATTTGGTGATGATTGGACAAAGGCTTCTAAAGTAATTGGGCTGACAAGATGAATTTTAGGTAATTTCTATAATTAAAGAGCGGTAACTCTCAATTGACTAAAGCGATATGGCTAGTTATCCAACTTGTCCAAGATATTATGCCAATACACATTCTGACCAAATTTGGTGATGATTGGAATGAATGAATGAATGTATATTGTTTTATGGCGCATCGACAGCTAAGGTCATTTAGCGCGCAATTAAATTTAATTATTCATGATCCCTGGGTAAACAAACCAGTACTAGGCTAGAAAATGTGCATTGCCCAAGTGCACTCCACCATGACCGTAGTGCCGCGACTGGGGATCGAACCCGGGACACCCGGTTTCGAAATCCCCGACCGCTAACCACTCGACCACAGCGGATTCCTGTGATGATTGGACAAAGGCTTCTAAAGTTATTGAGCTGACAAGACTAATTCTAGGTAATTTCTATAATTAAAGGGCAATAAATCTTGATTGACTAAAGCGATATGGCTAGTTATCGAACTTGTCCAGAGATATTATGCCAATACACATTCTGACTAAATTTGGTGATGATTGGACAAAGGCTTCTAAAGTTATTGAGCTGACAAGACCAATATTGGGCAATTTCTATAATTAAAGGGCGATAACTCTTGATTGACTAAAGCGATATGGCTAGTTATCGAACTTGTCCGAGATATTATCCCAATACACATTCTGACCAAATTTAGTGATGATTGGACAAAGGCTTCTAAAGTTATTGAGCTGACAACATACTGGACGCCGCAGGTAAAACTATAATACGATCCGTTTTTTCAAAACGGGCGTATAAAAACAAGCAATGCCCCTTTGTGGTCATATTTTTCAATGAATCAAAATAATTTCTTATTTCAACAATCTTTGAAGAGGGTCACCAAGGAACATTTGATTTGTCTGATACCAACCACAATAACTCATTCAGGTAAGCTGGACAAGAGGTCCAGGAGGACCAGTTTAGCTCTACTGCCATAGAATGAATCAAAGCGCTAAAAGCGCTGGTGGTATAGGGGGCATATGTAAGTTGAAAATATATGGCATAGATAATATAGACAAACATTGTTGAAACAATGACCTTTAAACAAAGCAAACCAAAAATGTGCGAAGCACACATATTACCTGCCTATACAATACAAATACCTAATTTATCAAAGTTACACCCTTTTCTTGTATAAACAAAATAAAAAGATTGACAAAAAACAGAGGAGCGACCTTTAATTAAAATATTTCCAGTTCAGAAATCACTAAAGATTCACAATGTATATTGTAATCATGCTGATAAATGAAAGACAATCGAAAGCATGCTAGAGTTATGTTTCTTTTGCACTGCACATCTGTAGCTCTGAGTTTCCTATACAACAAGTCTTAAATTGATACATTGAACATCTATTGAGACAATAACCGAAGAAATGAAAAATGAGTTTTACACCTAAAAAAAACAGATCAGATTTGTGTTCAAAATATTGTATCGATCTCTTAATCCCAATGTATACGTGTGACGACTTTGAAATGGATCCGCGAAACAGAAACAAAGTTTTGACCCATTAATGCAAACCGTAACGGACAGACGGACGGATGGATGAACACAAAGACGGACAGACAGTCAGTCGCTCTGGACAAAGTACAACGCTTGGGAAACACTCATTAACGAAACAAGGGCATGTGTTTTTCATGCGAAAGTCATATAATAAGTGAGAACATGAAAAGACAAAAATATACACACTCCAAACGCAGCATGCTAAAGTTATGGTAATGGTTCACTGCAAATGTGTAGGTCATAAGTTACCTACAAACCAAGTTTGGAAATGGATACAATGGAAATTAATTGAGACAATCGCTGAACTAAATAAGGAAAAATGAAGATAACTAAGATAAGCAGACCAGAGTTATGTACCTAGTATTTTGCCGTTCTCCTGATCACACGGTATAAGTGTGACCACTTTCAAATAAATCTGCCATACATAAACAACGTTTTGACCAATACATGCAATCCATGACGGACGGACGAATGCACATTCAGGCAGACAGCCGGCCGGACACCGGATTATACCTCCAAGCTTTACAGACAGAGACAACTTATAAAGTATTGATTACAGAAGACTGGTTCGATGCGTCAAAACACGTCTGTGCTTAGGAAAGCTTAGATTATGGTATTTGTAAAGTATTTGCAAATTAATTGCATCTCCGAAATGGGACCGTACAAGATAAATTTACAAAAACCTATTTAGACTATACTTCTAGTTTATTTGTCAACAGATACGTCTAGGACAAGATTACATGTTGACGAACGTTGAATCCTCAATTAGCGCAAATGCATATACATTATAATTTTAGTCCCAAAATCGGTAGAAGCGCCTCAATTATAAAATAAACAAGCAAATTCAGAGAATCATGGTCCCCCGCCAGGGTCAAGGTCACAAAAATTGGTATTGAAGGAAAGGGGTTGTCACAAGGAATACACATGTGAAATATGAAAGCAGTACCTATTACGGTTCAGAAGTAAGGGCCATAACTCCGTGAAAAATCATCCAACCGGAACGCAAACACGATATGCGCATCTACACTTGGTGGTGATCCTTCCTATGAAGTTTCATAAAATTCCAAAAAGCGGTTGCAGAGAAATAGCCCGGAAATGAATTTAGTCATACATAGCCTGATGGTGGAGTAAAGGGCCATAACTCCGTGAAAAATAATCCAACCGGAACGCAAACACGATATGCGCATCTACACTTGGTGGTGATCCTTCCTATAAAGTTTCATCAAATTCCAAAAAGCGGTTGCAGAGAGATAGCCCGGAAATGAATTAAGTCATACATAGCCGGATGGTGGGGTAAAACTCTGTGAAAAATCATCCAACCGGAACGCAAACACGATATGCGCATCTACACTTGGTGGTGATCCTTCCTATAAAGTTTCATAAAATTCCAAAAAGCGGTTGCAGAGAAATAGCCCGGAAATGAATTTAGTCATACATAGCCTGATGGTGGAGTAAAGGGCCATAACTCCGTGAAAAATAATCCAACCGGAACGCAAACACGATATGCGCATCTACACTTGGTGGTGATCCTTCCGATGAAGTTTCATAAAATTCCAAAAAGCGGTTGCAGAGAAATAGCCCGGAAATGAATTTAGTCATACATAGCCTGATGGTGGGGTAAAGGGCCATAACTCCGTGCAAAATAATCCAACCGGAACGCAAACACGATATGCGCATCTACACTTGGTGGTGATCCTTCCTATGAAGTTTCATAAAATTCCAAAAAGCGGTTGCAGAGAAATAGCCCGGAAATGAATTTAGTCATACATAGGGGTAAAGGGCCATAACTCGTCAGGGTCAAGGTCACAAGGTCAAAAAAATTGGTATTGATGGAAAGGGGTTGTCACAAGGAATACACATGTGAAATATGAAAGCAGTACCTATTACGGTTCAGAAGTTATGACCAAGGTTAAAGTTTTTGTGACAGCGTGACTGACGGACTGACGGACTGACTGACGAATGAGAAATAATAGTCCCCAGCTTTCGCTAAAAGCGGGGGACAATAATGACCTTGCGGTTATAACTCGTGTGTATGTTGACATTTTCGGCCAACTTTCTTTCCGACGTTTGACAAAAGTCAATGCGACATGCGTCATTCGTCTTTCACAAATGGGCTAAGTCTATGTGAAAAAGAGCCCAGTTGGTTGGGAAGATTGTTGTGTGGAGTACTGGTGTGAGAAAACCAGGAAACATATTTGTAGATGGCCGCCGTGATATAACGTAGAAAATGTTAAAAACGGCGTTAAACCACAATCAATCAGTGTTGAAATCTTATCTCTAATTTGTAGATTTAATTCCTATGTCCTAGTTGGGTCGACATACAGCGACACGTGAGAATATTCAACACAACACGCGACCTGTTTTACCAACAATTCTCCAGTAGCGGTGAGACCGTTAGTACCATTCTTTCATGGCATGTATACACAGTAGGACCTCTCTCTTTGGACGGATTATGTAATAACAAGTCCTTACCCTTGACCACGTAGACTAAATATACAGCAAACAACATTTAACTAAGCCTGAAAGTATTATTTTGAATAGTAATTAAAACATTGTGGAAAAAGACAAACTTGCTGATTATCATTTATCTGTTAAGGTTAGTCAAATGTGTCTTAAAGGGGCAAAGGTTAAAATAATAACTGTAGACAAATATTTTCGTTATCTAGGTTATAGAAAAAAATTGATTCATGTTTCAAAGCATTGTTTGGAAAGGAGGAATTGCTCATTGTCAGCAGTTGCTCCGTAGGCAAATATACTTTCAACATTCGTATGCAACTAAGTTGCTATAACGGAAACGGTTCAATCCTTTCCCGTTTAAAGTCGCTTTTTGACGCATGTGCAGCAGACGGCTGCAGAATGGTTATTCGTGACCCATTTCCTCTTTTTCCACAAAGCTATGTATAAACTATATATTTTTCCTTTTGATGTAAGGCGATATTGCTCGTTATCATTAAATCTCTAGCATTTTATTCAAAATGTGTCCGGAAAGGAGATAGAGTAAAAGAATGTCCACAGTAAAACGTTTAAATATGAAAAGAATTAATTTGAAACGTGTTTGAAAGCATTGTGTGAAAAGGAGAAATTGTTCATTGTCAGCACTAGCTCTATTTTCAACAATATTTCAATATTCGAACTGTTATATTATGACGGAAAGGGTTCCGCTTCCATGGGGAGGATGTAACCATTTCCCGCTTACAGACGCATGTGAAGCAGACGACAATCGGAAACATTCTGACAAAAGGAGAAATTGCTTATCGTAGGCAATTTCTACTTTTGCCACAATGGTTTCAACTCCTTTCAATAATTTTATTTACAGTGATTTGCACATTTCTCTATGTAAGTCGACTGTTGTAAACTAATGAGGTCACAGCACGGTCGACGTTACCTTACACCACTGACATTAAGGTCAATCATAGTCCAGAGTGTGTTTCACTCGTTTGAACTATTTTGTATCCGATGATTAATAAATGCAAGCGGATGGTTTTTCGTGATTTGGTCGAACCAATGAAATCGTTGAAAAGGCAGATTATAACCAATCATAACTCGATTTTGGTGTAGGTATACACATGTGGACTGTGGTTGCAGCTTTAATCTGACTTTTCGAAATCAGCATGAGTATGGGATAGGCGCGAAACGCCCCTATCCCAAAAACCATCAACCTATGTTGTCTGTCTTTTGTTAAGTTAATATGACTTAGAAGGTCACCAATGAAATGATTTATATACCATGCAGTTACGTAACTTTTCCTTTTGCCTAGATGATTTAGTCTTTAAATAGCTATACTTTCATATATAGCAATTTTCCATAATGTTTCAAGATGTTTTCAATGCCGTCTGCTGCAGACTTGATGTATGTAGAAAATGTAACATATATTCCTCAACATTTTTCAAGGAGAGAACTCCTAAAACATTGTATCAGGTAACCGATCAGAGGCCCAGATAAGAAGGGGTTTGCAGCTCTTTTCCACACAATATCTCTCTTATTATCCAACCAATCCCTATGTTGTAGATACTCAAAAGAATCGTTTCATTGTGACAATTATTTTGAATACCCACAACATAGGGTTAGCGGATAAAATAAGGATTTTAGAACAAACAAAACGCTCCTTAGCTAGAGCTCTGTAACAGATTATCCCATTACTTAGATATGAGACATTTCCCACATTGAAACACTTTAGAGGGGGCTTCACCCAACAGAGATTGGATAACTTTAAGGATAATATTTGTTATTGAGAGTAATTTCTCTTTTACCTAACATTCTTCTTTTAACCCTTTCTCACATACGACAATTCTGCAGCAGACTACTTTGAAAATATATTGTCAAAAATGTGAAATATCTCGATAAATGATTTTAATAATTAAATAGGGTTGAAAACATTGTGGCAAAAGGGGAAATTGCTCATCATAAGCAATTTCTCCTTTGCCACAATGATTTCAATTAGTAGTCTGCTGCAGAGGCGTCAGAAAACGTCTATATGAGGGAAAGGGTAAATCAGTTTTTCTAAAAATAATCTTGTATGAAACAGTATACATTTATATATATATATCAGGAAAAGGGTTCCACTTTAGGTGCAGCAGATAACCCGTTCCCACTTGATGACGCAGTCTGCAGCAGACAACTTTGAAAACATTGTGGCAAAAAATGAAATTTCTCATAATGAGCACATTCTCATTTGGTCACAATGTTTCAACTCTTTTTCAATAATTGTAATTTGTTTCTTACATATTTTCTAAATTTGGATCTACACGTTTTCCATAATTTTGGCCAGACTTCTTTATCGTCTGCTGAAGATTTGTTCTATGTGGGAAAAGACTAAATTCTTTCCCCGATACAGAGACAGACAACAATTATATATGCCCTTGATGCCATTTCATTTTTCTTTTTCCTGCTGTATCAAAAGGAATCTTCAATTTGCCATGTGTAACCAAGCTATTTTCCCCTTGATTTGTTCAAAGCAGATCATAACAGAAAATATAATATCAGGTTAATTTATAGAAGTTGTGACAATACCGGTAATTATATTGTCGAATAACTTTAAATATCTCAATTAAAGATTTTCAAATTTTGAAGTGCTGTAAACATTTTCCACAATCACAAATCGAAAATATCTAGGCAAAAATATGGAAGATATTTAATTCTTGAATAGATTTGAAAAGTTGTGCAAAAAGGAGAAGTTGCTCATAATGAAAAGTCAACAAGAAGCTTGAAGTCTCTTTAGACACAGTCGCTATGACTGAACTAAAATGAAGAAATTTCTCATACTATGTGTCAAAAAAAGGTTCAATAAGGGAACATGTTACTTTCACATGTTTCAAGGAGAAATTGCTCATATAAATGATAAATTTTTCCTTTTGCCCAAATGTTTTCAACTCAACAGTAATTAACCTTTCATTTATAGAGATAGTCCATTATCTTTGACTGGATGATTTAAAAGTTCTCTCCTGTAGATTTCTTGTATGAGGGAAAGGGTTTACACTTAAATACAATTCATGAACGGAACATGCCATTGACATAACAACTACTTATGCAGCAATTACTACTTATCAAGTCCATATAATAACCTTGTTAACCCTTTTCCACATACAACAAAATCCATTTGCAGCAGAAAACTTAAACAACATCTAGACAAAAGTATATATGTATTTGTAATGTATTTCTCAATTTCACTCTTATCTTGTTTTTGCCTGTGTCTTGTCCTTCACGTTGCCTTATGTAACAATTAATAAAGTTCAACAAGCCAGTTTGTTTAACCCTTTCCCAAATACAACAAATATGCAGCAATCAACATTGAAAATGTCTACTCAAAAATATGGAAAACTCTATAATTGTAAGTATAATTACTGAAAAACATTGTGGCAAAAGGAGAAATCGCTTGTTTTGAGCAATTTCTCCTTTTATCACGAACTCGTCTGCTGCAGATGCGTTGAAATGCATCTATAGGTCGGGAAGGGTTAATTAGGGTTTAATTTCCTTTTCATCACGTTGACAGTTCACTTATTCAGTATGCCTAGGTAAACAAACCAGTACTATTACTATGCAGGGAAATGTAACTATCCCCAGGGGATCAAACCCTGGACATCCAGTTCCAAATTCCTGATGCTAACTACTTGGCCAGGCCAGATTCCTTGACAAGAGTGTGCAACTAACACTATATAAACCCTTTCCCACATACAATAAATCTGCATCAGACGACTTTAAAAACAACATATCTATAAATGTAGGTACAATTACTTTTAGCAATTTCTTCTTTTGTCAAAATGTTTTCAAAAGTCATCTGCTGCAGAGGCATCAGAAAGCATCTATATGTTGAAAAGGGTTCAGTCTTTACTTCAAAAACATGATTATGGTGTAAACAACAGAACATCCAAAAATATCAACTTGTATATTTTTATTTGGACTCCTCTCTTTTTACGACAATATTTATGTGAATGTCCCCTTAGCCCATAGGCTAGCAGTCTCTAAAATCAATAAATTATGTCCCCTGATTTGAATTACCTCTCAAGAGTCTATAGGCTATCAATACTACAATTCTATAACAGCAGTTTCCCCTATGATTTTGTTCCGCGAAAAAGCCAGGAATATTGTGTACGAAACTCATCCATGTGACCTGTCTATTTCCATACATCATTTACATGACAAAAATATTTAGTTTTTCCAACTATTCGATTTGGAAGAAACCAAGTTTCTCAAGCTTTTTAGACATAGTGTAATAATTATCCATGATGACATTACAAAATGATTTCTCAAACTCTTTCCAGTAATTATATCAAGTTGAAAACATTGTTGCATGAGCAATTTATCCTAATGCAACAATGTTTTCAAAAGTCTGCATTCAATGTTAGATTGATGATAGTATAAAGGAACAGTTTGAATAAGGTGTAGATTTTCCTTAATTTCTGATTAAATATTGGGGTGAATTTTCAAAATGACTTATAAAGCAGTGCTGAAATCTGATCATGTGCAATATCTTTGCAGTCGAAATCTGTTTCTTTGCCGATTTACACAATCAGGGATAATGAAAAAATAATGGTTAAAGATCCCCATCCACAAACACGCCAATGTTTACCATACAACATTAGGTTCCTTTTGAATTTCAAATTTATATATAATTATTTATGATTAAATGTTCATATATATACTTTATAAAGTTTTATAAAGTTCTCCAGCTGCTGCTTGTATTTATTTTCATCTATAAGGCAAAGGTGGGAACACATCAGGAAAGCCTTATTGGGATTTTTTTTTTACTGTGGACTAGAGGCATCATCATTCGGACCACTGCACTTGAAAATTATGGATCACTAGTCCACTACACTGAAACAGAGACTTCTTGAACGATCATACAACTAACAAATCTATATCTATATTTTTTTTAGTTTAAAACATTAGGATCGATAACACTAACTATTTTTTTCGAGTGCAGTGGTCCAACTTAACCATGCGCTTTTTCCAAGGTCAATTCATTTTCGCAATACCCTGGTTTAACCCTTTCCCACATACAAACATTCTGAAGCAGAAGACATTGAAATCATTTTTAAAAAAAGCGTGAAAATATCAATTAAAGAGAGTCCAATTATTAAACAAGAGCACCGCGTACGGCACAGACGCTCGACTGATAGGGAGAAAAAAAAAAAAAAAAAAAAGAGCTAAACAAAAAACCTAAACCGGACGACGACGCCGCTGCTGCCGCCGACGACGCCAGGGTCATGACAATAGCTCTCATTTTTTTCAAAAGTCGAGCTAATAAGAGTTAACAAGAGGCCCAAGAGGGCCAGTATCGCTCCACGGCCATAAGGCAAAAATAAAATCTCCAAACAGCCCTGCCTCGTGGTGGCTATTTTTTTACCAACCACCATGGCTTAAAGGAATCTTGTAGAGTGTCACCAAAGGAATGTTTCTGCAAAATTATTTGAAAATATGCCTGACACTTTCGGAGGAGAAGATTTTTTAAGTTTTCACTATGGTCATATAAGTCAAAATAGCCCCGCCCTCTGGCGGCCATGTTTTTCGACCAATCAACATGGCTTGAAGGAATCTGATAGAGGGTCACCCAATGAACATTTCTACAAAATTATTTGAAAATCGGCTGAACACTTTCGGAGAAGAAGATGTTTTAAGTTTTCACTATAGCTATATAACGCAAAAAAGCCCCGCCCCCTGGCGGCCATGTTTTTCGCCCAATCAACATTTCTTGAAGGAATCTAATTAAGGTTCACACAAGGAACATTTCTACAAAATTATTTGAAAATCGGCCTGACACTTTTGGAGGAGAAGATTTTTTAAGTTTGCTCTTTAGCCATATAGGCAAAATAGCCCCGCCCTGTGACGGCCATGTTTTTTTACCAATCAACATGGCTTGAAGGAATCTGATAGAGGGTCACCCACGGAACATTTCTACATAATTATTTGAAAATCTGCTGAACACTTTTTGAGAAGAAGATTATTTAAGTTTTCACTATAGCTATATAAGGCAAAAAAGCCCCGCCCCCTGGCGGCCATGTTTTTCGCCCAATCAAAATTTCTTGAAGGAATCTAATAAAGGGTCACCCAAGGAACATTTCTACAAAATTATTTGAAAATCGGCCTGACACTTTCGGAGAAGAAGATTTTTTAAGTTCTCACTATTTTTTTCTTTCGGTTGCCATGGAAACCAGAATTTTGAATGGATCAAAAAAATATGAAGGAATTTAGTAGAGGACATTGAGAGGATGCTTCCCATGAAGTTTCAACCAAATTGGCCAAGTAGTTAGGGAGAAGAAGTTGTTTAAAGGAAAAAGTTAACGCACGCACGACGGACAATTCGCCATGACATAAGCTCGACTGGCTTTCAGCCAGTGGAGCTAAAAATCATTATGACAGGAGAAATTGCTGCTTGTGTCACAAAGTTTTCAAGAGTCGTCTGCTGCATCAGAAAGCGTCTGTATGAGGGAAAAGGTTAATAGTTAAATTTATACCAAGAGTACTAATAAGAATATCTACTCACCTCATCACTCAAATATCGAAGGAAAAAATCCAGTAGAAAGGATTTGCCTTTTCTAAACGCACCGGCGACTGAAACCACCACAACTTTCTTATCCGCGATGTTCTCCTGCAGGAGTATCTCATCTAGCTGATCCTCGTTCAGTTCAAACGAGTGATCATCGAGCACACTGACTATCTGTACAGGGGAGCCCCGTAACTGTACTCCAGTAGCGGACACTGAAAAATAAACATCCAAGCTTGACCCTTATCCCACATACAGTAAATCTGCAACAGACAACTTTGAAATCATCTGTGCAAATCTCTATTATTATAAAACAATTAACCCTTTCCCTCATATAGACGCTTTTTGACGCCTCTGCAGCAGACGGCTTTTTGAAAACATAGTGACAAAACAAGAAATTGCACAAAACGTGCAATTTCTCCTTTTGCCACAATGTTTTCCACTTTTTGTCATAGGTTATCCATTCAATAATGGATAACCTATGTTTTGATAAAGATGAAATACTTTTATTGAAAAAGGTACTTGGTCTTGATTTTTGTCTATCAACTTAATATGATACAATTACTAAGTATGAAAGGATTCTTTTTTTAACCCTTTCCCCAATCTGCAGCAGATGACCTTGAAAACATCAAGGCTAAAATATGACAAAGCTCTATGAATCAAAATTTAATTCTTGAATCTAGATCAGTTGGAAAAATGGTGGCAAGAAGAGAAATTCCTACTTATGAAAATATGAGCAATTTCTCCTTTTGCCACAATGCTTTCATATGTTGTCTGCAGCAGATGCAGCAAAATGTGTCTGCAGGTAGAAATAGTTAAAAATTGTGACCCAAAGAAGATGATAACATTCCTTCAGCCCTTTCATTTGCAGCAGATAACTTTTCAAAACATTGTGACAAATGGAAAAATTGCTCAAAATGAGCAGTTCCTTCGTTTTTTACAGTGTACAGAAATTGGGAAGAGGCCTTAGCCTTCCATATTGGGAAATTTTAGCGCGATTTTTGCCAAATTGGGAAAAATTAGACATATAACATGTGGCTATATAAATAGTCCTTTTTACAATAACTTAAGACTTTTGGTTTATATAATGCAATTAAACAATCATATTACCTTAAACAAGACAAATATATCTGTTAATAGTATTCCACTTCACTTCATTTAAAAAACAAAAAAATTCCAATTGGGAAAAAAACAACAAGGTTTTTTCAATTAGGAAGACACCGTTTAACGGCGTCACTTATATAAGATAAAAAGGCACTGCATGTCCTCCCAATTTCCAAATATTACTCATTTAACGACAGACAATTTAACAAAAATACTGTATCTGAGTAAGTTCTGATAAATGGATGCATCATACCTATTTTCAATCAAAGCGCTGAAAGCGCTGATGGTATAGGGGGCATATGTAAATTGAAAACATATGGCATAGATCATATGGACAAACATTGTTGAAACAATGAAACAATGACCTTTAAACAAACCAAACCAAAAATGTTTGAAGCAACACATACTGCCTGCCAATAACATATACCTCATTTGTCAAAGTTTTACCCTTTTCTCGTATAAACAAAATATCGAAGGACAAAAGATAAAAAAAACCCGAGCAGCTACCCTTAATTAAAATATTTCTAGTTCAGAAATCACTAAAGATCCACAATGTATATTGTAATCATGCTGATAAATGAAAGACGATCGAAAGCATGATAGAGTTATGTTTCTTTTGCACTGCACAATTGCAGCTCTGAGTTTCCTATACACCAAGTCTTAAATTGATATATTGGACATATATTGAGACAATAACCGAAGAAATGAAAAAATTGAGTTTACACCTAAAGAACAGATTAGATTTGACGAAGTACAAATCTTGGGGAAGCACTCATTAACGAAAAAGGGAATTTCACGGAACGCATGTGTTGCATATAATAAGGGAGAACATTGACAGACAAAAATATACACACTCCAAACGCAGCATGCTAAATTTATGGTAATGGTGCACTGCAAATCTGTAGGTCATAAGTTACATGCAAACCAAGTTTGAAATTGATACAATGAAAGTTAATTGAGACAATCGCTGAACTAAATAAGGAAAAATGGAGATAACTGAAAAAAACAGACCAGAGTTATGTACCTAGTACTTTGCCGTTCTCCTGATCACACGGGTATAATTGTGACCACTTTGAAATAAATCTGCCATACAGAAACAACGTGTTAACCAATACATGCAATCCATGACGGACGGACGAATGCACATTCAGGCAGACAGCCGGCCGGACGCCGGATTATACCTCCAAGCTTTACACACGGAGACTTTGTTTGTTTTGTTTGTTTGGAGTTTAACGCCGCTTTCAACAGCTTTGGTCATATCACGGCGGTCAGTGCACCTACCCATGTTTTCCTGGCTTTCACACACCAGTACTTACACAACATTCTTTCGAAGCCATACACACGGAGACAACTCAAGTATTGATTACAGAAGACTGGTTAGATGCGTCAAAACACGTCAGCTTAGATTATGGTATTTGTAAAGTATTTGCAATTTAATTGTATCTCCGAAACGGGACCGGACCGTCAAGGTTAATTTTCAAAAACCTATTTAGACTACATTTCTAGTTTATTTGTCAACAGATACATCTAGGACTATATTACACGTTGATGAACGTTGAGTCTTAAATTAACGCAAATGCATATACATTATAATTTTAGTCCCAAAATCGCTAGAAGCTTCTCAATAATAAAATAAATAATGACCTTGCGGTTATAACTCGGATGTGTTGACAAATTCGGCCAAATTTCTTTCCGACGTTTGACAAAAGTCAATGCGACATGCGTCATTCGTCTTTCACCAATGGCTAAGTCTATGTGGAAACGCAGCCAGTTGCTTGGGAAGATTGTTGTGAGGAGTACTGGTTTGAGAAAACCAGGAAATACATTTGTAGGTGAACTGGCCGCCGTGATATGACTAAAGAAATGTTAAAAACGGCGTTAAATCCCAATCAATCAATGTTGAAATTAACTTATCTATAATTTGTAGATTTAATTTCTATTTCCTAGTAGGGTCTACATACAGCGACACATGAGAATATTCAACACAAAACGCGACCTGTTTTACCAACAATTCCCCAGTAGCGGTGAGACCGTTTGTAACATTATTTCATGGCATGTATACACAGTAGGACCTCTCTCTTTGGACGAATTATGTTGTAACAAGTTTGTTTACAGTATTCCTTAACCTTGACCACATAGACTAGATATACAGCAAACAACATTGAACTAAGGCATAACTATTGACCTGAATTAATAAAAGTATGATATGATTTTGAATAGTGATGAAAACATTGTGGAAAAAGACAAACTTGTTGATTATCATTCATCTGTTAAGGTTAGTCAAATGTGTCTAAAAGGGGCAAAGGTTAAAATAATAACTGTAGACAAATGTTTTCGTTATCTAGGTTATAGAAACAAATTGATTCATGTTTCAAAGCATTGTTTGAAAAGGAGGAATTGCTCATTGTCAGCAATTGCTCCGTTTGCAAATATACTTTCAACATTTGTTTGTAACTAAGTAGCTATAACGGGAACGGTTCAACCCTTTCCCGCTTACAGTCGCTTTTTGACGCATGTGCAGCAGGCGGCTGCAGAATTGTTTATCATGACCTATTTCCTCTTTTTCCACAAAGGTTTCAACTATATATTTTTCCCCTTGATGTAAGGCAAAATTGCTCGTAATCATTCATCTCTAGCATGTTATTCACAAAATGTGTCCGGAAGGGAGAAAGAGGGAAAGAACGTCCATAGTAAAACGTTTAAATATGAAAAGAATTAATTTGAAACGTGTTTGAAAGCATTGTGTGAAAAGGAGGAATTGCTCATTGTCAGCAAAAGCTCCATTTTCAACAATATTTTTTAAATATTCGAACTGTTATAGTATCACGGAAAGGGTTCCGCTTCCATGGGAAGGATGTAACCATTTTCCGCCTACAGACGCTTACAGACGCATGTGCAGCAGACGACAATCGAAAACATTGTGACAAAAGGGGAAATTGCTTTTCGTAGGCAATTTCTACTTTTACCACAATGGTTTCAACTCCTTTCAATAGTTGTATTTACAGTGCTTTGCACATTTCTCTATAAGTCGACTGTTGTAAACTAATGGGGTCACAGAACGGTCGACGTTACCTCACACTACTGACATTGAGGTCAACCATAGTTCAGAGTGAGTTTCATTCATAGAAACGATTTTGTCTCGTAAATTTATGCAAGCGGAGGGTTTTGTGATTCGGTCGAACCAATGAAATCGTTGAAAAGGCAGATTATAACCAATCAAAACTCGATTTTGGTGTAGGTATACACATGTGGACTGCGGTTGCAGCTTTTAATCCGACTTTTCGAAAGCAGCTTCGCTATGAGATAGTGGCGAAACGCCCCTATCCCAAAAATTGTATTTAATTCTAACAGATTTTCAACATTCTGGATCTAGGTGTTTTCAACAATTTTGGCCAGACTTCGTGGTTGTCTGCTGTAGATTTGTTCTATGTGGGAAAAGACTAAATCCTTTGCCTGATACAGAGACAGACTACAATATATGCCTTTGTTGCCATTTTATTCTATTTTCCTCTTCCTGTACATGTCACATCATTAACCCTTAATGGAATGGATAACCAATGACTAAAACCGGAAAATATTGTGTCAAAAGGAGAAATTGCTCGTTTTGAGCAATTTCTTCTTTTGTCACAATGTTTTCAAAAAGCTGTCTGCTGCAGAGGCGTCAGAAAGCGTCTATATGAGGGAAAGGGTTTTAACCCTTGGTTTTAACCCTTTCCAATATACATGTACAACAAATCTGCAACAGACCTATAAGCTTAAATATCCCAAAGCTCTTATAAATAATGGATATGTTATTACTGAAAAGAGATGAAAACACTGTGGCAAAAGTAGAAATTGCTCGTCGTCTTTATATCATAGCCACATGGTTTTCAAGTCTTCTGCTGCAGCGACATCAGAAAGTGTATACATGTAGGAAAGGGTTTTTAAAAGGGTTTTCACTGACAGAAAAGTAAAATGTGGAGAGCCCTAAAGGATAAATTTCTCATAGTCTGAGATTCCAGCCCCCCCCCCCCCTTTTTTTTGTTTGTAGTTTTAACTTAATTAAAGCATTTCTTCTCATCTCTTCGATGATATTTAAAATGAGTCAAATAATAATTTAGAATCATACATAATCACTCTTTATACATATAGAACTGGTTAACACTTTCCAACATACAATTAATCTGCAGCAATTGGCTTTGAAAACTATGCCATAAGTCTATTTAAATGGAATAGAGAGATAAGAAATTGGTCAGGACAATAAAGCTAAATAATACTTTTATTTACAGAGATTTTCCATATTATTGCTTGATTTTTTTTCGAAGAAAACTTAAGTGCAGATAAATGTTGTACCAGTATGTAGAAAAGTATAAAAACCTTTCTGATGCCTCTGCAGCAGATGTTTGAAGAGTTTGTGACAAAAGGAGAAATTGCTCAAAACAAGCAATTTCTCATTTTTCCACAATGTTTTCAACTTTGTTCAGTAATTATACTTTAATTTACTGAGAGTTTCCATGTTTTACATAGTTGTTTTCAAATGTGTCTGCTGTAGATTTGCTTTATGTGGGAAAGGGGATAGGTTCAGGGTATTATGTAAAGAGATCTAATAAAGATGCAGCACACACAGTATTTATACTGTTTACTTTTTCTTTCATACAACAGTATCTATTAACAAAACTTTAACAGTTTTCAACATACAACAAATCTGCAGCAGATGTCAGACTTTTAAAACATCATAGTTCCAAAATACGAAAAATATTAAAATGTAGTTATTAAATAAGAGTTGAAATACATTGTAGCAAGTCATATGATGCAGATGCATCTAATTGTGTCTAAACAGGGGAAAGTGTTCATGGAGGCATGCCCTGAGCATATAAAACCATGCTTTCCCAGATATTTAACCATTTGATTCTTATGTAGTAGACAACTTTTTACAAGAGGGCCAAGATGGCCCTAAATTGATCACCTGAGTGATAGCAAATGCTGCTGCTGAAAGGTGAAAATGTTATCAAGATAATGAATGAGCTGCAAATTAAACAGCTTATCATAATCAGTAAAGGACATTTGTAATGATCATTTTTTGATGCATTAAATATTTGAACAATTTGAAAGAGGACCATCACAGGAACATTTCTTTGAAGTTTGGTGGATATCAGTCCATTGGTTTAAAGCTAACTGTTCCTTTTACCCCTTTTCTTATTCCGCCTGACAGCTTTCTTTTTTAACCAATCAATATGGCTTCAACAAATTATGAAAAGTGTCACTTAAAAGGAACATTTCTGTTAAATTAATTATCTTACATCATACGAGAACTTTAATAAGAATGGATTAAGTTTTGTAATTTTACCCCTTTTATGATTCCATCTGGCTGCCATGTTTTTCAACCAATCAATATTGCTTGAGCCAATTTTGGAGAGGGTCACTCAAAAGGACCATTTCCAGCATTTTAATTTGAAATCAGACTAGTTAGCTGATTGAGAGAAAAAGAATTTTAAAGTTATGTCATTTTTCTCCCTTTCTGATGCCGCACCAACCAAAGTTCAGTATAGAATTTATATCTTTGAACAATTTTTGAAAGAGAACCCCCAATTTAAAGTAATATTCCTTTTCAGTTTTGCTGAAATTGGTCTGGACAGTGGATAAGGAGGAAATGTCATTTTAAGCTATTTATTAATTTTACACCTTTTTCTGATTCCACCTGTATGCTATATGTTATGTTTTTCAACCAAGCATTTTTGCTTGGAAAAATTATGTAGACGGTTACTGAAGGAAATTTTTAACCCATTTATCTTGAAATCAAACGAGCACCTTCATTAGAATGGAATTTAAAACAAGAGGGCCATGATGGCCCTGGTATCGCTCACCTGATTATTTTTTTTCATGGCTCTTTTGGAGGAGAAGATTTTTTAAGTTTTCACTTTAGGCATATAAGACAAAATTGCCCCGCCCCCTGGTGGCCATGTTTTTCTACCAATCAACATGGCTTGAAGGAATCTGATAGAGGGTCACCCAATGAACATTTCCAACCAGTTCTAAAGGTGAGTGCAAACCATTTTTTTGAAGTTTTTTTCATTTCGTTGCCATGGAAACCAGAATTCTGCATGGATCCCAAAATTTGAAGGAATTCTGGTGATGTCACCCAATTAAGGAACATTTCTACATTTTTTTTTGAAAATGGGCTTCATAGGCAAAACATCCCCGCTCCCTTGCGGCCATGTTTTTCGACCAATCAACTTGGCTTGAAGGAATCTGATAGAGGTCACTTAAGGATGTACTGAACTGAAAAAGTGGATTTTTCATAATATTTAACTTTTGTTGTAATATTGTTTTTTTTGAAAGTTGGATATATGTTAAATTAAAAAAAAAAAAAAAAAAGGTATGGTAGTGGGCTTTTTTTTTTGCTAGATCAATTTATAAAAGCCTTATGATAAGCTTTTTTTTGCTATTTCAGCCCATGAAAAAAAAAAGTTTTCACGCAAATTGCCGATATTTGAAAGATGATATGCCAATTGTTTATCTTCTTGTGGTTTTAATCTCATTCTGAAGGTATTTTATCCATATCTTTGGAAGTTCATGCGATATATTGTAGTTAAAGCTAAACAAGAGGCCCATGAGGGCCTATGCTCTACTGGTATGGTTCTTTGGTCATTTTCAATCCAGAGCATGTATGTATGGTGAAGATCGGATAGTAAATGGAGGCTCTTTTGTGTTCACAAGCTGTATTATAGCAATTTTTACAATTTCATGGACCATAATCCAGTCTTGCATGGGCAGATCTGGCTGATTTTCAAAAGGAACCAAGCTCTCATCAATATTTAACTACTATCTAAGTTTGGTGAAGATCAGATAGTAAATGGAGCCTCTATTGTGTTCACATGCTCAATTATAGCAATTTAGACAATTTCAAGGGCCATAATCCAGTCTTGCATGTGCGGATCTGGCTGGTTTACGAAAGGAACTGAGCTCTCATGGATATCTAACTACTGTATCAGTTTGGTTGAGATACAATCAAAAGTGAAGACTATCGTGTAAACAAGCTCTTTTATAGCAATTTTGACCATTTCAAGGGCCATAATCCAGTCATGCATGGGCAGATCTGGCTGGTTTTCGAAAGGAACCGAGCTCTCATGGATATCTAACTACTGTATCAGTTTGGTTGAGATACAATCAAAAGTGAAGACTATCGTGTAAACAAGCTCTTTTATAGCAATTTTGACCATTTCAAGGGCCATAATCCAGTCATGCATGGGCGGATCTGGCTGGTTTTCAAAAGGAACCGAGCTCTCATGGATATCTAACTACTGTATAAGTTTGGTTGAGATACAATACAAGAGGGCCATGATGGCCCTGGATCGCTCACCTTAATTATACAATGTACTGCAATGCAAAACACATCAAGACAATTATTCTGAATGCATCCTCCACAGTGTTAACAATATTTTCCTTCATTTTGCCTAGTGATCTATATTTTTTTACCTGATATGACCCATATTCCTACATGTCTAGATATCATTAAGACAACATACTGACAAAGTTTCAACTTGCTCAAAGTAAAAATGCGGCCTCCGGAGTTTGAACAATATTTTCCTTTATTGACCTAGTTTCTGATCCAATATGACCCATATTCGAACTTGACCTAGATATAATTCAGACAAACATTCTGACAAACTTTCAAGCTGCTGAAGCAAAAAATGAGGCATCCAAAGTGTTAACAAGATTTTCCTTCAATTTGGCCTAGTGATCTAGTTTTTGACCCGGCATGACCCATATTCGAACTTGGCCTAGATATCATTCAGCTCAACATTCTGAACAAATTTCAAGTTGCTGAAGCAAAATATGCAGCTTCTACAGAGTTAACAAGATTTTCCCTCAATTTGGCCTAGTGACCTAGTTTCTGACCCAATATGACCCATATTTGAACTTGACCTAGATATCTTTAAGACAAACATTCTGACCAAATTTCAAGTTGCTGAAGCAAAAAATGAGGCATCCAAAGTGTTAACAAGATTTTCCTTCAATTTGATCTAGTGACCTAGTTTTTGACCCGGCATAACCCATATTCGAACTTGACCTAGATATTTTTAAGACAAACATTCTGACAAAATTTCAAACTGCTTAAGCAAAAATTGCGGCCCCTGGAGTGTTAACAAGATTTTCCTTCAATTTCGCCTAGTGACCTACTTCTTGACCCGACGTGACCCATGTTTGAACTTGACCTACATATCATTAAGACAAACATTCTGATAAAGTTTAAACATGCTCAAGTTGAAAATGTGGCCTCTAGAGTGTTAACAAGATTTCGCTTCAATTTGACCTCATATGGCCCAGTTTCGAACTTGTCCAAGATTTTATGGAGATGAACGTTCTGATAAACTTTCATGAAGATTGGATGCAAAATGTAGCCTGTAGAGTGTTAACAAGCTCAAATGTTGACGACGCACGACGGACGGACGCCGGACAAAATGTGATCCCAATAGCTCACCTTGCACTTCGTGCATAAGTGAGCTAAAAAAAAGAAGACTATCGTGTTAACAAGCTCTTTTATAGCAATTTTGACCATTTCAAGGGCCATAATCCAGTCATGCATGGGCGGATCTGGCTGGTTTTCGAAAGAAACCGAGCTCTCATGGATATCTAACTACTGTATAAGTTTAGTTGAGATACAATCAAAAGTGAAGACTGTATCGTGTTAACAAGAAATTGTTTACGGACGCACGCACGACGGACAAATCGCCACGACATAAGCCCTTCTGGCCTTTGGCCAGTAGAGCTAAAAATAGACACTATTTGACACTAATGAAAGATTTAAGAATAGACAATTTCAAAACTTTGAAATAAGGAAAAAACATATTTGTAATATTTAACTTTTTCTGAAACTTCTCTAAGTTATTTCAATTACTATCATTTATCAGATTTTAATAAGAAAAGTATATGTCATTGGGCATTATTTTCAGTTTTTCTTCTTTGAATGGCTAAAAAATGTTAAAATATGAATATATATTTATTAATTTTTCAAACATATCTTCAAATGTCAAAAAAGTTTTCCAATATTTTTTTCATTTTTTTCAAAACAATATGATACTATACAAGTTCTAGATTAAAATTTATATACATGGAATTTAATATGTTCTTTTTACCCAGTTTTATTTCTTAATCAAACATGGCAACTGGACAGCGTCTCTCGAAAAAATTGAAGGCTCATGAAAACAAGAGGGCCATGATGGCCCTGGAATCGCTCACCTAATATTTTTTTTTCACTTTAGCTATATAAGCCCCGCCCCCTGGCAGCCATAGTTTCCGACCAATCGCCTTGGATTGAAGGAATCTGATAGAGGGTCACCCTAGGAACATTTCTACAAAATTATTTGAAAATCGGCCAGACACTTTTGGAGGAGAAGATGTTTTAAGTTTTCACTATAACCATATAAGGCAAAATAGCCCTGCCCACTGGCGGCCATGTTTTTTTACCAATCAACATGGCTTGAAGGAATCTGAAAGTGGGTCATCCAAGGAACATTTCTACAAAATTATTTGAAAATCGGTCCGACACTTTCGGAGAAGAAGATTTTTTAAGTTTTCACTATAGCCATATAAGGCAAAATAGCCCCGCCCCCCTGGCGGCCATGTTTTTCGACCAATCAACATGGCTTGAAGGAATCTGATAGAGGGTCACCCAAGGAACGTTTTTACAAAATTATTTGAAAATCAGCCACACACTTTCGGAGGAGAAGATGTTTTAAGTTTTCACTTTGGCCATATAAGGCAAAATAGCCCCGCCCCCTGGCAGCCAAGTTTTTCGACCAATCAACATGGCTTGAAGGAATCTGATAGAGGGTCACCCAAGGAACATTTCTACAAAATTATTTAAAAATCGGCCCGACACTTATGGAGGAGAAGATTTTTTAAGTGTTCACTATAGCCATAAAACGCAAAATAGCCCCGCCCCCTGGCGGCCATGTTTTTTGACCAATCAACATGGCTTGAAGGAATCTGATAGAGGGTCACCCAAGGAACATTTCTACAAAATTATTTGAAAATCGGCCCGACACTTTTGGAGGAGAAGATTTTTTAAGTTTGCACTATAGCCATATAAGGCAAAATAGCCCCGCCCTGGCGGCCATGTTTTTCGACCAATCAACATGGCTTGAAGGAATCTGATAGAGGGTCACCCAAGGAACATTTCTACAAAATTATTTGAAAATCGGCCAGACACTTTCGGAGGAGAAGATTTTTTAAGTTTTCACTGGATACTGAGGAGAAGAAGTTGACGCACGACGCACGCCGGACGCCGGACAAAAGGCGATCACAATAACTCACCTTGAGCAAAGCTCAGGTGAGCTAAAAATAGGCCCTTTTATAATCTCAAGCAAATTTTATCAACTTTTTTTTAAATTTTGAAGAATTATAAAAAGGTATAATGACTAAACAGGTTTTAATTGACAACAAAATAAGAAGATTTAATCAGAAAGTAAAAAAAAAAAATTATTTTTTTTAATTTCAAAACCTCAGTTCAGTACATCATCCTTAAGGAACATTTCTACAAAATTATTTGAAAATTGGCCTGACATTTTCGGAGGAGGAGATTTTTTTAAGTTTTCACTATAGCCATATAAGGCAAAATAACCAATTGGTTACTGAGGAGAAGATGTTGACGGACGACGGACAAAAGGTGATCACAATAACTGACCTTGAGCTAAAAAATTGTCATTTTTGCCCCTTTTCTAAAATTTAAATCTTTGAACAATTCTAAAGGAGGACCACAAAAGGATCATTCCAGTGAAGTTTGGCTGAAACTGGTCAAGTGGTTTAGATGTTGTTTAAAGTTAAAAGCTAAGAATGGCAGATGGACGACAGGTAGAGTGATCAGAATAGATCACCTTGAACCTTTGGTTCAGGTGATCTAAAATAACATGTTATGGTTTGTTGGAAATTTAGAAAAACATGAAGCAGAAATCGTAGATAAGAAAAACCTTTTCTCAATGAATAAAAGTGTTTAGAATTACAACAAAAAGAAAAGGGAGTACATGTATTGTACTTGAACAAAAAGTTTACCCTTAGCCTCGTGCGGATGCATTTCGATGCCTCGGCAGCATATTTATGTAACTTGAAAACATTGTAAAGGGTTAAAAAGAGAAGCAGAACTCATGCAAAGAAGTTTACAATATAAACACAGAACAGGGCATATCCTATTTAGTAGAGTGGCGTCATGGAGTGGAGTGGAGTGGAGTCATGGAGTCTAGTTTTGGAGTGGAAACTAGGAGTGGAGTTTTGGAGTGGAGTGGCTTTTGGAGTGAAAATCAAACTTTTGTAAGGCAAATATCATTGTCATCTAATACTGCAAACCAAGTCATTTGTCATTTGGAATAATTATGGGTTAATATTCTTTAGGTATATTTCATCTTAAAATAATGATAAACAAGAGGGCCATGATGGCCCTGGAATCGCTCACCTGATTTTTTTTTTTCACTTTAGCTATTTAAGCCCCGCTTCCTGGCAGTCATAGTTTCCGACCAATCAACTTGGCTTGAAGGAATCTGATAGAGGGTCACGCTAGGAACATTTCTACAAAATTATTTGAAAATCGGCCCGACACTTATGGAGGAGAAGATTTTTTAAGTTTTCACTATAGCCATAAAAGGCAAAATAGCCCCGCCCCCTGGCGGCCATGCTTTTTGACCAATCAACATGGCTTGAAGGAATCTGATAGAGGATCACCCAAGGAACATTTCTACAAAATTATTTGAAAATCGGCCTGACACTTTTGCAGGAGAAGATTTTTTAAGTTTGCACTATAGCCATATAAGGCAAAATAGCCCCGCCCACCCTGGCGGCCATGTTTTTCGACCAATCAACATGGCTTGAAGGAATCTGATAGAGGGTCACCCAAGGAACATTTCTACAAAATTATTTGAAAATCGGCCTGACACTTTCGGAGAAGAAGATTTTTTAAGTTTTCACTATAGCCATATAAGGCAAAATAGCCCCGCCCCCCCTGGCGGCCATGTTTTTCGACCAATCAACATGGCTTGAAGGAATCTGATAGAGGGTCATCTAAGGAACATTTCTACAAAATTATTTGAAAATCTGCCAACCAGTTTGGGAGAAGAAGAATTTTGAAGTTTTTTCGGTTTCGTTGCCATGGAAACCAGAATTTTGCATGGATCCCAAAAATTTGAAGGAATTCTGGTGAGGTCATTGAGAGGATGCTTTCTGTGAAGTTTCATCCAAATTGACCCACTGGTTACTGAGGAGAAGAAGTTGACGGACGACGGACGCCGGACAAAAGGCGATCACAATAACTCACCTTGAGCAAAGCTCAGGTGAGCTAAAAAAACGAACAGTCACTAATAAAACTTTTAAACAAGAGGGCCATGATGGCCCTTGATCGCTCACCTGATATATATTTTTTCACTTTAGCCATATAAGCCCCACCCCCTGCCGGCCATAGTTTTCGACCAATCAACTTGGCTTGAAGGAATCTCATAGAGGGTCATCCAAGGAACATTTCTACAAAATTATTTGATAATCGGCCGGACACTTTCGGAGGAGAAGATTTTTTAAGTTTTCATTTCTACAAAATTATTTGAAAATCTGCCAACCAGTTTGGGAGAAGAAGAATTTTTCGTTGCCATGGAAACCAGAATTCTGCATGGATCTCAAAAATTTGAACGAAATCTGGTAAGGTCATTGAGAGGATGCTATTGACCCACTGGTTACTGAGGAGAAGAAGTTGCTGGACGCCGGACAAAAGGCTATCATAATAACTCTCCTTGAGCAAAGCTCAGGTGAGTTAAAAATAGTGTGGAGGTATAGTCCAAATGTCCTGATCTTTTCCCAGGAGAGTCATAAAATAGTATGGACCAAACTGACCTCTATGCATCTGGAACATTTAGACACATTAACCTGGTATGTAAATTACTGGTATTGGTTAAAATGCAATTTAAAGCTAGTATGTAAATAGACATGGCAACAGAAACCACATGACTCATATAAAAGTTATTTTTTAAATCCATGTATAAAAAGCGACCCATTTAATTCTGAATCATTAAACTGTAATTTATGATTTCTAGGAATTTCAAGAAAGTAGATCTTTAAATGGTACTTTTGTTCATATTATCCTAAATTTATACCTGACCTGGTCTTCGTACCTTTAATAAGCTTTACTCACTTTTCCTAATAATTTAGTCACAATATACTTGCCTACTAGGAGAACCATTGCTAGCTTACATAATAAATAATATGCTGAAGGTAACAATGGGTCAACCAGTGAAATAACTGTTCTAACTTAACCCTCCAAGAGAGTATTTAATGTCCTAAGATAATGAGGCATTGATGACATGTTAGATCTGCCATCCAGTTTAACTCCCAATGGGATTCATTATCTCCCATAAAGTAAGATGACTAGGCTTCAGCCAACAGGTACAAGAAAATATAAAATGTATGAAACTTAAAGTAAGTGGTATCTACTCCTCATTTAAACATCAAGTCCAGTAAGTATCAAATAATAAATTAGATTTTCACTCCAAAATCCACTCCACTCCACGATTCCACTCCATGACTCCACTCCACTCCACTCTACTAAATAGGATATGCCACAGAACAGTGCCATTAATACCATTAATACCATTAACCCTTTACATTGAATTTTACCACTTCAGACTCCTCTGATTTTTTAAGTTTTCACTTTAGCTATATAAGGCAAAATAACGCGGCCTCCTGGCGGCCATGTTTTTCAACCAATCATTATGGCTTGAAGGAATCTGATAGAAGGCCACCCAAGGAATATTTCTACAAAATTATTTGAACATCAGCCTGACAGAAGATTTTTTAATTTTCACTATTTTTTTCTTTCGGTTGCCATGGAAACCAGAATTTTGCATGGATTGGATTCAAAACATTTGAAGGCATTTAGGAGAGACATTGAGAGGATGCTTCTTATGAAGTTTCATCCCAATTGGCCAAGTGGTCAGAGAGAAGTCGTTTGAAGCAAAACGTTTACGGACGGACAACCGACAATTCGCCATGACATAAGCTGTTTTCAGCTTTTTACAATTATAATTAGGACTTTCATTCATTTGAAGAGAGTTTCCATATTTTTGCCTAAATGTTTTCAAAGTAGTCTGCTGCAGATGTGTTATATGTGGGTAAAGGTTAATGGTTATAGCTTTTATTCTGCATTTCAGAGATGAATATATAACCAGTAACCAGTTCAAAAGAATTTATCAATTGACCTTTTCCCACTTACAACAAATCTTGCAGCAGATGACATAGAAAACATCCAAGGCTAAGATAGGGAAATTCTGTAGATACACATGAATGTTTATATAATATAGAATATAATTGAAAACATTGTGGCAAACAAAAGAAATTATTTGATCACCATGAGCAATTCCTCCTTTTGTCACAATGTTATCAAAAGACGTCTGCTTCAAATGCAGAACGGTTGACTAGAGTTCCTGCCATAAGTGGTAAATAAATAGGAGATTTATGGTAGCCAATTCAGTGAAAGGTATACAGGCCACAGTAGTGAAGCAAAAAAACAAGAAAAGCCCAAGTCCCTTTCACTAGTTGCTGCTAGTGATAAAGATGACTTTTGAAGCATTATTATATGCAGCAGACAACTTCTGACAACATAAAATACCAAGGAAAAACTGTCCACTATGAACAAATAGTTTTTTTGTTGCCGCTTTGGAAAGAAATACCTGAATTATTAATTTATGCCAATAATGAGATGAAAACATTGTCAAAAAATCAAGTAATTAATTGTTTTAGAAGTTCACAATGTTTGTTATCTAAAGGTGAAGAGGTGTTAAAAGTAATCTGTATCAGCCTCAGGGAACCTGTAAACTCATATAACTGTTTCTAATTGTTTCTTTTCCCTTTACATGATTTTGTTTTATTTATTCTAACTATAAATTAACACCGACTGATTCAGATGACTGTTGAGTGTTGACGCATCTGTAACAAAAGAAATTTTCCAAAATATTTTCATCATATAAAAATTCATATCTGATAATCATGTAAACTGTAAATAAGTAAAGTTTCATCTTTGTCTTCCAACTTGATTAAAAAAATGCACTTAAACAAGTTTTAGTAACTAACTTCCAAGGGACAGTTTTTCCTTTTTTTTAAGAAAACAATAAAAACGCAAATAATCATAGATCTACAACATCATTTTGTATAAGATGTTACATTTCTTTGAAAATTTAAGGAAATAAAGATAAAAGCAAAGTTCCCGTAAAACTGATCATGATAATAGATATGAGGTGTACCGACATTATGGACTCTGCATAATGTATTGACCCAGATCAGCCAGCGCAGTCCACATAGGCTGATCTGGGCCTACACATTTAGTCTCAGGGAAATAGAGGTATAGAGTTATGATTCCTAAAACAGAAAATCAACAAGAGGTGAAAAGTGTCTGTCCGGATTAGTCTGCGCAGCATGCTTAGGCTGATCCGGATCAATACTTTACGCAGAGTCCACAGTGTTGGTTTTCTCGTGGGATGGCTCATATTATGAATGAGCAGAGTAAGTCCAAAGTATACTCATTATAACTGGGTTAGGTTTGCTTTTTTAAAATACCTGGTAGTTGAATTACTCTGTTGTCATTGACTGAAATATACATGTACATACATAAATCATGTCTCTTTTTCCCCTAAATGCATCTTCTTTGAATTAATATTATCTATGTACGTATAAATTTTGACATGAGCCATAATATGGTGTCCGGGAATTTGTGTTACATCACAGAGTCATGATTTATTCTCCTTTATTTGAAGAACTATGTGTTATATAGTTTAACAGGATTTCATAAACTGTTAGAAACAACTAAATCTATTAAACAATATGCCATTGACTTTTGAAAGAACTGTTAATTTCAGTTAATTTATACTTTTCTTGAGCATTTTCAAAGAGTCCTTCCCGACAAATGCATGGGAGGGCTTTTTGAAAACCAAAAGTCTGCAAACTTATATGTGTGAAATAATAATTTAACAAATTACTTGTAAATACATTGTATAACTTTAATATAAAAGATTTAATAGTGCGATGTAAATACGATTTGATTTTGATTCAAAATAAAATTTTGGAAATCGTCGTAAGGAATGTGTCCACCCAGTTACATCACGTCTAAATAGCATCAATAACTCGAAACCTAGACCTATAACCATATTTTCATTGCATTCCAATCACGTGATCACTACAGTTCTAACTTCTTTGTTAATGTCGTAAACTTGTTGTTCAGGGAGATATATTTTATCTGATGCCGAGTCAAAATATCGTTTATCAAAATGGTGTCTTGTTATAATTAACAAATGCTTCATCTATCACCTAGGAGGAAATGTAATATTGGCTGTTCTATTTGCGCCATTAACTATCGCAGCAATATCCGACAGTTACAGACGTTTTACAACAAGAGTCTGTGAAAATGGCGGCTCAATAATGAAACTGTCAGACATCTGAAATTTTGTTACGTCCACCAAGCCGATATAGGTCATCAATGGTTGCTTAAATAATGTATCGCAAACGCGTGGTTGATTTTTTATTTCTTTATTTAAATTGTCGCGATTTTTGTCTCTTTTGACTTGTAACGTCGACTGTCCTGGATTCTACATCCATTATCACTGTGATTACTTAATAAATACATATTTGCATGATTATTATATTTTCATTAAATGGAAAATAATTTATACTGAACATGTTTATGCTTTTATGTGATTTATTAATTTTTTCATAGGTGTCCGGTTACACACTTACATGAAGTGCAGTCCTTTTGGTATCTTGGTACGCAATTGGTGTCCAGTTACATCAGTTTGTGTCCTGTTACCAAAGTTCCCATTCACATATACATGTATGTGAATCACATAGAAAAACAAATAAACACGCACACATTTTAGACTACAAACGTGAAAACATGTACATAAAGTAAGTCTTAAATAATAAAAATATGCCTTTCAGATGGTAAAAGTAACACGATCGGCTAAATTTTGCGAGAAAAACAAGTTATCAGAAGAGGTTTTCCCAATACTAAATATAGACATGTCATCGTAATAATTCCGAGCGATATCGGAAGTACCCGCTCATTAAAAGTATCAATAACTTTGTTACTTTGTCAATGTTCAGATTAAACCATAAAGGTCCTACATGACAAGGTATGTGCTGACGGGTATCAGGTTTTTTTATGGGTAATAATTACATAGCCTTCGCAAACGAGAGGCAGTCTTGACTCTTCTAATGATGTCTGCTACTAACTAGAAATACTGTGAGCAAAGCTCACTGAAGAATACCCCCCGCTCCCCTCCCAAAGCATCGGATACAATGGTAAAGTTTAAGTTGCGCTTACAAGGTATCACAAGGAGTTCCTCGTAACCTCTTAGTTGAATTATCTTCCCTTGGAAGAATCTGAGGAGAAAAATCTTCCTTCATGCATATCTACATATGATGTGTAGCCTTCATATACAGTTTAAATCAAATCAACTGAGCCCTTTAGGAGGAGTAGCGCTTACGAGGTATGTGCACAGGAGTCCCTCGCAGGTAACCTCTAAGTTGAATTATCTCCCCTTGGAAGAATCCGAGGCGTATGATCTTCCTTCATGCATATCTACATATGATGTGTAACCTTCATGTAAAGTTTGAACCAAATCCATTGAGCCGTTTAGGAGGAGTAGTGCTTACAAGAAATGTGGAGGTATGTGCACAGGAGTCCCTCGCAGATAACCTCTAAGTTGAATTATCTCCCCTTGGAAGAGTCCGAGGCGTATGATCTTCCTTCATGCATATCTACATATGATGTGTAACCTTCATGTAAAGTTTGAACCAAATCCATTGAGCCGTTTAGGAGGAGTAGTGCTTACAAGAAATGTGGAGGTATGTGCACAGGAGTCCCTCGCAGATAACCTCTAAGTTAAATTATCTCCCCTTATAAGAGTCCGAGGCGTGTGATCTTCCTTCATGCATATCTACATATGATGTGTAACCTTCATGTAAAGTTTGAACCAAATCCATTGAGCCGTTTAGGAGGAGTAGTGCTTACAAGAAATGTGGAGGTATGTGCACAGGAGTCCCTCGCAGATAACCTCTAAGTTAAATTATCTCCCCTTGGAAGAGTCCGAGGCGTATGATCTTCCTTCATGCATATCTACATATGATGTGTAACCTTCATGTAAAGTTTGAACCAAATCCATTGAGCCGTTTAGGAGGAGTAGTGCTTACAAGAAATGTGGAGGTATGTGCACAGGAGTCCCTCGCAGATAACCTCTAAGTTAAATTATCTCCCCTTGGAAGAGTCCGAGGCGTGTGATCTTCCTTCATGCATATCTACATATGATGTGTAACCTTCATGTAAAGTTTGAACCAAATCCATTGAGCCGTTTAGGAGGAGTAGTGCTTACAAGAAATGTGGAGGTATGTGCACAGGAGTCCCTCGCAGATAACCTCTAAGTTAAATTATCTCCCCTTGGAAGAGTCCGAGGCGTGTGATCTTCCTTCATGCATATCTACATATGATGTGTAACCTTCATGTAAAGTTTGAACCAAATCCATTGAGCCGTTTAGGAGGAGTAGTGCTTACAAGAAATGTGGACATACGGACAGACAGACAGACAGACAGACAGACGGACAGACGGACAGACGGACAGACAGGGTGATTCCTATATACCCCCCCAAACTTTGTTTGCCGGGGGGTATAATAAATGTCGCAGAAACGTTTGTTTGATTTTGGATTTGACAAAGCTGAAACTATACAACAGAAGGTCGAAGAGGACTCCCCCGTCCTTGATAGTTCAAAAGTTAAAGAAGATGTGGATCCTCTCCAGAAAAAACGCTGCGTTTAACGGTTTCAAAATAGCTATGTGTTAGAATTTTAATGGTTACGATATGATTCTGGAAAAATGTTTTGTTCTTCGTGTGAACATCATGAGAAAAATAACCCTAACAAGTCTGCATTCACTCATGGAAGCATAAAGATTGATAGGTGCTTGCCTTTCAATTATCCGCTTCAAATTATAAGACAAAAGCTGATCGAAATCAACATTCAGGGCTACAGATAACTTTTCCAGTGAATTGGGTATTTACCCCCCTTGTTTTTCAGACAATTGCTTTTTTTTCAAAATTTAAGCAACAGGGATCATTTTACCCAATCTTTTTTTTGAAATTGCTCTTTTGTACGACTTGATATCATCGTGGCAAAGGGAGACATAATAGAGCAAAAGAATGAAAGATAAACCTGGATGTGTAGACCTTTCTATAAATAACTCACTCAAATACTGTAGCTATGTTGACCACGTGATCAGTGTGTATTTGTTGCTTTGCTAATTTGTAATCTCGCGAGACAGTTAAAAGGAGAGCTTCATCCAATGGAGTCAGTTTCTACTTGAAGAAATAACACCAAGTGATATTTTCGCAGGCATACAATACAGATCACGTGATTTTTTTTTTGTGCGCTTTCTTGAAGCTGTAGTAAACATCTCCTTATTTGGAAATCTACTACACAGCAAAAAGTTTCTCATATATTCATTCATGCGATACATTTTTACATGGTTTGAATTTAATCTTGCATACTCGTGAATGCAAATTTTAAATTGCGAGGCGAGATTTCAGGCACCAGCATATTTTTGCGAGTAAAATTTTTGGGCCGAATAATACACATTTGTAATCGTCCATCTGTTAAAGGGTTATTTCTTTGACAAATCGTGGTAATTGCAGAGAATTTTCGAGATTTACCGAGTGGCTAGGGGTGTACTTTCAGTTTTGTAATATAAGCCGAAGTTTACAATCGATACATGCAGGGTTGTCAAAATGTTTTGTTGAAACAGATCAAATGAGAAAAGTAACAGATCAGGCCTGGGGTCAGGTCAAGGGCAAATCCCTGGTAGGGGGCCCAGGGGAGCAAAATTAACAGATAAAAAAGTGATTTTTTACAGATCATTCTGATCGGCAATCGGTTAATTTTGAAAACCCTGGAAACATGTCTTGTTGGCATGCCTATTCAACGGCCCCAATATTGATGACGTTTACTGCATACATTTGGGCTTTCGAAAATTAGTTTTGATTTACATAGCGCAAATACTATTGGCTGGAAAGGTAACATGTATATTTTGGGTTTTCCAAGTTGTATTCACTACGGAGATAGAAGAAATGGATGTTTTTGCACTTAAAGCACACCCTCTACTTGATAAAAAGGGCTGTGACCTATCCAAAAAATCATTTCTGTATTTACACTTGAGACCACAAAAAACATTGATACCATAGAACTCCAAATTGAAGAGCATATACAAAACAACAAGGTCACCGATTTAGGTCAGTCACTGAAACAGGGAAGCTTGTACGATTTATATATGTCAACATTCATATTAGTTTTCAAAACATTCGATCCTAGCAGGAAAATGATTTAAAATGATTCCAAGCAGGAATCGAGAATTATACTCTAGATTCCTGTTTTCAATTAAAAATCTATAGCAAAAAGATAAATTGCTCATTTGTTTAAACTCTATTTAGCAACTAAACTGTCATTTATTGATATGTCCATAGAAATAAAATAACAAGAGGGCAATGATGGCCCTAGTTCACTCTCCTTAAATATACAATGTACTGCAATGCAAAACACATCAAGACAATTATTCTGAATGCATCCTCCACAGTGTTAACAAGATTTTCCTTCATTTGGCCAAGTGATCTATATTTTTTACCTGATATGACTCATATTCAAACATGGACTAGATATCATCAAGACAACATTCAACTTGCTCAAAGTAAAAATGTGGCCTCCGGAGTTTGAACAAGATTTTCCTTTATTGACCTAGTTTCTGACCCAATATGACCCATATTCGAACTCAACCTAGATATAATTCAGACAAACATTCTGAAAAAAAATTAAGCTGCTGAAGCAAAAAATGTGGCATCCAAAGATTTTCCTTCAATTTGGCCTAGCGACCTAGTTTTTAACCCGGCATGACCCCTATTCGAACTTGAACTAGATATCATTTAGATAAACATTCTGACCAAATTTCAAACTGCTGTAGCAAAAAAAAGTGATTCTACAGTGTTAACAAGATTTCCCTTCAATTTGGCCTAGTGACCTAGTTTCTGACCCAATGTGACCCATATTCAAACGTAACCAAAATATCTAGACAAACATTCTGACAAAATTTCAAACTGCTGAAGCAAATATTGCGGCGTATAGGGTGTTAACAAGATTTTCCTTCAATTTGACCTAATTACCTAATTTTTGACCCAACATGACCCTCATATCATCAAAACCCTCATATCTACAAACATTCTGATAAAGTTTCAACATGCTCAAGTTGAAAATGTGGCCTCTAGAGTGTTAACAAGATTTCGCTTCAATTTGACCTAGTGACCTAATATGACCCATATTCGAATTTGACCTAGACATTTTTAAGACAAACATTCTGACAGAATTCCAATTACTATTAAATATTTCACTAAATAAACCATACATAATTTGTTGAAATAATTCCAAATAAAGATGGTGAAAATGTAAAAAAGGTCTAAAAAAGACTAGTCAAGAGCTTCATAAAAATGATTTATTATGTGGTGTCCTATGTTACTAACAATACAACTTAAAACCCACACTACTAATTATTTAAAGTTAAAAACTATTTTGTCATTTAAAATATAACGGCTTTAGATATTGTTCTTACCATATATAGCATTTAATTTGACAAAAGTCACATATTACAAAGGATGACACCGCAGTCTTTGTGATGCAACACAAAATCCGGACACCATATTATGGCTCATATCGGAAGAAAATACTACATTCAATAATCATACTTTTCATTACTATCATATTTTTATTTTTTTATTTTTGCCAAGATGTTTTCACAGTAGTCTGCAGCAAAGTTCTTGTACATGGCAAAACTTTCCCTTATACCTAGGCAAGATGAACAATTAAGTTTGTCACATGACGTTAACCAAATTATCTATACTGCAAACAAATCCTACTTTGATTTTTACTACTCTCCTTCAGATACTTTCCATTTTGAAAAAAATCTTTGAAATGGTAATCCATTAGTCATTGCCCACAAACAGATGCTTTCTGACAACTCTGCAGCAAGAAACTTGTGAAATCATTGTAACAAAAGAGAAATTGCTCATGATGAGCAATTTCTCTTTTTGCCAGTGTTTTCAACTCCAAAATCATCCGCTGCATTATTTTCATATTATGTGGGAAAGTGTTAAAAGAAGCTGAAATCATATAGACCAAACATTTAAATATAAACTAGAACTATCACTGAATGTGATTAATACCCCCGAACGTTGCCCTGATAGGAAAGGTAGTGGAATATTACGAAACCCCACCTTAAATTCCAACTTGTAGTTTTAAAGATAATCTCCAGAGAAGAAAAATGTAAGAAAGGGCAATTAAAATTATTCTAAGAACAAGACAATGTAACAAAGGCCAATAAATCTGTAATTAGCTAAAATAGAGTTATGATTCTTGTACACTGCACTTCCTCTCATTGTGCTCTACCATTGTATGCAGTTTTATTAGATTCCATCCTTTAGTTATTTAGTAATTCTCCGGACAAGAAACAACAACAAAGGGTAATAACTCTGTATTAAGGTAAAATAGAGTTATGGTTCCTGTACACCGCACTTCCTCTCAATGTGTTGTATAATCATATGAAGTTTTATTAAATTCCAACAGTTAGTTTTAAAGTTATGCTCCGGACAAGACTCTATAAACAAGAAAAAGTAATAAAGGGCAATAACTCTGTAAATATGTCAATTAGAGTTATGGTTCTTGTACACTGCACTTCCTCTCATTGTGCTCTACCATTGTATGAAGTTTTATTAGATTACAGGGCCTCCCCTGGCTATTTATTTTCTTTCGCCAACACTTTCGCCAAATTGAAAAAAAAGGAGCCAAAATAAAATAGTTGGAGCCAAAATTGACCAACTTTGAAGGCCAATTAAACATCAACAAATAAAGGGTATAAAAAACACTGTAAAACGAAATGTATTGTTTTTTCTCTCTTTTATTTCATTCATATCTTTAGCAATAGCACATGTATTATTTATGAAATAACATAAGATGTATGAAAAGCACATATTTTTCATTTCTGTTCCATTTAAAACATGATTATATTTACATACAGTATATATATATACAAGAACATCAGTCTCAAACCAGAATTCTGGGAGTCTTTAAACCAGCCCAAACCTTAAAGTCATCCTTAAAATCAAAATGTTCAACACTGGGGCCATCAATTGAAATCCGCATCAAATGTTTGGTCATACACGCTCCTGATTACGGACCAAACACGGTGTTCAAATTAAAATGTACGTCCAATCAGAAACATCAAAGTACAAACAAACAAACTGTTAACGATCGTCCCTCTTTAGTCGGTAATAACAACATCGATCAATCGTTCATAACACTAATTTGTCCGATATATTGATAAAACGTGTGAAAAACAACAGTCGCTTGGCCTTCACATTGTCAAATATCAAGACTGGTTACCTTTTAAAGTTACCGTTAGTCGCATACACAGAGATACGAAAGTCAATAGAATGCTTGTATCATTGAAAATATACGCCGCTTAGAGCATTTATAAAACAAAATGGCGGCTCAATTTGCCGAGATTTTGCTTTCGCAAGCTGTTTCGCAAATTCTTTTTTTCTTGCGCAACTTTTATTATTTCTTCGCAATTGGCGACTTTGGCGACCGACAGCGGAGGCCCTGGATTACATGTTTTAGTTATAAAGAGATTCTCCAGACAAGAAAAAGTAACAAAGGGCAATAACTCTGTAATAAGATAAAGTAGAGTTATGATGTCTGTACACCACACTTCCTCTCCATGTGTTTTATCAACATATGAAGTTTTATTGAATTCCAACAATTAGATTAAAAGTTATGCTCCGGACAAGACTCTACGAACAAGAAAAAGTAATAAAGAGCAATAACTCTGTAAATATGTAAATTAGAGTTATGGTTCTTGTACACTGCATTTCATCTCATGCTCCACCATTGTAAGCATTTTTTTTTAGATTCCATCTATTGATTATTAAGTAATTCTCCGGACAAGAAAAAGTAACAAAGGGTAATAACTCTGTATTTAGGTAAAATAGAGTTCTGGTTCCTGAACACCACACTTCCTCTCAATGTGTTGTATCATCGTATGAAGTTTTATTAAATTCCAACAATTTGTTTTATAGTAATGCTCCGGACAAGACTATGAACAAGAAAAAGTAACAAAGGGCAATAACTGTGTAATTATGTAAATAAGAGTTATGGTTTCTGTACACTGCACTTCCTCTCATTGTGCTCCACCAGTGTATGAAGTTATATTAGATTCCATATATTAGTTATTAAGTAATTCTCCGGACAAGAAAAAGTAACAAAGGGAAATAACTCGGTAATTAGGTAACATAGAGTTATGGTTCCTGTACACCGCACTTCCTCTCAATGTGTTGTATCATCGTATGAAGTTTTATTAAATTCCAACATTTTTTTTTAAAGTTATGCTCCGGACAACTCTACGAATAAGAAAAAGTAACAAAGGGTAATAACTCTGTAATAATGTTAATTAGTTTATGGTTCTTGTACACTGCACTTCCTCTCATTGTGCTCTACCATTGTATGCAGTTTTATTAGATTCCATCTATTAGTTATCAAGTAATTCTCCGGACAAGAAAAAGTAACAAAGGGCAATAACTCTGCATTTAGGTAAAATAGAGTTATGGTTCCTGTACACCGCACTTCCTCTCAACGTGTTGTATCATCGTATAAAGTTTTATTAAATTCCAACAATTAGTTTTAAAGTTATTCTCCGGACAAAAAATCGCAACCGACTGAATGACCGACCAACCGCAGGGCGACTCCAATATACCCCCTTTAAACTTCGTTTATCTGGGGTATAATAAGGATGTCAACAAATATTCCAACATAAAATATATTGAAATTCTATTTCAGCATTCAAATATTCCTTTTAAAAGTATGCAATTGTGATTGTACAAAATTGAAATTGAAATCATTGTATCATTCTATGACATTTCATGAATAGATAAAGTTTCATAAACTGATCATGTGATGTTATCTCATTTTGGTGTTATAAAAAATCAAATATATTAATTTACAGAGATCTGTTTTAACACTTCCCAACTTTAGGACACAATTTGGCGCATTTGTTTGAGAAGACCTTAGAAAGTATCATCACAAAGGGAGATATTGAGCACTTTCACTTTTTGCCATATTTAAATACTTTAAATTTAATAATTATACATGCACTAATAAGTTTTCTATATTTTGGCTTCATTGATTTCAAAGTTGTCTGGTGCATGCAAGAAAGGGTTAAATGAACAGTATAGAACTAAATAATTCAGACTGGCAAAGCTGCTCTACAACTACTAACACTATAATAAACCTAATAAAATAAATAATCAACCAAAGAGGTGCCTTTGTTTAGCAGTCAGTGCAAATTTGATCTCAATTTAAGGCATACCAATTTTGATAACTGATGTGTGCCAAATGTAAGTACACATTTGTAAAATTTAAGACATGCATTATCCCAGCTGTTGCTTGCAAAATAGTTAATTCATGCATTTCCTGGTTTTCTCAGAACAGTACTCCACACAACAATCTTCCCAAGCAACTGGCTGCTATACCACATAGACTTAGCCCATTGGTGGAAGACGAATGACGCAAGTCGCATTGAATTTTGTCAATCGTCATAAAGAATGTCGGCCAAGCTGGGATTCGAACTCACAACCCCTGGATTGACAGCCCGCGTCGCTACTGGGGCTCGACAAAAAAAAAATACTGTCAAAGAACTATCCCAGCTGTATACTTCACAATTTGTAAAGCCGAGTGTGAGGGTAAAACAGATTAATAAAGTAATATTCCAATTGTCATTATAGTGTTGCCCCATAAGAGAAGGAAAGTAATATGCAGTGTTTCATAAAGCTGCATGTGTCTAGTGCCCGACTAAATGTGAAGAGAAAACAAGAACATTTTGTTTTTAAATACACATGAAAGGATCAATCGAAAGAAAGAAGATGTCAAAACTATCTGGTACAATGTAGTTAGAAGATGCTATTTGCCATTACCCTGTACATGAATGTCCTACTGGTTTGCCTGTCAAGAGTAACCCTTTTCCAGATACAACAAATCAGCAGCAGATTACTTTCAAAACAATTGTAACGTGTACCGGCGTTAAGCCATTGCAGGTCACCCATCCAGGTACTAACCGCGATGAACGTTGCTTAACTTTATGAAAATGTCAACCTCTCTACCAACGTCGCTATAAAAGCCGGCTTCTATGACAAGGCCGTATAAGTGATATTTGAACCTATACCCCGTCCCTGTTACATTTCTCCCTCTTTTCTCCTGACTTCGACCCGAAGTCACACAACTGAACACAAGCCGTATACCAGAGCGAAGTCTATGTAACATTACTGGGAACCACCGGGGTCCGGGGATGATGGTGATATCAACCCAAAAATTCCACCGCTACCACCATTTTGTAACGTGTACCGGTGTTAAGCCATCGCCGGTCACCCATCCGATGAACGTCACTATAAAAGCCGGCTTCTACGACAAGGCCGTAGAAGTGACATTTGTACTTATACCCCATTCCCGTTACACAATTAAGATCACCAATATCAAAATTGTATAATGAAGTCTTGACAACAATTAAAACAATGTGGCAAAAGGAGGACTAGCTCTAAATGAGTTATTTCTCCTTTGGCCGATTTTATTTAAAAAGTCGTCTGCTGCAGAGGTATCAGAAAGTATATATGTATGTGGGAAAAGGGTAACAGGCAAAATGACTCCTTAGTTCTAACAGATTCATGTACTGCCATGAAATCAGCTTACAAACATCAGATTTAAACAATATAAGAAAGAGTTAAATGTTAACAATAACAAAATGAGTTGGAATTTCATGATTAATCTCGAAAAAGTATCCATTTCCAGCTGGCACTGACTTTACTTAGTTGCTGATATCAGAAACAATTAGATGAACTTTCTAGTACACCCATTCATTAACACTATATTGTCACATAAACATAGCCATAAAATCCTAATTTCATTAATTTTCACAACGCGGGAAATTAACCTTTAATCGACATTATTTGAATCCAATGATGAACTTTAAATCTGTGAGGAGTACTCGGAGTGCTTTGGTTTTCATATTTTACGCACATCGTTCTGTCATATGACAACGAACAATACATAAATCACTAGTTTAAAAGTATTGACACACGACAATGAATGGGAAAGTGTCGTAATCGATTCAAAGAACACCATGTCTTACCAGGAGGATGATTCTCAGAGGTATTCATACTAAAAATCTTGTTGCACTTCGGATCACTTCATCTCAGATCAATGACGTCATCAATTTTCACCCTCGAAGTTTCTGATCTTTGAAACTTGATTGGATTAATATGTCAATGCTTTTAAATAACTATAAGACAAATATAAGAATAATTATAAGTATCAAGTCAAAATATTTTAATGTTAAATTTAATGATTTGAATGTTATTTAACATTTATTTTTTGTTTTCTAATTTATTTTCTGCATATCGCACCTTCTGAAATGACTACAACAAATTGAGGGCTTTTGGCGTGAAACGGTGTGGTTTTTTTTTGTAAATTAATGCCACCATGCAGGTATGAGAAATCAGTGTTAAATTAATGCCACCATGCAGGAGAACCAGTTCTGACATTGGTAGGAAATGGGCTGGTAGGTTTTTAAGCAATGGCTACTGGAGATGTTGAAACTAAATGTGTGTAAATATTATTATAATTAAGGGTTTATTCACAACTCCAATGTACATCACATATTAATTATCTCATAGAGTTTGTATTTCTCAATCAACCATTCAAATATCTGTCATGTATCATGTTAGATGAATATTGATTTTTGAAAACAATAATTTTCATTTTCAAAAGGTTTTATTTAATCTACATTATAACAAAGGTCTTATTGCTTTCGGATCATCCCTATTTTATAGATATATAGAGGGGATATGGTGTCGTTAGGAACTTAGATCTATAACAGGAACAGCATTCCCCTACTACACCTGTAATTATCTGGTTAACTGTGTTATTTCCCATGTTGAGGATCCACAATTTTAAAGTGTATATTGGAGGATTGCAAAATGGAAGACGTTAATTAACTTAAATTGTAAGTCTGGTGTTATCTGCCCATATTGGCGTTAAATTATCGACCCCTTATCGGGTCATACTATTGTTGAAATATCTGATGTGTTGTATTTCATTATCAGTCTGCAGTCTTGTCATTTTAATCAGATATAAAACAACGAAAATATTATTTTTATTATTATTATTATTATAATATTATTTTGTTCTAAATAATATCAAAAACTTGTAAGTCTGAGCAGAGATATAATATACGTTTCTGCAATAGTTCTATTTACGTTGAAAATAGTGTGGCAAAAGAGAGAAGTTGCTCCTGCTTAGAAGCTTCTACTTTTGCCACAAGTTTTCAAATGTAATGTGCTGCGCATGCGTAAAATGCATATGGATATATGCAAATGTATGCTGTATAAAAGATGTTGCTTAACCTATTCCCACGTACAACATGTCTACAACAGACAACGTTGATTACATCTAGGTGAACATATGGAAATCTTTATAACCCTTTCCAACATACAGACACTTTCTGACACCTCTGCAGCAGACGACCTTTGAAAACATTTGGGTACCAATGAGAAATAGCTTATCGTGAGCAATTTCTCCTTTTGTCACAATGGTTTCAACTCATTTCAATAATAACACTTTCATTTAGAAAGATACTCCACATGTTAACCAAGTTGTGTTCAAAGTCATTTGCTGTTGATTTATTGTATGTTGAAAAAGGGTAAGTGAAAGTGTAATTATTGAAAAAAGTTTAAACCATTGTTGCAAAAGGAGAAAGTGTTCTCGTTAAACAATTTCACCTTTCACTCCCCCGATATATTAAATGTAGTCTGCTACATATGCGTCAAAATGCGTATGCAACCGGGAAACGGTTTAACCATTTCCGTGATAGTTACTGTATCAGACAAATTATGAATCCAGCAATCGCTTAAAAATAGCAATTTTTCAGTACAGATATACATTTGAAAAGAGTTCACGTTTCAAATGTTTTAAGTTTGTGTTTGTTTAACCAAGTATTTCAGTTTATTTAATGGTGTTTACGATTATTTACTCGTCCACGATTGGAATTGAAACATACACTAATATTCAAATATCATTACAATATCAGTTAAAACAAGACGAATTTTGATGCAAAGCATCAAAGATGCCGCCCATGATTTTGAAGCATGACTTAAAGGAAGCAGATGCAGTTCAGTTCAGTACATTTAAATAACGTGTAAACAGACAGGATGTAAATATTTCGAACAAGAAAGTCAAATGTCACTTTATTTTAAACTAGAAGACAAAGATATGTCTACATTGCTAACCTGACTACCATAGCCTATAATAAAAGGTTACCAAAAGCAGAACGGGTCAATTTTGACGTACGGATTAGACGTTTATATGTTGCGATCTATGGGATATTCAGCATGCGAAGTTTAGTAGTGAAAGTTTAGTCCTGAAACCATTTGGTTTACAGTTTGCTTAACATTGACTGCAACTATAATGTGTCATACAATTAAGCTGAAGTTTCTTTTTTTTTTACTTTTACACCAATACACGGTTTTAAATCTGCTCTAACTAGATCAATTAGATATAAAATATAAAAAAAAAAAAAAGGTGCTTAAATATTAACTCATATTAAGGTTTAATGCCTCTAACTATAGGTTAAGTTAGTATGACACAAGCTTTGGAAGGAGAGAGGAAAGTCTATTCTCCTTCCAGTTTAGCAGAAGTATGATAACAAAAAACGGGAGTATATAAACAAAATATACGAAGTAATTAAAAAAAGTTTAAAGTTATTTGTGATCAAAATTGAGCATTTATGAAATTAAAAGAAAAATTTCACATGTATAGTCAACATATAGAAAGAATAAAATGGTCTGAATGAACAAACTGTATGGGGGAGGAACGTTTTAAGTTAAGAAATACAACAGATTTTTATAAATAGGGGAAAAGTGAAAAAATTTCTGAATGTCGTAAGGGCCTTAAATCAAACTATATAAAAAAGCGTAGCCTAGGAAGTTGGGGAAAAGTTATTAAATACAAAGTAAATGTTTCTCAAGATTTGTAATAACGTTAGAAGACATACGTATTTTGCATCTTGTTGTTTCTTGAATCAGTTAATACAATTTATTGATTCATAAAGGTTTTTTTTTTATTCAAATATATCAAAGAGTTTTTCTTTACAATAATAATTTTGCTTGCTCCCTTTTGGATTAGGTAACCCCATGGTACAAAATTGAATCGTACTCAATACTTACACCGCGTTCCCGCGCGGCATCAATAACGTCGGTTTCGATAGTTACACTTTTCTTGAGTTGTGTAGATTTCATAAAATGTTAATTACAATAGTAAAATGTATGCACTGTTTCTACTCTAGTATCGAAACAATGACGTGTTTTACAAAGAAATACTATCATTTATTAGGGTATCACTCAACAGAGTCTGGTAGAGTCCGGTAGAGTCCGGTAGAGTCTGGTGGTCAAATATCCCATTATATCACTGTTATCTTGAGTATTTGTATATTGTATATATACAATTATTCAAATAAAGTGTTATTGTATTATATAGATAGAAAATAATAATGTATTTGCCTATTTCAGTTCATTTTCGTAAGTAAATAGAAATATTATATGCGTGAACATGGACACTGGTAGAATCTGGTCATTATTGAGCATTAAATACAAGGTTTTATTCGATTTTTAAGTTATAAAAAGTAAATATAATATGTATTGGTATATATGTGACAAAAAATTATTATCATTTCCGCAAATAAGTAATAAAACAGAACAAAATAGGATAGGTTTTGACGATTTGCTATAAAAGGAAATGGCGGCCATATTTGTCTGTTTAAGATGCGGTTCTGTGGGTCGTATGCAGATATTGTGCCATTGACATATGTTTCCCACAAGTCACAAGAGTGCTTTGTGCGAAACATTTGAAGGATAATGCGGTAAATAACCGCAGGAAGTGTCTTCCACAACTTGAGGTTAACCGCATTATTTGTAAACTCTTCGGTCCTAATGGTATCTTTAAGTCACATTCACAGAAATGGCCCAAGAATTATCCAATACACATCCAAATTTGACATATTTACAACGAATACTTACCAATTTGGAGAAGCATAAAGATTTCGCCCCAAACTCAAACATCCCTTTCTACCACAACAAAAAATAACGGTTTAATTATGCAAATGAGTCGTACAACCCTGTTATCAAAAGGACGACAAAGGGGTAGTCTAGAAATTGCCGACATGATAGAAAAGGTACAAGAACTTGAACAGTGTCAAACTCTTGATGTGAGAGGAGCATTGTACGACTCAGATAAAGATTGCTTGGCGGCACAATCTTCGGTGCTACATGTTTCTCATGCTACATGGACACAGTTAAGTCCTATCCAGAGATCAACGCGATTTATGAAATTTAAGTGGACTTTAAGTCGCATCACATTTCAAACATCATATCAACCGGTATGCGACTTACATTACCTTCCATTTCGAGAATTGCACGATAACCAGGCGGCACACGCAAATGCTAAAAAAATGGAAAACATACACAATTGAAAATAAAAAACACAGATTATATTGAAAGACATTCATGTGAAAGGACTGCATATTTTAATTACAAAACAACAACAATATATATTTTTTATAAATATTCACAATACCTTTTCAACAATAATTCCTCTATATCTGTCTAACAAGTTAACGCTAGGACACGGTTTGAATTTGAGTACTGGTTATTTCACCAGGAAGTAGACATAGAGAAGCGGAAAAAATAAACCGGCATTCATCTGTTAGAGATTCTAGATGAAACTAATGTGTTACGGGAGATTTCCTGTTTTTTCCTTTGCGTATCACTCGATTTAATAGCGAGCTGGCAAGGGAAGGGCTCTATATTGACTTATAGGTGTCGTGGGTAATGTTGGCCCCGGGTCCCGATGTCAGCAATGTCTGCATGCTAAACAAGCGCTGCGAGCACACTAAGCTAGCACGCCCAATTGTGGTGCATACATTGGTGCAGACATTGGAGCTCTGTGTAGGGTCTTTTACCGAGTTTTCGTCAGGCATACAGGCTCTATTTTGGTAACCTAAAATGAGATAACGTCACCAATTAGAACCGAATTGAATAAAACACACCTAAATATTGAGGATACAATATAAACCGGCATACATCTGTTAGAGATTCGGGTTGAGACTAATGTGTTAAAATAATAATGTATTTGCCTATTTTAGTTCGTTTTCGTATGAATATAGAAATATTATTTGCGTGAACACGAACACTGGTAGAGTCTGGTTAGTATTAAGCAATAAATACAACGTTTTATACGATTTTTAAGTTATAAAAAGTTTAATTTGATTTATATGTGTCATATTATATATGAAAAGGGGGAAATGAAAATATAAGGATTTATTCTTATTTTTCGTGCGTTCATGCAGTATGAACGCTCGGCCGCAATTTTGTAAATTTTCCAAGAAGCGCTAGGAAAATGCATTTTTGCGAAATGTTGTATCCAGGCCACATCTGCACGTGGAGGAACTCTCTCATGGCCATGTTTGGATCTAAATTATTTCATTTTTGGAATGTTTTTGGTTGTATGTACATTCATTTGATAGATATTCAAAGCATGGCCAATCAGCAGCACCAAACTTCCGGCCGTGTCTGCACCACTATTGAGCGTGCTAGCTTAGTGTGCTAGCAGCGCTTGTTTAGCATGCAGACATTGCCGACATCTGGACCCGAGGCCAACATTACCCGCGAAACCTATAAGTCAATATCACATCAAGTGATCCGCAAAGGACTCAAAGTACTGAAGTACTGGTAACGAATTATTTTGAACATTTGTAAAATCTAATTTATGAATGCAATTGATCATGCTATTGCACAATTGGCACAATTTAGTCTATTTTATTATTATTAATATTTTTGTCCAGATATTTTTTTTTATCAGTTGACAGTTTTAGTAAATGTAGCATTTCAACGGCGATGCGAGCGTTTAACATGCACACTAACTCTTTCACTGAGCTCTGCGTAAAGTCTGTCAAAACACCCATGGCATATTTGTGAGATTTACATTGTTAGTTCGATTTGTTTTCGTCACCAGGATTTCGGCTTATATTATAACTATGTTTCATGTGAGTGAATTAATTATTATAAATCTATAATGTTTAACAAATCGCATAAAATAAGAATTAAAAAAAAAAAAAAAGAACAGTTCCTATTAGGACTCGAACTCGCGTCCATAAGTAGTCCATGATTAGTAGTTCTACACGCTCTCCATTGCACCACGGTACTTTGATACAACGTTTGAGCGTTACTTTCGTATATATATTAAGCTAACTGAATGCGCGCGTATGTAAACCATGATCTATAATTAGAAAGCCCCTTTGATTATCGTTATCATGTTGAAAAAAGGAGAAACAACGGCGATGCGAGCGTTTAAAATGCACACTGACTATTTCACTGAGCTCTGCGTAGTGGCATATTTGTGAGATTAACATTGTTCTATACAGCGTGGGGTCGACTTCTAGTGAATGGGCATACGACTAAAATTCATACTCGTGGCTTATACGTACCTGCCGACAAATGAAATATATATGCGCGTACTGTTAATTTGATATTTTCTAGAAAATTGATTATCTATGATGATTCGATAGTATAATTATGACTTCACTGTATTGAAATAACACGTAGAAGTCATTTTAATATCGAAAAAATACTAGGACTATTTAGGTGCAGCGAATGTGTATTCTAAGCGGAAGTGTAGTTTAACCGTGACTTCCGGAATCAAACTCGATCGCGTTAACTGTATTATTTTTTGAGAAAAAATAATTCGTTAAAAACCAGAAATTCATATGAAATTGCAGGATAAATTGAGTGACATCGACCAGAGTAAATTAATTTTTTGTTCCGACGAAGAGTTTTCGACTTGTAAAGCTATTGACATATATGTTTCCCACAAGCCACAATAATTCTTTGCGCGAAACATTTGAAGGATAATGCGGTAAATAAACTCAGTAAGTGTCTTCCTCAACCTGAGATCAACTGCATTATTTGTAAACTCTTCGGTCCTAATGGTATCTTAAGGGCTGAAACTGCAACCTCGTTCACAGAAATGGACCAAGAAGTATCCAATACACATCCAAATTTGACATATTTACAACGAATACTTACCAATTTGGAGAAGCATATGTTTCTCCCCAAACTCAAACATCCCTGGCTACCACAACAATGGTTTAATAATGCAAATGAGTCGTACAACCATGTTATCAAAAGGACGACAAACTGGGTAGTCCAGAAATTGCCCGACATGATAGAAAAGTTACAAGAACTTGAACAGTGTCAAACTCTTGATGTGAGAGGCGCATTGCACGACTCGGGTAAATATTGTTTGGCGACACAAGCGTCGGTGCAACATGTTTATCATGCTACATGGACACAGTTAAGTCCTGACCAGAGATCAAGGCGATTTATGAAATTATTGAACTTTAAGTCGCATCACATTTCAAACATCACATCAACAGATAAGCAACTAACATTACCCTGCATTACGATAATGGCACGAAAACTCGGCATGCGCAAACGCCTGAAAAATTGCAAAACATACACAATTGAAAATAAAAAACACAGATTATATTGAAACACATTCATGTCAAAAGGACTGCATATTTTAGTTGCAAACAAACAACGATATATGTTTTATCAATCATTCGCTTCTACCTGTATGTCAGTTGTACATTTGACATTTTCAACAATAATTCCTCTATATCTGTCTAAAATGTTAACGCTAGGACAAGGTTTAAATTTGAGTACTAATTATGTCACCAGGAAGCAGACATAAAGAAGCGGAAAAAATATAAACCAAAAACAATGAATAAAAATTCCCCAAAATGGAGCTTTGTGTAGGGACTTTTTTGTTAACCTAAAATGAGATCATGTCACCAATTAGAAACGAATTGAATCAAACACACCTAAATCTTGAGGATACAAAATAAACCGGCATAAATCTGTTAGAGATTCGGGTTGACACAAATGTGTTAAGGGAGAATTCCTGGTTTGTCCTTTGCGTATCACTCGATTTAATAGCGAGCTGACAGGGGAAGGGCTCTATATTGACTAATAGGTTTCGCGGGTAATGTTGGCCCCGGGTTCACATGTCGGCAATGTCTGCATGCTAAACAAGCGCTGCGAGCACCCTAAGCTAGCACGCTCAACAGTGGTGCAGACACGGCCGGTAGCTGGGTGCTGCTGCTCGTCAATGCTTTAAATCTCTATCAAATGAATGTACATAGAACCAAAATCATAGAATAAATAATCACAAAAATGGAGCTCTGTGTAGGGTCTTCTACTACACACTCTCTTTAATTTCATATGAATTACTTTTAAGTAAGTATATAGCTCTCTAAGTATTTGGTTTAATTAACGTTAATGACATATAAAATATAAAATGATTCCAATCTAGTAGTTTTCATACATTTAAAATCTTGGTATTGTTATAATATAATTACAAGAGAAAGTTGATGCAAGGCATCAATGTTGCCGGAAAAGACTGCATTGATTTATTTATGTATTCTTGACTTTCCTTAGTCTATTCAAACATTTGCTTATAAAGTTTATATAAATACCTATGCATTAGGGTATCTATAAAAAATTAACGAAATGTGTACACATTTATCTTGGCTTAAATTTAATCTTGCTGTTGTTACTTATTTAAATAATAGTATTCATTCATATAATTTCAATGCTTGTCAATCTTATTCGAATCACAAGGTAAATATCCTGGTATTGCTTTAAAGGGAGGTAATTTGAAGAAAACAAAAGTCTTCAAAAGGAGAAATATATCAGCATTTATACAGTTTAAATTGTTCTATTGTTTGTGGATTTAAAAATGTTCTTTTTTTCTTATTTCTACATGTACAACGAAATATTGCGGCTTCTCTTTGACGCTTTGCGTCAAACATTCGTCTTGTACTTGTCTAAAATAAAATAATATCACTCGCTTTTTCATATCGAAATGCGCATGCGCGAAAATCGATGTTAAAGGTCACGAAACTACACAACAGAATAGGGTCTATATTTAGCTTAGAAACAGTTCCTACTTTAGATATTCATGGATTAACATTATTAAATGAATTCTACACAAATCAAGACATCTCTTTGAACATGAAAACAACATTTAGTAAGTTAAAATTGCTATTAAAAGGAGAATCCGAAATTGACCTCAATGATGACACATAAGAGTCTGCATTAGGGGGTGTTGGTTCACGTCTTGAAGGGACCACTTTTGTCTTCGTAAATAAGACAAAAAACTTAAATGCGAGTGAAATAAAAAAAACTGCAAACATTAAAAAATCGGAATATTTATTTCATTTTAGATGTGTCATTTATTAGTGTTCGTAAACAACCACAATTGTAATATGTTCAAATCATCTAGATTTGTTTCTTTCTAATAATAAGCCGCCCTCCCATGTGATTTCCGAAAAGCTATTAAAAATAGAAGTCGCGGGCTTCTGCCCGGCGACTAATAACACTAATCTGTTAATCACACCTAATCAATTAGTTGACGCATAATAGAGAGAGAATTTAGTGTATTACTCGTTCAGGATGTGCGATATTGCCGCATTATAAACAGAAATTTCACGTCAGCCATTTTGATTTACGAAACACAATGTTATCGTTAAAAATCCTCAATCTTCCACTATATTCCCGACTATCAGATGAAATAACATAAGAAAGAAATATATAATATGACACATATAAATCAAAATAAACTTTTTATAACTTAAAAATCGTATAAAACTTTGTATTTATTGCTTATTAATGACCAGACTCTACCAGTGTCCGTGTTCACGCATATAATATTTCTATATTCACTCGAAAATGAACTGAAATAGGCGGGTATCACTAAACAGAGTCTGGTAGAGTCCGGTAGAGTCTGGTAGAGTCTGGTCGTCAAATATCCCACTATATCACTGTTTTGTTGTGGTTTTGTATTGAAATGAATAAAATAAAGTGCTATTATAACATATATAAAAAAATAAAAGGTATTTGCCTATTTTAGTTCATTTTTGAGTGAATATAGAAATATTATATGCGTGAACACGGACACTGGTAGAGTCTGGTCATTATTAAGCAATAAATACAAAGTTTTATACGATTTTTAAGTTATAAAAAGTTTAATTTGATTTATATGTGTCATATTATATATTTATTTCTTATATTATTTCAGCTGATAATCGGGAAAATAGTGGAAGATTGAGGATTTTTAACGATAACATTGTGTTTCGTAAATCAAAATGGCTGACGTGAAATTTCTGTTTATAATGCGGCCCTATCGTACATCCTGTACGAGTAATACACTAAATTCTCTCTCTATTATGGGCCAACTAATTGATTAGGTGTGATCAACAGATTAGTGTTATAATTACCAAGATTTTAAATGTATGAAAACTACTAGATTGGAATAATTTTATGTTTTATATGTCATAAACATTAATTAAACCAAATGCTTATAGAGCTATATACTTACTTAAATGTAATTCATATGAAATTGCAGGATAAATTGGGTGACATCGACCAGAGTAAATTAATATTTTGTTCCTACGAAGAGTTTTCGACTTGTAAAGCCATTGACATATGTTTCCCACAAGCCACAAGAGTTCTTTGCGCGAAACATTTGAAGGATAATGCGGTAAATTTACTCAGTGTCTTCCTCAACCTGAGGTTAAAAGCATTATTTGTAAACTCTTCGGTCCTAATGGTATCTTAAGTGCTGAAACTGCAACCTCATTCACAGAAATGGACCAAGAAATATCCAATACACATCCAAAATTGACATATTTAAAACGGATACTTACCAATTTGGAGAAGCATATGTTTCTCCCCAAACTCAAACATTAATGGCTACCACAACAATGGTTTAATACTGCAAAAGAGTCGTACAACCATGTTATCAAAAGGACGACAAACTGGGTAGTCCAGAAATTGCCCGACATGATAGAAAAGTTACAAGAACTTGAACAGTGTCAAACTCTTGATGTGAGAGGCGCAATGCACGACTCGTGTAAATATTGTTTGGCGACACAAGCGTCGGTGCTAAACGTTTCTCATGCTACATGGACACAGTTAAGTCCTGACCAGAGATCAAGGCGATTTATGAAATTATTGAACTTTAAGTCGCATCACATTTCAAACATCACATCAACAGATAAGCAACTAACATTATCCTCCATTACGAGAATTGAACGAAAACACACCTAAATCTTGAGGATATAAAATAAACCGGCATACATCTGTTAGAGATTCGGGTTGAGACAAAAGTGTTACGGGAGAATTCCTGGTTTGTCCTTTGCGTATCACTCGATTTAATAGCGAGCTGGCAGCGGAAGGGCTCTATATTGACTTATGAGTTTCGTGGGTAATGTTGGCGCATTAACAGTGGTGCAGACACGGCCGGTAGCTGGGTGCTGCTGCTCGGCCATGCTTTTGATCTTTATCAAATGAATGTACATAGAACCAAAATCCTAGAATAAAAAAAAATGGAGCTCTGTGTAGGGTCATTTACGGCCCTGGTCCTCGTCAGGCGCACGGGCTCTATTTTGGTAACCTAAGGTGGAAAACATAGAATAAAATTCCCAAAATGATATAATATAGATCCAAACATTAAATGTTGGGCCACGAGAGAGTTCCTCCACGTGGTGTGGCCTGGATACAATATTTCGTAAAATGCATTTTATGAACTATATCAGGATATATATATTTATTTTTCAAGTTAAAATATTTTTGCATATTTTTAAAAAAAATGCAAATATGGTTTAGTTTGATTCTATTTTTTGCGGAATGTAGTAACTACACACTCTCTTTAATTTCATATGAATTACTTTTAAGTAAGTATATAGCTCTCTAAGTATTTGGTTTAATTAACGTTAATGATATATAAGACATAACATTATTCCAATCTAGTCGTTTTCATACATTTAAAATCTTGGTATTGTTATTATATAATTATAACTATAATCTGTTGATCACATCTAATCAATTAGTTGACGCATAATAGAGAGAGAATTTAGTGTATTACTCGTTCAGGATGTGCGATATTGCCGCATTGTAAACAGAAATTTCACGTCAGCCATTTTGATTTACGAAACACATTGTTATCGTTAAAAATCCTCAATCTTCCACTATTTTCCCGATTATCAGCTGAAATAATATAAGAATTAAATATATAATATGACACATATAAATCAAATTAAACTTTTTATAACTTAAAAATCGCATAAAACTGTGTATGTATTGCTTAATAATGACCAGATTCTACCAGTGTCCGTGTTCACGCATATAATATTTCTATATTCACTTGAAAATGAACTGAAATAGGCAAATACATTTTTATTTTTATTCATATGATACAATTACACGTTATTTCATTCATTTCAATACAAAAACACAACAAAACAGTGATATAATGGGATATTTGACGACCAGACTCTACCGGACTCTACCAGACTCTACCAGACTCTGTTTAGTGACACCGGAAATAGGCAAATACATTTTTATTTATATAATACAATAACACGTTATTTCATTAATTTCAATACAAAAACACAACAAAACAGGGATATAATGGGATATTTGACGATACCGGACTCTACCAGACTCTGTTTAGTGACACCGCATGTAGTACTATAATTGATAAGTTAGACGAAATCTCTACCCCACTTACTCTATATTATCAGTTAGACGAACTGGTAGTTTGACGAAATCTCCAGAATCCGTTTAGTGACACCGCATGTATTATATACTTTACAAGGCTTTTGATTAATCACAACGACATATATCAATTAATTAAACATAAACTATGTCATTTACATGAAAGAACATATTTCTTTTGCATTTTTCTCCCAAATTCAATTCTATTTGGGGAAACATTTCTAAAATGTGTTATGATACGATTAAAATGACACGAGTGGGACAACTTTCCAGACCTGCTCAAAACGCCACCTAAAATGGTTAGTTAAAGGTGATCTAATATGTTTATTTGGCTCAAAACAAATGAAGAAAAGTACAAGCTGAGATAAAACTGTTCTTTATAGAAATATGACTTTTAATAAGCGACAACTATGCGAAGGAGAATGGTTTATGAATCGGTTCTTTCTTACCCAATTATTTTCGTAATTGACACTTTTAAATGTGTTATTGGATTCCATACAGGCTTTTTGCTTACGCTCTGCATATTTTGTATGCATCATCGACACAGGGGCGCTCATTCTAATCGAATTTAAAACATGAATAGTTAAAAGAAAAGGTATAGCTGATATGCTATTTCAAGTGGTCTACTTTGTAAACGTATTGGGTGACATTTTAACATTTGTGAAAGTTTGATTATAATTAGGATGCAAAGTTTATATCATTTGAGCAAAAAGACACCTGATGTCTTCAGCAATTTGCCCTTTTCTTAATGTTTTAAAAGTAGAATGCTGCAAAGGTGTCCAATAGGTCTTTCAGTGCTTTGATTCAAACCGAATTTACTCGACAATAAATTTTCTGTAGTCTGACCACATTGTTTCTTCCTGAAAAGAAAATGGAAGTCAATCACGACATTCATTACAAAAAACAGTCCTAGTGATCTTCTGTTAAACTTCAACTGGTATGCAAGAGTCGGTGAAACTGTCAATTGTTGCATTAAACATGGTACGTAGAAGCGCGTTGAAATTGTTTGATACATTCACTGACAAATTATAGATAAAGCCGCGCCCTGGAATCTTAGACTTAGTCCCAATTTGACATTTCTCCATTTTGGCATTTGTAATAACAATATGCGGAATATTTCAATGATCGAAAACATGCCCCTTATCAAGAGCTCACTACCTCAAGTTATTTCAAGTTTTTCCTCGAAATTTACACGGACTGATAATGTTTTGACACATTTTCGAGGATCGTCCTAGTCACAGGTTCATGATGTGTTATACCCCCATAGAGTATATACCATATATATGGTATATACTCATGGGGGTATAACACATCATGAACCTGTGGTCCTAGTTTAAACTTATTTATTTTAAATTTTAAATAATTGCGAAACAAGCTTTAAGCTTATATTAATCACGCTCGATGTCTGCTTCCTGGATACTTAACCAGTACTCACGCCGATTGTGTGGAAAAATCCCAAAGTCAGGACCCGCTCATCACAGGACTCGAACCAGGGACCTTTGATGTGAGAGGCTGACGCTCTACCTCTGCACCACTGTCTTCCACACGTCCTATATGTTTGAAGACATCTCACACTCCTGAAAGATCCAACCTTAGGTCCAAAGCATAATGCCCTACCAAATTGATACTAAACAAGCTGAAAGCATACACAATGCTGCATGAATATTTTCCAAATTTATGTTTTTTTTGTTTTAGTTTTAGAATTGATGAAAAGAATCAAATCGGGTAAAGGGTATCGTTGACCGTTGGGTTTTCGTTACACTTGTATACTTTTGTGATGTTTCGTGCACACTTCACTAGATTGTTTTACGTCATCATTTTGCGCGTAAATAAAACAATCTTGGAAGAAATTCCACAGTGGTGAAAGACCGAAATGCACTTCACAGATAAAAAATCAATGAAAAAAGAGCAGATATGAAATACTACTGTACATAATTTGTTATTCTCAAATAAACATTATGTAAACTCAAGGGTCACGCTACATGATGATTTTCACAATTCTCCACTGTAGTGTTTTGGAAAATTTAAGAATGCTCTGTACTTCAAATAAGCATGTTAACACTCCTATCTAAAACTGTATGATAACACCGGGTTCACCATTGTTGTAGACTTAAAAATGGTCGTAATAGCTGTCTTCCTTGGCACTCAGGGTTGCAGGGTTAGCATAACAACTGACTGGCTGGTGTCAAGATAAATGGACCAGTAGTACTGGTAACTTACCAATGCTGTGATATAACTGAACAATTCTTGAAAGCGGTGTTAAAAAAAGCAAACAATCAATCAGTTTATCACCGTTGTTGTTTTTAGTCTATGATGATGAGTGTGGGATTTAACTCTTTCCCACCTATATAGACGCATTTTAACGCATCTGCAACAGACGACTTTGAAAACATTGTGACCAAAGTCAATTTCTCCTTCCTTTTGCCACAATGTTTTCAACTTTTGTCATTAATTATACCTACAATTATAGAGATTTACCCTATGTTTGAGTAGACATTTTCCAAGTCATCTGCTGCAGATTTGCTGTAAGTGGGAAAGGGTTTAACAATAAATTATTTTATAAATATATGACTAAAAACATCACATCAGGCAAAGGGTTAACATGTTTTATTTTAGCTCACCTATGCACAAAGTGCAAGGTGAGCTATTGTGATCACATTTTGTCCGGCGTCCGGCCTTCGTGCGTCGTCAACATTTGAGCTTGTTAACACTCTACATTTTGCATCTAATCTTCATGAAAGTTCATCAGAACATTCATCTCCATCAAATCTCGGACAAGTTCGAAACTGGGATATATGAGGTCAAAAACTAGGTCACTAGGTCAAATTGAAGGGAAATCTTGTTAACACTCTGGAGGCCACATTTTCAACTTGAGCATGTTGAAACTTTATCAGAATGTTTGTCTTGATGATATGTAGGTCAACTTCGAACATGGGTCATGTAGGGTCAAAAAGTAGGTCTATATGTCAAATTGAAGGAAAATCTTGTTAACACTCCGTTTGAGCAGTTTGAAATTTTGTCAGAATGTTTGTCTTAAAAATATCTAGGTCAAGTTCGAATATGCCGGTTCAAAAACTAGGTCACTAGGCCAAATTGAAGGGTAATCTTGTTAACACTGTAGAGGCCAAATTGAAGGAAAATATTGTTAACACTCCAGAGTCTACAATTTTTGCTTCAGCAGTTTGAAATTTTGTCAGAATGTTTGTCTTAAAAATATCTAGGTCAAGTTCGAATATGGGTCATATTGGGTCAGAAACTAGGTCAATAGGCCAAATTGAAGGGAAATCTTGTTAACACTGTGGAGGTTGCATTCAGAATAATTGTCTTGATGTGTTTTGCATTGCAGTACATTGTATAATTAAGGTGAGCGATCCAGGGCCATCATGGCCCCCATCATGGCCCTCTTGTTTGTCATTTTTATAGCCGGTAAGCGGTCATGTTCCCAATGGTAAAAGGTATGTTTTTTCCCGAATTTTCAAGGTTTGATACATTATCAGTTGTCAATTCCTGATGACGTAGCTGCGAACTGTATACCGAGAACAGAATTAGGTGACATGGCGTGTGACTGTGATGACTTACAGCATCTGATAACTTAGAATGAAATTATCCGCCAAGTCGACACCGCTTTGATCGTGTGAATGGGCAAAGTCTGACAATTTAAGGCGACCCCTTTACTCAAGTCGCGCCCTCCCGAGAGCCCTGAGTTATAGTCATTCGTGTTGACATGGAAATAACAAATTTGCTATTTTTACGTAGAACTTACTTTAACATCGTTTTCCAGCTGCCAGAATATGTGCAACTATAGCCCTTTCCCTCATATAGACGCTTTCTGACGCCTCTGCAGCAGATGGCTTTTTGAAAACATAGTGACAAAAGAAGAAATTGCTCAAAACCAGCAACTTCTCCTTTTGCCACAATGTTTTCCACTTTTAGTCATAGATTATCCATTCAATTATAGAGATATTCTATTTTTTGACAAAATATGTTCAAAGTCGTCTGCTTGCAGAATTGTTGTATGAGGCAAAGGGTTAAGGTTACAAATCTTTTAATGATCTAAACTACGTATTTGAGAAGGCCAATATTGTGTGGTAAGACTAGTTTACTACATGTACTTCTTATCTAGACCTTTTTTAAATCTATGATATTAAATCTTTGTCGTATATTTCAGAGAATTGGATAACATAACTGACTTGACTGCTGAAAGAACAGATATGGGGGCCAACAATTCTCTTCAGGATGGAGCTCACATGAGTTCAGGGTCTCCCTCCAAGGCTTTTTCACGCCTATCACATGCATACACTGTGTCTGACTCAGATCTGTGCTCTAAGGAAAAGAAGAAAAAAGCTTCTAAATTTGCAACATTCAGAAAAAAGCTCATACGAGTTAGAAGACACAGTAAATCACTGGACTACGGGAAAGCTTTAAGGGAGCTGGTGTCATCATGGTCCATACGCAATCTGAGTGCTTTAGTGCATGAATATGACGCATTGATTGCCATGAAAGAATTATCCATTGCAACAAATCTAGCAAGAACTCCGACAAATTCTTATAAACATGATCTGTCACAACTCTATGACCATAAAATGTGTGCTGACGTTGACCTTGTGTACAAAGGTGTTTGTTTTTCTGCCCATAGAGCCTTGTTGTCAATGAGAAGCCCTTTTTTTAGGGATATCTTATCCAGAACCCATGAAACTTTCCCTCAGATACCCATCAAATTACGGACACCTGGTGTTGATTTAGTGCTCTTCTCTTCTTTGCTGAGGTATCTGTATACAGACTCAATCAATACAAGTGAACTTCAGTTGGAGCATAGAGACACGTTAAGCAAAGTGGCAGCAGAATTGGGGATGCCTAACCCTTTAGAACAAGATTTACGGACGTTGCTTGAAACAGGCGATTACAGTGATGCTGTGTTAGTGTTTTCTAGTGAACCAGATTTAAATGAGAGTTTTTCATCAGAGTCAGGCTCATTAGATCAATCAAACAGAAGTAAACATGAATTACCTTGTCACAAAGCCATATTGGCAGCTCGATCTCCATTCTTTAGAAACTTACTCATTCGTAGGGCAAGAACTTGTGATAATTTTAATCAGGCCTTACTTACACCCACACGGATTTTGCTAGATGAGTCTGTGATTCCGCGTCGTTACGCTCGTGTTCTCTTACATGCACTCTATCTAGATGTTGTTGATTTGTCATTAATTATGCGGGGAAGTGCAAGTATGTGTAGTTTAAGTGAAGTTCAGGCCATTGTTGCGGGTAAAGGACAAATGACACTGGTGGATGAAGCCATGGAAATATACCAGATTGGACAGTTTCTGGATTTTCCTGCTTTATCACAAGGTAATTAACCACAGTCATCAGTATTGGCCTATTACAATACAAGAATGAAGATATGCTGATGTGGGGCTCTTTCAACTATAATTATACCTTTCCCACGTGCGACAATTCTGCAGCAGACGACTTTCAAAACATATTGACAAAAACATGAAAAATCTCGATAAATGAGAGTTTCACTATTAAATAGAGTTGTAAACATTGTGGCAAAAGGAGAAATTTCTTGTTTTCAGCAATTTCTTTTTGTGCCAAAATGTTTTCAATAGTCGTCTGCAAGTGGGAAAGGGCTATGCCAGATAATGTCATACAGATGACATCAAAGGCCTTATCAGCCGACAAGTTTATAAAACATTGTGGGTAAAGGAGAAAATACTGAAAGAGAGCAATTTTAAAACTTCAATTTTTCCAGATCATGAGTTACAGATCATGTTATAATTTTCTTTATAAAGTTTATTATTATCAGATTATTTCAAGGCAGTCAGCTCCATATCAACCAAACAGTTAATTTCAGACAGAACATTTTGTGTGAAAGGTACATAATTTTATAAATTCTTCATTTGGTAATATTTGATCTCTGTTGATGTTGTTTTCAAATGACATCTGCTGCTGAGGTATTGAAAACTGAATCATTGGAATTAAAAACTTCCTTCATAATTTGCATTATGTATTTTGACAGAGGCAAAGAAAACTGTCACCGACTGGATAAATTTTAGTAGTCATAGGCAACTTATGGACAGTGTTCAATGCAAGATAAAAGTGGAAATTAGAAATTTGAAGTTAAAAATTCATGATCATATTTTCTAATGTTATTATCCCTGAATTGCATACAACAAATCTGCAAGAGAAGACTTTGAAAATATCTAGCCAAAAATAGGGAATAATATTCAATATATCTCTGTAAAGAAAGTATGAAAATTGAATAGAGGTGAACATTTTGTGGCATAAGGGGAAGTAGCAAAATGTTTTCAACTCTTTTCAATAGTTATACTTTCATTTACGGTTATAGATTTTTTTAATTTTGACTAGACATTTTTGAAGTCATCTGCTGTAGATTTGTTGTATGTGTGAAGGGGTTAAAACAATTACAACACTATTATTTTACAGGGAGTGAAGACATTATCGTTGAAAGTCTGACGATAGAAAACTTACTATCCATCCTGTCTTGGAGCTGCGAGCCACATGGCTCAAAATGGGTGCTACGCCAAGCCTTACATTTCCTTAGAGAGGAATTTCTACAGATTGCAAATTCACCGGTTTTATATGAACTGTCTAAAGATCATCTTAAAGAAGCTCTTATTTCTGACTTCCTGCAGGTAAGCAAATTTTGTAAGAAACCCTTTTAGTCACTTTCCACATGCAGTCTCATTTGGGGCAGATGGCTTTCAAAAAATATCTTAACCCTTTCCCTCATACGACAATTCTGCAGCAGACGACTTTGAACGTATTTTGGCAAAACATAGAAAATCTCCATAATTGAATGGATAACCTGTGGCAAAAGGAGAAATTGCACGTTTTGTGCAATTTCTTCTTTTGTCACTATGTTTTCAAAAAGCCGTCTGCGGCAGAGGCGTCAGAAAGCGTCTATATGAGGGAAAGGATTAAGTGAACAGTTTATCCTTTTGTAACAAAGTTTAGAATTAATTCAATAATTAAGCTTTCATTTTTAAAGATTTTCATATCTTATTGTATGTGGGAAAGGGTTATGCCCTGGTATGCTATTCTAAATTTAGGGAGTAATCTGCTTTGATAACATTTGCGGAAAAAATTGCAACGTCTGGAAAATTGAAATAAAATTTAGAGGTAAAGTTGAAAATATTGTCACAATGGGACAAAAACTTTGAGAAAGGGAATGAGTCAATTTTGTTGAGTTGTAACTGTTTTACATTTTTTACAGGCAGGCGAGTTGGATGTCCTTACGGCTGTATTAAAATGGGGAGAACACCATCTTGTTCGGCGGATAGAAAAGAGAGGTATGTTAGTGCTGGGGGGTATGACTATGAAAGAGTTAAAAATAGGGGGAAAAAGTAAAATATGCTCAGTTTTAAAAGTTAATTGCTGCAACTCAAAATAATTTATATTTTGTTTCAAAATTTTAAGATGAAATTAGTACTGTAAGAGAAGGGTTCAGCAAAAAATGTGTAAACATTGTGACAAAAGAAATTGTTAATTTTGACTAATTTTCCTTTTTATACAATGTTTTAAACTGCATTCAATAATTGTTCTTTCAACTATCTATAGCGGTTGCCCATATTTTGCCTGGATGCATTCAAAACCATATGCTACAGATTTGATGAATGTAGGATAGGTCGTAATGTTTTCTTTAATAAAGTAAAAAAGTTAAAAATGCGGGAACATTTTCTACAGACATTGATGATTATAGGTTATTGACCCTGTACTGTGAAATCATCGTTGGACCAAGTTCTTTGGTTGACGTTGCCGAGCTTGCGAGGCTACGTTCGCCAAAGAACGAGGTCCAACGATGATTTCACAGTACAGGGTCAATAACCTTTTTACTGCATACTTTCATATTATAAACTATTTGCTTTACGTTGTGGATTTTTTTTTTATTATCTAGAATTGATAAATCTGCTTCTGAATTAGAAACAAACTGTTTGTTTACATAAGTAGTAATTTTTGTGCAAAAATGCTGTTTGAATTATAATGGTGACGTAATTTTTTTAAATGACGTCATGCATGTGCATAACCAACATTTTAGACGCGCGTTTTAGACTGTTTTCATGACAAAAACGTACTGTTAGCATGAGACAGTAAGAAATTGTCCATGATCAATATATGAGAATTTAACATTACAAAGTCCCGTTAGGTTAAACAATGATATTTAGGTCAGCTATGTTTGTTTACATAACAAAAGTAGTCCCTAGCATGTTAATTATGCAGAATTTTCGTACGTCCTTATCTACGGTCATGATCACTCCTTGACAGCGGTCATGATCGAAAAATCATGACCACTTTCTTCAATGCAAAGTGAATGGGACAATATGAAAGTATGCAATTTATAAGCAATAATATTACACATGTATGCCGTTTCCTTTATATTCACATAGTTGTTGATTCATTCAAGTTACCCTTGAGTTGACTTGATAACATATTAGAGGTTTTCTATTTTTAGCTCTACTGGCCAAAGGCCAGAAGGGCTTATGTCGTGGCGATTTGTCCGTCGTCCGTGCGTGCGTCCGTCCGTGCGTCCGTAAACAATTTCTTGTTAACACGATACAGTCTTCACTTTTGATTTTATCTCAACCAATTTTATACAGTAGTTAGATATCCATGAGAGCTCGGTTCCTTTCGAAAACCAACCAGATCCGCCCATGCATGACTGGATTATGGCCCTTGAAATGGTCAAAATTGCTATAAAAGAGCTTGTTAACACGATACAGTCTTCACTTTTGATTGTATCTCAACCAAACTTATACAGTAGTTAGATATCCATGAGAACTCGGTTCCTTTCGAAAACCAGCCAGATCCGCCCATGCATGACTGGATTATGGCCCTTGAAATGGTCAAAATTGCTATAAAAGAGCTTGTTAACACGATACAGTCTTCACTTTTGATTGTATCTCAACTAAACTTATACAGTAGTTAGATATCCATGAGAGCTCGGTTCCTTTCGAAAACCAGCCAGATCTGCCCCTGCATGACTGGATTATGGCCCTTGAAATGGTCAAAATTGCTATAAAAGAGCTTGTTAACACGATACAGTCTTCACTTTTCATTGTATCTCAACCAAACTAATACAGTAGTTAGATATCCATGAGAGCTCGGTTCCTTTCGAAAACCAACCAGATCCGCCCATGCATGACTGGATTATGGCCCTTGAAATGGTCAAAATTGCTATAAAAGAGCTTGTTAACACGATACAGTCTTCACTTTTGATTGTATCTCAACTAAACTTATACAGTAGTTAGATATCCATGAGAGCTCGGTTCCTTTCGAAAACCAGCCAGATCTGCCCCTGCATGACTGGATTATGGCCCTTGAAATGGTCAAAATTGCTATAAAAGAGCTTGTTAACACGATACAGTCTTCACTTTTCATTGTATCTCAACCAAACTTATACAGTAGTTAGATATCCATGAGAGCTCGGTTCCTTTCGAAAACCAGCCAGATCCGCTCATGCATGACTGGATTATGGCCCTTGAAATGGTCAAAATTGCTATAAAAGAGCTTGTTAACACGATACAGTCTTCACTTTTGATTGTATCTCAACCAAACTTATACAGTAGTTAGATATCCATGAGAGCTCGGTTCCTTTCGTAAACCAGCCAGATCCACTTATACAAGACTGGATTATGGCCCTTGAAATTGTTCAAATTGCTATAATTGAGCATGTGAACACAATAGAGGCTCTATTTACTATCTGATCTTCACCAAACTTAAGTAGTTAAATATTGATGAGAGCTTGGTTCCTTTTGAAAACCAGCCAGATCCGGCAAGACTGGATTATGGCCCATGAAATTGTAAAAATTGCTATAATACAGCTTGTGAACACAAAAGAGCCTCCATTTACTATCCGATCTTCACCATACATACATGCTCTGGATTGAAAATGAGCAAAGAACCATACCAGTAGAGCATAGGCCCTCATGGGCCTCTTGTTTTAAAAAATCCTACAAAATCTCGCAAGAAAAGCAATCTGTTATTGATAACCCACATACAACAAATCTGCAGCAGATGACTTTGAAAACCTCTTCAAAAATATAGGATACCTCTAAAAAGTGAAAGTTAAATTATTGAAAAGAGATGAAAACATTGTCCGCAATTTCTTTTTTGTCACACTGTTTGCAAATGTCCACAGTTGGGAAAGGGGTAACATGGAAGGAATTTACTTCAGCAATCACAATTCTAGATACCGTTTGGAGGACAGAACATTTATAGTTAGTTCATGAAGGAAAAGAATGAAAGGTCACTCAGGATATGTTATATATCAAATAGTGATTGAATACCTTTTCATTAGGATTGAGCAGACAAGTAAATTATATAACTGGACATATGAGCCGTCCCGCAAGAAACTCAACATTATGGCCTCTACATAATGTATCGACCCCGATCAGCCTGCAAATAGAAAATCCACAGGAGGAGAAAAGTGTAAACTTGCTCGGCATGCATAGGCTGATCCGGGTCGATACTTTACGCAGAGTCCACAATATTGGTTTTCTCATATAAATTTACATTTATATTTTATTTTAGTAATGGGTAATTTATAAGATGTTTCTATGATTAATGGTTTAAATGATATTGATTGTTTAGAATGTTTTATGTTGAACACTTGTGTTTTCAAAAGTGGTCTGCTGCAGATGTGTCAAAATGATTTTGCATTTGGGAAAGGGTTTAAGTTAGTATATAAAAAAGATGCATCCATTATAAAAAGGGTTAAAATGTTTGGGAAACAATAAGTCAAGTAATGGTGTGGATGTATGCCAATGTATTTGTGAAAAAGAAACATCTTTTTCAGAGCCAAACTTATTGACCCACACAGCACACAGTGTTAGTAAAAAAGGTGTGAAACAGCGAGATCTCAATGAGAGTGAATTAAGAGACATGTTGGCAGAGCTTCTGCCATTGGTCAGAATTGATCATGTGATACCATACAACAGTGATATCCTCAATAGTGCCATAAAACGGAGCCTCATTAGCAACCCCCCGAGTCATATGATAAGTGATGAAGGAGCGCCGAAGCATTCAGCTTCAGCATGGGTACGAGGTAAAAGTAGGGGGATGTACGTTAGACCAAGATTGTTCACTCCATACTACGAGGAAGCAAAAGTAAGTAATTAACTTCATCTTTGCAATTCATTTCGATCTTTGTATATAGATTTTGGTCTTTTTTGCAGACCTTAGCACAAAGTGCGCATGGTGAGCATTAAGGATTATTAGATGCTTCAATTGATCTCTTCTCATAAACTGCTTGCCTAATTTCAAACGTTGGTGTCTGTCACACTCACAAGATGTAGCCTTCCACAACTTAAATCAAAACAATCTTTCATCAATTTCTGTTCCTAATGTGCTGGCAAAATTTCATAATTATTCTGCAAACATTTTACATTGATGGTACGTCGAAATTGCTTAAACCATTCCAGTCTACTGCACAAGAAAGCATACCAAGCTGAAAGTACATGAATCTTCAAAAGACATGTACATGTACTCCCAAACTGATGGCCCAATTTTGATATAATTACACAAAAATGTGCAATTGAAGACTGTCTACAAAACTGGACGAAACCTTATAACTTGGATGCATTAATAGTCAAAAACTGTAACTATAAAAGCCAGCTGAACCTCACTTTATTGGCTTATTGCATGGATCTATTTATAGACCTTGGTAATTTTCCACTACCTTACTGAGCACATGGTAGAAATTTCCAGCACATGGTCATATTGTACTATTTGCTTCAATGTGTGGGCATCCGTTGGACGGCATCTTTTTTCACAATCATATTTGAGATAATGTGGTAGGTTTTGTTTAAAAGGAAAAGAAAAATGCTTAAATGACAAACTTGTTATTATTTTACAACATATCATGTTATTCACCAGTTTGAGAACTTTTAAAGAGATCAATTAGTGAATTTAAATATTCTTTGTTACAGTTTCAAAGTGGTCTTCTCTAGCCTTTCTGTCTGTAGGACAGACTTTAAAGTTTGTAAGAAAGGAGGTTTCTTCTCTAAATAGGCAATTTTTGATATGATATGAAATGATCAGTCATGGATTTATACTTCACATTATCTAGATTTTATTCAGAAGTAAAAAAGGTCCCATCAGTTATTAGTTATGTGTACTGGTTATAAAACGGTCATTGGGTAAGCAAATTTTAAAAAAGAAGTGAATTGGAATACATGCGATTGTTCACCCAGGGATCATAAATAAGTTTTTAAACTGTCGCTGTGATATAACTGAACAATTTAAACAGGTGTAAAACTGAAATAAAATAAGATGAAAAGAAATCACTTCCAACAACGTTAGTTACACATAGATGACAGACCTGACATTATAACAGTATTGTTGGTTGAATGTTTAACCTGTTTACCGGAAACAGATGACATCAGAAGCCTCTGCAACAGGCGACTTTTGAAACCATTGAAGAAAATTTCGGAGATATGGAAAATGTTATCGGAAGATGTTTTCAAAGCAGAGTACCCCTGAAATCTGTCTGGCATACAATTAGTCTGGAGCTTTGTTTTATTCTTTCCACAGAGTGTTTTGGAGGACCACATCTCATCTGGCCAGGACAATGAGATGGCTCGTGTGTTGCCCATCCACTTGTCTTCAATTCCGGACACGTTGTACATGGTAGAGGACCCACAGTACATCCGCCAATTTATGTCCTACATGCCGTCCCAAATACACAGTATGGACATAGTTACAGGAACAATACCAGGTAGGTCTTTATCATGGACACTGTACTTTGACTGTCAACCCTTTCCCACAAACAACAAATCTGCGGCAGATGACTTTCTAAACAATATGGTGAAAGTATCCGAAATCTCTGTAAATGAAAGAATTCTATTGAATAGAGTTAAAAACATTGTGGCAAATAGAAAAATTGCTCTTTATGAGCATTTTTAGATCATCTGAGCGGAAGGCTCAAGGTGACCTATTCTGATCACTTTGTCTGTCGTCGTTAAGTTTTAGCTTTAAACAACACCTCCTCCTAAACCACTAGACCAATTTCAATCTCACTTCACAGGAATGTTCATTTGGTGGTACTCTTTCAAAGTTGTACAAAGATTTAAATTCTATGGAGAACTTTGGCTGCTGTGGCATCAGACAAGGGGGAAAGAAAGGGCCATTCTTTATAACATTTTTTCTCTGAATCTGCTTGTCCGATTCCAATATAATTTGGTAAAAATGATCCTTGGATGACTGTACAAAAAGTGTTCAAGCCATCCCACTTTTTACATAGTTTCGACTTAAGAAGAGCCCCATAATTGCATGAAGTAAAGGGTGAACTTGGATTTAGAAATGTCTTTATATTAAACCTTTACCTAGTATATCTGCAGAGTACATTTTATGCCTCTGCAGCAGAAGACATTTATAAACATGGTGGGATAATGAGAAATTGTTCAAAATGAGCAATTCCTCCTTGTTTCTCTTAATATTTATCAACACTTTTTAAATGATTTTTGTATGTCTTGGTGTTTGTTTTGCTCCATATATTTCTGAAGCAGTGCACTTTTACAGTAAATGCATTTGATTTAATTATTTCAGTTCCCAGTGCTGAGAACCTGCAGTTAATGTTACAAAGAGAACAGGAAATCCAGTCCTCCTCACAATTCCAGAGAGCCTTCACTCTACCATGTATTGATAGACAAGCTATTAAGTGTCAGATACAGCTCCGTGTGGTACGAGAGTTTGGATTACCAGACTCGACCGTGGAAATCTTACAAAACAGCCAGTATTACTACAGCCAAGAACACACCCTATCCTTCATAGATCCAAGCTATCCCATCGACCCTCCACGTAGACAGTCCTGTCCTCCGTTGCGTTTAAAACACCGTCAAAGCAGTCCCTCAAAGCCAGTCCAGTGTGTGACTCCATTGACTTCTCCTTGCAAGACTTATGGGAATAGAGCAGCATCAAGAGAAGTAAGTTATTTAGCTCCTTTTCCAGCATACAGACACCTTTGCAGCAGACAACATTTGGAAAACTTCAGGGACAAGTAGGAATTGCTCAAAGTGATAGAACTCTCCTATTTTCCATGTGCTACAGGTATTTTCCCACATGTTTTCAGAGCAAACAACTCTTATAATTCTTCAGTCCTCCTTTCTGATATGGATGAAAATTTCTGTAAATGTTACTGAATGTTTCCAAAGACAATAGCAGTAAATGTACGTAATAAGTAATGCCTAATTTTGCTGCAACATTTTCTTTACTTATACTGCCAAGAGTTGAATTTTTGCTTCATAATACTTTTGAAATGTTTCTATTATACGAGCCATGTTACACAATGTAAGTTAATTACACATATGTTTACATTATACGAGCCATGTTACACAATGTAAGTTAATTACACATATGTTTCCATTATACGAGCCATGTTACACAATGTAAGTTAATAACTAGATCATGCTTCACCTTCGTTCAGTCTGACTTGGATCAGAGTCCTTCTGTTCCTTTCGTTCGTCACAAACTCTAAAAGAATTGGACAAAGGTCATGAAACTTTAGCAGCTTGAAGTGTAAGAAAAACATATTTTTGCAGTTGTAAATGATCTGTAAATTCTGGGTTTGCCAGTGACTAAATATTGAGAAGAAACCAGAGTGTTCAAAGTCATTGTGACTAGTGTCATTTGTCTTCCATCCATAGGCTTAACCCTTTCCCTCATATAGTCGCTTTCTGACGCCTCTGGAGCAGGCAGCTTTTTGAAAACATAGTGACAAAAGAAGAAATTGCTCAAAACGAGCAATTTCTCCTTTTGCCACAATGTTTTCCACTTTTAGTCATAGGTTATCCATTCAATTATAGAGATTTTCTATTTTTGACGAAATATGTTCAAAGTCGTCTGCTGCAGAATTGTTGTATGGGGGAAAGGGTTTAACATTGAATCCGGCCAAGAATCTTTTGAGTGGAATACTTGTGCTAGAAAGTCAGGGAGCATGAAGTTAAGTGAGCTGGCTGCTATATAACTGTTATAACAGTTTAATACTGAAAAAACTGTTGAGAAAGGCATAAAACTCAAATAAATCACTTTAAGCAATCTTTTCTATATTTCAGTCTCCGTCCAGTAGTCCTTGTAGTGATCATGACAGCAGAAGTGCAACCCTCAGCAGCACACGAAGTACCCTTAGTGATGTGATGCCGGATATCGCCATGGCTACAGCGTCTATAGGTCAGGTTCACGTACATGAGGAGTACAAACCTGATATAGGAGACGAAGGGGCAAGCAGGCATGGAACCTTATATATTTAAGTCTTGTCACCTGAACAGGGGCCTTTAAGGGGAAAACAATATAACATCTGAAAGAATGAATGTACAATTTTGACTGAGTTGAAAACATTTTACAAATTGTAGAAATTGTTGTTTCAACTCTTTGCATGCTAAATTATTGTCGTCTGCAAAATTTTGAAAAATATATTTGTTTTCCTTAATGTTTACTGAAATAGAATCTTGAATGTCAAACAGTTTGGATCTCAGATCAGTCTCCACGTTTTGTGGGTTCTGATCTGGATCCAAAACTGTTTGCAAATGTCATCAATGTTTGAAAAACTCTTCGCTAGCCTGCTAGTAAGAGTTAAATAGATGTCTCCTTTCTCCACACTGGTTTCTAAACTTGGCATGAAATGATTTCTGTACCCTGGAAAGAGTCCATGGATGGTATGCTGGTATGCTCTTCAAAATTGAAAACATCTGAAGAAAAGATTATAATTGTATCTGCTTCAAGGACATTACCTTTTCCCATATGTTAAGAGTTTCCGGAATTGAAAAAATATGATTAAAAAAATGAAGAAGAATTGCAAATTAGGTTGTATAAAAGTATTATTTTGAGATAAAGTAGAAAGTGTTAAAAATGGGCAAATTGTTCATGATGAGCAATTTCTTCTTCTCTCAAACTTTTTCAATTATCGTCTGACTTGGGCATCAGCAGTTGACGGACTGAATACAATTGTTTGGATCGCTACACAATTATGACCTTTTTTTAAAAAAAAATTGTAACCTCATAGAATGACCTTGAAATTAATTATTTTGTATGGTGTTATGTCATTTTAACTTAGGGTATAGGGGAATGTACACTAAGTTGCCTTCGAAGTTACTGTCTCTGATCAGTGTCTGAAATTAAAATTACTTTGTTTTGGTGGGGTGGTTGAACTCAACAATTTCAAATATGACTTAACATTAAAATTCATCAAAACAAAACAAAATTGATATTTGTAGAGAAAATTCATGTTTTGAAGTTGTTAAGCCTTTGTGTGGATAAGTAAGATATATTCATTTCGAAAAACTTGGTTTGAGGGGAAATATAGGACAATTATCAGATATTGTAACGATTCAGATCCACAATCACCTTCTTCTTTTAGACATCTCTTTTTCTGTGTTGTATTGGTCCATTTGCTCTTGGTCTTAAGGCTTTGTACTGTTGCTTGGCGTAGGTTTTTAGTTAGTTTTTGTCAAAAACTTTCTGAAATATTCTCCCAACTTCTTCCTCAAAAAAAACATTTTGACCTCATTGAACATTTTCTTTTTTTTGGCTCTGTTCGTTCTATTGCCAGTTTTGCACAGACCATGCTGCCACATGGTGCCACATTCCACATGTTGCATACTGTATAACATGATATCTTGATGTTAAGTTCTAAAATTATCTTTGCATTTGTCTGTGGATGGAGCAGTTCTCCAAGATAAATGGTTAAAAACATAGCAAAATACAAATTGAACTGAGCAGGGAAATAACTTGTATCGTTATACAATATTCATGGACTGATTTTTTTGCTCATCATTCATTAATTCTGTTTAACCCTTTCCCTCATACGACAATTCTGCAGCAGACGACTTTGAACATATTTTGTCAAAACATAGAAAATCTCCATAATTGAATGGATAACCTATGACAAAAAGTGGAAAACATCGTGGCAAAAGGAGAAATTGCACGTTCTGTGCAATTTCTTCTTTTGTGACTATGTTTTCAAAAAGCCGTCTGCTGCAGAGGCGCCAGAAAGCGTCTATATGAGGGAAAGGGTTAAGAAGAAATATATAAAACCCATTAAAGCACAGCAGTCTGAAACTATTCTTTTGATATTATGTTCCATTTTCTGCACAAATTATATTAATTAGTATTGATAAGATACAGTGATTTGTTTCCCTTTATATATAAGCTACTGATTAATGGAAAAAAGTATTAATGCTGAAAGTCTCTTACTTGTCTTTTCTTTCCTAAAATTATGAGATGCCAGTGGAACATGACAAATAAATTCAGCTTTGTGAAAATTAATCTCTACAGTTTGACGAAATTAACATGTTTCCAATGGAAAATATTCAGGTTGGAGCTGCCATACAACAGGTGCTATTCATTATTGGAATAACATTTATTATATATACAAAAATAAATATATTTACAATTAATTTAAAACTCACTTTGTTTCTGTTGCCATGAAATATAAATGAAGCTGAATTAGAATCTATAGATGTGTAGATTGGGTTCTCCTGACATATAGAAGTGTAGTTGAACTTATTATAATAAAAAACCCAAAAAACTTGCGTGTGAGAAGAAAACATGTGTAAACATAGGCATCGCTTTTCTTGTCATCCAATGATCTTTCTGTCCGACAGTCTTGTCTTTTTCCATGTTGTTATATGAAGCTTACCTAGAGCTTATAGATGTGCCCTGCCACATGTCACTAAATGAAGCTGTCCTCATATCTATAAACATGTATTCTATCAACATTCTAGCTTGAATGTTCTCTTCTTTATTTTGGTTTTGTAGTCTTTGGTTGGTGGATTGAAATGTTGTAAAGTGGAACTCGTCCCCATATTTTTCTTACAAAATTAATAGCACCCTAAACTCCAAGTCTATATAATAATCTTAAATCGAGTCTCTGAGTGTTGATTGCTAGTCCAATGTGTGTTGATCTATCGTTCGTTGTCTGTGTATTTGTGTGTGCCAGCTGCTCTCTCTCTTTCTCATCTCGGTGTTGAATATCTTGGAAGAAAAACTGAACATGGTTAGCAAATCGATAACAAACAATATATTATTCAAAACAAGGAAGTAAAATTGTACCTTCAACCCAGTCTGAAGTTGTTAACTTCAACAGCATATAATTATGTGTCCACAGGATTAGGTCTGTGAACAACCAACCTTAGGAAGCCTGAGAGAAAGTAGTTGCACAGTTTGAGATCAGGACTGTGTGGGGGCCACGACGTTCCTCACTTTTTGACATCTGATCTCATCTGGATATCAACTGTTTTTCAACATGTCGCTGATTGTTTTGTGTATAAAATCTTTTCGTTTCCCATGTCTGATATTCTTTATTTTGGTATCTTTTGAAACCGGAGACGCCTTTACAGTTGATGCCTTCTCTATATTCTGGTTTGCTCCCGTAATGACCAGTGCATCACTTAATCCTTTCCCACATAAAGACACTTTCTGAAGCCTCTGCAGTAGACAAATTTTGAAAACATTGTGACAAAAGTAGAAATTGCTCAAAACAAGCAATTTCTCCAATGTTTTCAACTTTTTTTAGTTGTTATACTTTCATTTAAAGAGATTTTATTTAGATATTTCTAAAATCGTCTGCTGCAGAATTGTTGTATGTGGGTATTGGTTAAGTCCCTGACCACCTTGGCAAGCTGGAAATAGAGGCCACCTGAACTACCTCAATACTCAAGTAATCTTGTCGACCTCACTCTTAACGTCTCACTGTACCTGCAGCTGCTCAACTGAGAAGGTGAATGACACGGCGTCTAAACATGTACTACCTATTGACTGAGCATTTGGCATTGCGTTAACTTGATGCTGCTCATCCAGGAACTGGAATCTGGTCCCTTTTCACTGTTGGCGGTCTGTCATCTCAACAGCTGCCTGCCCATTCTTCTTCCTCCTGAGTTTCCCCCATCTGGGTATAGATGCTCTCAAAAAATGTAGTCATGCCTTTACCTCCTTCCCCATCTCATGGGCCAGATCTTCCCATGCCTCATTCTTTTTAGAGACAAAGGTGTGGTATATCTGCCTCTTGATGAAGTTATTCCTCTCAAGGAAGAGGGCCACATCCTCATTCCTCTTGTTCTTTCTCTGTGAGGTTGGACAAGACCCAGGCCTTCTTGCTCTTGGACTGGGAAGAAGCTGCTAGTTCATCATCACCAGCCACTGACTCTGCCACATCTTTCTCCTCTTCTGGAGCTGGTTCATCTGCAGGTGGAGCGGTAGTTACAATGCAGGGGCTGCCTTCTTCTCCCTCTTCCCAGGTTTCCTTGCTTTTCTTCCCTCTGCCCTTACCCTTGCCTACAGCTTTTCTTGGCATCTTGCTGTTTCGTGGATTTCGTGTTGTTATAATATGGCTCAATCGTCAGCAGCTAATGACCTGAAATAAATGTTAATCTCCTTATATACCTAATTTGCCGGCAAGCGTAGCTGATTCGTACGCTATAGTGAATTGGTAGATAGTTTTACCTGCTTCGTACCTGTTTCGGCGTGTATTCGTGGGAGTTGTAGCCGATTTGTGGTCGAGACACGAATCTATGAATCCCCGAATGAGTTAAGAATACTTACGAATGAATATGAATCAATTCAGATTCAGTTACGATGCCTAAGAATGCACTACAAATTACCTACAATTTTTTAGAATCAGGAGTTAGTTCGTGGCCAAAATTTTGAACAGCTCAAAACCTTTGCGACAATTTCTTGATTGCTCAAGAATTGCAAGAACTGACTACTACTAATCAGTTAAGAACTTCACTAACAGATAACGATTCAACTACGAATCCTAAAATTTATCAATTCGCGGGATTTGTGGTCTGCAATAGTGGCATTATTGATGGCTATAGTTTTGTGTTCTAGGAATGTAATTACACTACTTGTTGATGCACCCTTTTTCGCAAACCATCTTATTTTGTCTACAGCAAAAGTATGTTGGTTCAAATAATTCCCTTTGCTATCCCTGAAAATATTGATGTTACAACTTGTGAGCTTGCGTTGATCGAGCAGATTCAAATTAATTGCTTTTAAGGATCTATTTACGCTCATACTGAAATACCGAAATATATTGTCACTGCGGCATGTTGAAAGAGTTATTTCAGTGTCAAGGACATAAAAGAATCTGTCAATATTTATGTTGGACATCTTTGATTAGGTTTATAAAAAAAATGTACTTCCCTTGAGCTGTGTTATAGTCTATAGTTGAGCTTAACTTCAGAATCTTTTCAAAAATTCAATATGGCTGCCACCGTCTCCCGCTTATCCTGAGAACACATGTCTGCTACCGAAATATTGCGCACGATTATTAATTAGATGTTAATATTCCAATTTCTTTGAAATTTTGGAGGAAAAGTTTAATTAGAGTTAGCATTTTTAAACAATTGTTTGCACTAATGTTTGCTCCCAAGGAAGAGTTTAAAGATAAAATGAAAGGTTGAGCCTCGTTACCTTATTCAACAGAATCTGAGATTGTCTCCCTTCTGTGAGGTCAGACTATTTAATGTTTCAATCAATCTGGGAGCAACCACATCCACCACCATGTTGACTAACCCAGACAAATCGTTCTCGGGAACACCAGTGCCTGTTGGTGTATACTAAGTAAAGTAATAGACTGCCTACTACAGTGACTTGTCTCTACCATAACTTACTGCAGCTGGAGTAACCCTTACCTCAAAGTGTAAAATTACCCCCTTAACTAGGGAAAAGCCCCCGAAAAGTTCCATGCTACAAAAATGAAATTAACAAAATACATATATCTCAAAAAAAGAAGAAAATATAATTATGTAGTACAAAAGTGAATATTCAACAGCCCCTAAAACATTGAAATGAAAGTAATAATAATAATAACGAACTCAAGTATATATAAATTAACATATGTAAACGACACAAGGAGCTTCGTTTTCTCAGAGAACATTGCAAATAGACAGCCTGACCATTAAATACCTGCTTTACTGCAGCCTCATATTGTTGGATGATTTACACAATACAAAGATGCCAAACATTCCTCACCTTAAATTGGTCCCCCTCATCCAAAGTACCTAAAGATTAATGGATACTTTGCAAGCAGACTTGAGCACAATCAATTTTTTTCATACGAAAATTCAGTCTGAAAATATTTTGTTGTTTCCTATCATAAATAACCGAAACAGTCGGCATATTTACGGGATGTGATGAGTAATCGTGTATTGCACAAACAAGCCTACAATCTGCACAGTCAACATTACACTCAGAGCGGCTCAATACTTGACATAAATAAAGCAACAATTTACGTAATTTTTTTTTTTTTGCCTGAAATAACTGTTGTTACATAGTATAGTAACTTACTGTCTACTACTTGTCTCGGCTACTGCTTTCTGCAGCCGTAGTATAGATTGTCTACAATTCTAATAGTTGTTTCTTTTTGTTAATTCACTATTTTATTACATAACAAGGAATGTAATCCATGGTTGACTAAATATATTACTCATGTAATAATAGGAATAATCTTCCTTAGACCATTAAGTTAAAACATACACTGCTGATCTCTGTCTTTTTTTGTCTCATCCCTTTCCCCACATACAGAGGCTTTAAGATGCCTATGCAGCATACAACTTTTTGAAAACATTGTGGCGAATAGTAAAAAAAATGCTCACAATTAAAACTTTCTCCTTTTGTATAGTTTTCAATTGATTCATTAATAGAGATTTTCCATATTTCTGTCTAGATATTTTCAAAATCTTCTACTGCAGAATTGTTGTATGAGGAAAAGGGAGCGTTAAAGTTATACCACTGCAAACAACACTTTGCCAGGGTATATTTGAATCACCATGGCAGTTGTTTGGTTGGTCATTCGATATGACAATTGAACATTAGGGAGCCTCTCTTCTGTCGTGGTCGAGTGGTAGAGTCGGGGATTTGGAACCAGGCGTCCCGGATTCGATCTCCAGTCGTGGCATGATGGTCGTGGCATGACGGTCGTGGTGGAGTGCCCTTGTGCAAGGCACATTTTCTAGCCTAGTACTGGTTTGTTTACCCAGGCATCATGAATAAGTGAACTGTCGCTGTGATATAACTGAAATAATGTTGAAAGCGGCGTAAAACCCCAATAAAACAAACTCACCTCCAGGTTTTGGGTTTTGACATCTTTAGTACTAGTTTATCCTCCTTGTCATCTAATAATTCAATGTTGGAGAAAATATTTTTAAATATATAATGATAAATTGATCTTAAACAAATTAGATTTTGTGTAAATAAAATGATGATAAGCTTCGGAACATGTTTATCTACGTATTAAATGACACAACAAATGGAAACTTTTACCAACTGGGACAACAAATTCAGATCAATTCTCACCACAAACTAGCAGGCTTATCAACTTCAAAAACCTGTTCTACAACTTAGCATACATTTTCCTGTACATTGATTTACTTGCGCCTTCTTATACTTCTTTCAGTCTCTTGTTTGATGGGCAGCTCTGAAATGCTTATCATCTGTCTGTCAGCACTGGCCTAACCCTTTCCCACCTGCAGACGCAATTTGACGCAATAGCAGCAGACTACTTTTGAAAACATTGTGGACAAAAGTGAAGTTGTCATGATGACTAATTTCTCGTTTGGCCACAATGTTTTCAACTTTATTTAACAATTAAGCTATCTTTTTTTGGAGATTTTTCAGGTTTTTGTCACCATGTTTTCAAAGTCATCTGCTGCAGATGTGTTGTATGTGAGAAAGGGTTAAAAGAAAATGAACTACATCTAGTGTTAATACATCTGCATACTGTGAAGACTCTGGTCTTCACATACGTGTTATATATACCTAAGTTCTATGCCAATACTTGTATAACTTTATAGATATCAAAGTGGAATGTTGTTAAGATCTGAAATTGCAATATGCAACTCAAATGATAAAAAATATCTTGTTCAATGTGGTAATGTATGTTAACGCTTTCCCTCATATAGACGCATTCTGATGCCTCTGCAGTAGACGGCTTTTTGAAAACATGTCAACAAAAGAAGAAATTGCTCAAAACAAACAATAATTTATTTCACCTTTTGTCACCATGTTTTCAACTCTATTCAATTATTTTACTTTCATTTAAAGGGAGTCTCCAATTTTCTCAGGGTATGTTTTCTGCTCTAGATATGTTGTATGTGGGAAAGGGTTAATTCTTAAACCAATATTGGTGCTAGCAATGATTAAATACATACTTTTTTAAGACTTTAGCTAAAAGTGTGTTATTTCAAGGTCATTTTGTAGAGGTTACATGAACCGAAATAACAATTTCAAGGTCATGTTGTAGATGTTACAGGAACCAAAATAATAATTTCAAGACATTTTGTAGAGGTTACATGAACCGAGATAACATTTTCAAGACATTTTGTAGAGGTTACATGAACCGAAATAACAATTTCAAGACATTTTGTAGACCTTACATGAACTAAAATAACAATTTCAAGACATTTTGTAGAGGTTACATGAACCGAAATAACAGTTTTATGGTCATTCTGCACAGGAGACATAACACAAAAAAGATAATTTCAAGGTATTTTTTTAGAGGTTTAATAAACATTGGCAAGAGATAATGCATGGTCAGCAGTTTGGCAGAGGTATTTGAAAGGTACAGCTGAACCATTTCCTACAGATAATCTTGAAAACAAGAATGAGACTGTAGCTGATCTTTAGAAACTTAAACCTCTCTCACTTGCAAGAAATCTTTTACCTCATACAGACAACTTTTGACGCCTCTGCAGCAGACGACTTTTGAAAGCAAGGTGGCAAAAGAAGAAATTGCTCATAATGAGCAATTTCTCCTTTTTCCACAATGTTTACAACTCTATCTAATAATTTCATTTTTAGAGGTTTTCAATATTTGTGCCTAGATAATATCAGTCATCTTGCTGCAGATTCGTTTTATATTGGAAAGGGTTTAACACTTCTATGTAATATATGAAAATATAATTGTTGAAAGGAGTTGACAACATTGTGGGAAAAGTTGTCTTCCTACCAGCAAGAGGTTTCTGAAGCATGATTATGACAAACAAAAAAGGTTTGCAAGCAATAATTGAATTGTGAATTGGTTGTTATTAGTTTAATACTTTCCCTCTTGATCACATTTTTAAGTACCTGCAGAAGCAGAATCTAGAAAATAGTGTGGAAAAAGAGGAAATTGCCAATAATAAGCAATTTCTTCCAATACCACATTGTTTTCATCTCGATTCAATAGTTATACTTTCATTTACAGAGATTTTTACAAATTGGTGCCTAGTTGTTATCAGTCGTCTCCTGCAGTTTTGTTATACATGGGAAAGGGTTTATTTTTCGGATACAGAGAACAATTGACTCCTGTAGCAAATGGCATATCTTATTCTAAGAATGGTTTAATAAGACATTTGCTACACAGGTGTAAAAAGTGTTTTTATTATGGAAAAAGTAAAGAATATGAAGGTTTTGTTTTAGTGATTGATTGGGGTTTAAATCCATTTTCAACAATTTTTCAGTCATATCAAGGCGGCCAGTTCGCCTACTCATATGTTTCTTGGCTTTCTCAATTCTCACACCAGTTCTTCATACAACATTCTTTCCAAGCAACTGGCTGCTTTTCCACATAGACTGATATCCCATTGGTGGAAGACGAATGACGCTTGTCACAATGACTTTTGTCAAACATCGGAAAGAATGTTGGCCGAGCTGGGGTTCAAACTCACAACCCCTTGATTGACAGCCCCCATCGCTACAAACTTTGCTACCGGGGCTCGGCTATTTGTTTTAGTGCAGCATGACTTAATATTGAAGTTCTAAAATGTAGTTAAACTCCATTCAGTCAATCAGTATGTTATTGTTTGTTCTTTTATAATTTTAAATTGGTAAATGCTTTATTTTAGAGTCTATAAGAAATGATATACCCTAAAAGGGTAAAGGGTAAATTGTATTCGATGTCTTCATGTATATAGAATAATTAGCTCGGGTATTTAATCAAACTTTGTACATTATAGTGTATATAAGAAAAAATACAATTAAATGCTTACAATTTATTGAACCAGTAATTGCTATATGATTGTCTTTTGAAAAACTTTTATATTTTTTTTAGCCTTTGCCTCATACAGAGAAATATTGATGCCTCTGCAGCTGACTACTGTTGGGATCATTTACCCTTTCCCTCATACGACAATTCTGCAGCAGACGACTTTGAACATATATTGTCAAAAAATAGAAAATCTCTATAATTGATGGACACCTATGACTAAAAGTGGGAAACATTGTGGCAAAAGGAGAAATTGCTCGTTTTGAGCAATTTCTTCTTTTGTCACTATGTTTTAAAAAAGCCATCTGCTGCAGAGGCGTCAGAAAGCATCTATATGAGGGAAAGGGTTATGGTAAAAGGATTAATTGCACAAAACGAACAACTTCTCACTAATTCTAACAATGTTTCAAATCAGTTTCAAAACTGAGACTTTCCAAAAAATTTTCTCTGATGTTTTTAAACTATCATATATCCCTTTCTCACTAATACAACAAAATTTGCAACATGGATAGTATAAACACTGCAGAAAATTATGAAATTGCACATTATGAGCAATTTCTCCTTTTGCCACAATGTTTTCTTAACCCTTTCCCTCATACGACAATTCTGCAGCAGACGACTTTGAACATATTTTGTCAAAACATAGAAAATCTCCATAATTGAATGGATAGCCTATGACAAAAAAGTGGAAAACATTGTGGCAAAAGGAGAAATTGCACGTTTTGTGCAATTTCTTCTTTTGTCACTATGTTTTCAAAAAGCCGTCTGCTGCAGAGGCGTCAGAAAGCGTCTATATGAGGGAAAGGGTTAAGTTGTATGCTACAGATGTGTCAAAAGGCATATATATGTATGAAAGATATATATCTAAGTAATAGTAAATGACATATAAGAATTAAGCTCATATACTTTTTTTAGAGTTGTTTATTTTGAAAATGTCGGATGAAAAATATGTAAACACTTTCCAACATACAACCAATCTGCAGCAGCTGGCTAGACCATTTTGAAATCTTCTGGTTTAAAAATATGGATACTCTCTAAGTGAAAGAACAATTGTTGAATAAAGTTGAAAAGATTGTGTCAAAAAGAGAAATTGCTCATCTGCAGCAGAAGACTTTGAACGTATTTTGTCAAAACATAGAAAATCTCCATAATTGAATGGATAACCTATGACAAAAAGTGGAAAACATTGTGGCAAAAGGAGAAATTGCACGTTTTGTGCGATTTCTTCTTTTGTCACTATGTTTTCAAAAAGCCGTCTGCTGCAGAGGCATCAGAAAGCATCTATATGAGGGAAAGGGTTATGGTAAAAGGATTAATTGCACAAAACGAACAACTTCTCACTAATTCTAACAATGTTTCAAATCAGTTTCAAAACTCTATCCAAAATTTTTTCTCTGATGTTTTTAAACTATCATATATCCCTTTCTCACTAATACAACAAAATTTGCAACACGGATAGTATAAACACTGCAGAAAATTATGAAATTGCACATTATGAGCAATTTCTCCTTTTGCCACAATGTTTTCTTAACCCTTTCCCTCATACGACAATTCTGCAGCAGACGACTTTGAACATATTTTGTCAAAACATAGAAAATCTCCATAATTGAATGGATAACCTATGACAAAAAAGTGGAAAACATTGTGGCAAAAGGAGAAATTGCATGTTTTGTGCAATTTCTTCTTTTGTCACTATGTTTTCAAAAAGCCGTCTGCTGCAGAGGCGTCAGAAAGCGTCTATATGAGGGAAAGGGTTAAGTTGTATGCTGCAGATGTGTCAAAAGGCATATATATGTATGAAAGATATATATCTAAGTAATAGTAAATGACATATAAGAATTAAGCTCATATACTTTTTTTTAGAGTTGTTTATTTTGAAAATGTCGGATGAAAAATATGTAAACACTTTCCAACATACAACCAATCTGCAGCAGCTGGCTAGACCATTTTGAAATCTTCTGGTTTAAAAATATGGATACTCTCTAAGTGAAAGAACAATTGTTGAATAAAGTTGAAAAGATTGTGTCAAAAAGAGAAATTGCTCATCTGCAGCAGAAGACTTTGAACGTATTTTGTCAAAACATAGAAAATCTCCATAATTGAATGGATAACCTATGACAAAAAGTAGAAAACATTGTGGCAAAAGGAGAAATTGCACGTTTTGTGCGATTTCTTCTTTTGTCACTATGTTTTCAAAAAGCCGTCTGCTGCAGAGGCATCAGAAAGCGTCTATATGAGGGAAAGGGTTAAATTCATCTGCTGCAGATGCATCAAAATGTGTCTGCCAAGTGGGAAATGGTTAACTTCTAGAATAGTGAAAGTTGACTGTAAAACTGAAAGAGATGTAGGAACTATACAGTAGTTTTAATTTGAATATGTGTCAAGTGCCTTCTTTTGACTCCTGGAGAAAATAGATTATGTGTAGGAATGTTTTAACTGTAATAGTTAGTCTGTTAATTATTCTGTTTAAACCCTATACTGATCCAGACAGCTTTTATCAATTTTGCAGCTGGCAACTTTTAAAAACACTGTTTGATAAAGAGGAGTGTGCTAAAAATCATAATTGCTCCTTTTCCTACAATGTTTTCAACTTTGTACAAAAGATCTTCCTCCGAAGATAGTTAACCTTTTCCTCATATAGACGCTTTCTGACGCCTCTGCAGCAGACGGCTTTTTGAAAACATAGTGACAAAAGAAGAAATTGCACAAAACGTGCAATTTCTCCTTTTGCCACAATGTTTTCCACTTTTTTGTCATAGGTTATCCATTCAATTATGGAGATTTTCTATGTTTTGTCAAAATACGTTCAAAGTCTTCTGCTGCAGAATTGTCGTATGAGGGAAAGGGTTAAAATATTTTCTTAAAAAAATATCTCTCAAAATAGGATCATCATATGGATAAATCAATATTGAGAAACAAAAGAAAATGATCTTTATGGGTAATATCCCTTTTTCTACAATAAATGAAGTTTTCTCAAATCATTTGTATCAGGAAGAGTTAATTCATAAATTTGAAAAAAATATAGGAAGAAAAGATAGATCTTTTGATACGCGTAAATTGATTATATTAAGAGGAAGCAGTTAGAATCAAATACAAAATGTACATTGGAGATAAGAAATTTAGAATTTCCAATTATGTTTACAAAAATGGTTTACCCTTTTATTTCATTGGCATCAAAATGCAGTTATATGAAGGAAAAGGATATTTGTTTCACAAGCATCTACAGATGTTGCTCACTTTTTGTTGTGTATATTATGAACTTGTATTAAAATTTGCATGAAATGTAAATGTAAATAGGATGTTTTTTGTTCAAGGTATTGTTTTACTGTCCATAAGCCCTATAGAAAAGCAGTCTTGAAAATATCTGATAGTTATCTGCTCTGTTTGCATAATATCATCAAGACCTATTTTCACTTGATATTCCTTAACCCTTTTACCTCATACCACAATTCTGCAGCAGACGACTTTGAACATATTGTGTCAAAAAGTAGAAAATCTCTATAATTGAATGGATAACCTATGACTAAATGTGGAAAACATTGTGGCAAAAGGAGAAATTGCTTGTTTTGAGCAATTTCTTCTTTTGTCACTATGTTTTAAAAAAGCTGTCTGCTGCAGAGGCGTCAGAAAGCGTCTATATGAGGGAAAGGGGTATACATGACTCTTAATATATAACTTTGTTTATTGGTCAGATTAAAATTGGGTGATTTTTGGCAAGGGGAAATCAGGAGTTAAAAGAACTTATTGTTAACCTTTATTTCTTTTTTCTTTTTCTTGATTTCATGGTCTTTAACTAACCTTCAAGGGAAAAACTGTTAACCCTTTCCCACATACAACAAATCTTCAGCAGATGACTTTGAAATCATCTTGACAAAATCTCTAAATGAAATTATGATGATGAAAGACTGATAAAAACATTGTATCAAAAAGAGAAATTGTTCATCATGAACAATTTATTCTTTTGCCACATATTTTAAAACATATATCTCCTTCAGAGGTGTCAATAACATTCATTAAGTGGGAAGAGTTAAATTACAATGAGGAAAGGGAGAAATTAAGTTTTAGAAGACATAATGTCTAGTTTTCCACTCTAGACTTTGTTGACCTTCTTTAACCCTTTCCCACCTGCAGATGCATTTTGATGCAACTGCAGCACAAGACTTTTGAAAACATTATGGCCAAAGGTGAACTTGCTCAAGATGAGCAATTTCACATTTGGCTACAATGTTTTCAACTTTATTTAACAATTAAGCTATCTTTTATGGAGATTTTTTCGGTTTTTGCCACTGTTTTCAAAGTCGTCTGCTGCAGATTTGTTGTATGGGGGAAAGGGTTTAAATGTGTCCATTACCCATTCTTAGGGAAAGAAGCAGTGGGATCAAAATGATTATATTCTCCTTTCCCAAAAAATCCTTCACCTCTTTTATATCAAAACTAAATTTGAAATTGTTCAGGTATTGCACTTTTTAGCTCACCTGAGCTTGGCTCAAGGTGAGTTATTGTGATCGCCTTTTGTCCGGCGTACGTCGTCCGTCAACTTCTCCTCAGTAACCAGTGGGTCAATTGGGATGAAACTTCACAGAAAGCATCCTCTCAATGACCTCACCAGATTTCCTTTAAAGTTTTAGGATCCATGCAGAAATCTGGTTTCCATGGCAACGAAATGAAAAAAACTTCTTCTCCCAAACTGTTTGACAGATTTTCAAATAATTTTGTAGAAATGTTCCATGGATGACCCTCTATCAGATTCCTTCAAGCCATGTTGATTGGTCAAAAAACATTGCCGCCATGGGGGCGGGGCTGTTTTACATTATATGGCTATAGTGAAAACTTAAAAAAACTTCTCCGACGAAAGTGTCAGGCTGATTTTCAAATAATTTTGTAGAAATGTTCCTTAAGTGACCCACTATCAGATTCCTTCAAGCCATCTTGATTGGTCAAAAAACATGGCCGCCAGTTGTCAAGGCTATTTTGCATTATATGGCTATAGTGAAAACTTAAAAAACTACTCCTCCAAAAGTGTCAGGCCGATTTTCAATTTTTTTTGTAGAAATGTACCTAGGGTGACCCTCTATCAGATTCCTTCAAGCAAAGTTGATTGGTTGGAAACCAGGGGGCGGGGCTTATATAGATAAAGTGAAAAAAAAATAGGTGAGCGATCCAGGGCCATCACATCCAGGGCCATCACGGCCCTCTTGTTTTTATAAACATTTTCAAAGTAGATGGTGTGTATGAGTAGTGCTACAGGAAAACCAAACTTAGCATAATTATAACACCTGCAAACACATATGATGATATTGTGGACTCTGTGTAAAGTATCAACCTGGATCAGCCTAAGATTGCCGTGCAGACTAACCTGGATGGACACTTTTCGCCTCCTGGGAATTTTCTGTTTAAGGAATCATTACTCTATCCCCCTAGGACGGAATGCGCAGGCTGATCTGGGTCTATACATTACGCAAAGTCCATAGTGTTGATTTTCTCATGGCTCATATCTGACTGTGATTCCATGCTACTGGATTCAAATATACATTGTTTTTCAGAAATGACTTGAAACCGTTTATGACTTATTGATGAAAAGTGCAGAGATAGATAAGACTGCCCTGATACATAGTCTGATCAGGATCTTACTTTGTCACAAAAGCCTTTTGGGGTTCCCTAGAGCAATGCTCAATTAGGTTTCTATGGACTAATTTACTATATGTTATGTTTGTGATAGTATTTGTCCTGTGTTACTTTGTGTTCATTATTATGTGAATCTATCATATGGAATAAGTATACTATTGCAAAATATTTCTAATAAAATGTTTAATTGCAAATCTGAAACATGGTCTTTGTTATAATTTCTATAGGCCTATCCCTTTCACTGATGAAAGTGTTCTGCCCCAAACCCCATTTGGCTCACCTGAGCTGAAAGCTTACATTGAACAATTTCTCCTTTAACACAACTTTTCCAACTATTTAATAATTATACTAAATCAGTTATAGAGATTGTCCCCATGTTTGCCCAAATGTTCACGAAATCACCGTTACATATTTGTTTTATGTTAGAAAAGTGATACACATTTTAGGTCCCCTGGCATCGGTTTCAGTTTCAGATTAAAAAATACCGGTAGTACTGGTAATTTACCCAGGAAAGACCGTGCTATAACTGAAATGCTATTGAAAGCGGTGTAAAACACCGCATCATCGAACACACAAAGCTTCATATGGGAAAGAACGAATTCAAGGTAGTCTTCTTTTCGTAATATAGACAACGCAATGTCTCCGTTTGTCACACTTCTTTCATCTATATTTGATAATTACACTATCAATAAGCGAGATTTCCACATGTATGCATAGATGTCTTAAACAAGTCGTGTGTCGTTAGTGGGAAAGCGTTCATTAATACAAACCATTACTATCCGTTGCTGGCGATATTGAAGGGTTTGTGATGTTGTAAATGTGGAGGATACCCACTCTAAAGGCAATATTTAATCATGATTTAAGCAAAAACTCATGTCATCAAATCAAGTATGGAGATAACTGGCTGCATAGAAGACTATACTACAAAAAGTAGTGTCGATGTACAGCAAATCGAGAATGAACAATTCGCGAAAACTGCAGTTATGAAGTCCAAAGATGTACCATAACTCAGAAATATGAAACAACTAAAAATAGTTTCTACGTGAAACCTTATTTATTGATTGATTGATTGGGGTTTAACACCATTTGCAACAATTGTTCAGTCATATTAAGGCGGCCAGTTCATCTACCAATGTGTTTAATGACTTTCTCACACTATAACTGCATACAACAGTCTTTCCAAGCAAGTGGTTCCTTATCGACATATACTGTTAGCCCATTGGTGACTTTTTGTCAAACGTCGGACAGAATGTTGGCCGAGCTGGTGTTCGAACTCACAACTGGATTGACAGCTCCCGTCGCTACTTACTGAGCTACAGTGGCTCGACCTTATTTATCGAATACACTGATCAGATACTGGTGAGATTTTGCGGTAGCAATGGCTGATCTCGATGCTTGCTAATTCCAGACCGATCATTTTTCCCAAGGCTTAACTTTTGTAGCAGTCATTCTGTAACGTATTTGCATTTCAGTAAAACGGTTTTCTGGTAATGCTGCTCTCATACAGTCCCGAATATCCTTGCGATTATGAAAATATTGTATTCGGCAAAAAAAGAGAAGGATGAACAGGACTCTGAAAAATAATGAATATTTGAAGCCTTACGAATCTTTGCGAATTTCTGCCGATCATTGCGAATGAATACGAATCCATTATAAGATTTTTTTGTTAATTTCTTACGAATGTTGCGAGTTGACATGCGAGTGTTGCGAGTGCTTGCGAACACCTTATGAATGAAGCGATTGCGCAATCGATTGCTCTTGCAGCTGCCTCTCTTCACTACTTATTCTGCAGCCGCCGGACAGTACACATCGAGTCGAGTTAATCATGCCAAGACATGGACAAGACCTAACGAATGGTTGCGAATGCATTGCGAGCGCTACAAATACATTGCGATGATTAAGAAAGGCTTACGAATACTTACGAGTATGTTGCGAAAATGTGAAGAATATGTGCCTTCCTTGCGACATTTAGGAGCATGTTGCTAATACACGAATGGTAGCGAGTGGTTAAGAACATTTCGACCATATCACGATCATAACGATTAATTGGCGAGTGCTACTCGCAAGGGCAATCGCAAGGAATTCGGGACTGTGTGAGAGCAGCATAAGATAAAACGTTTGGAAAATATCGGAGAGAACAAAAACGTCGGAAGTTGTTTTGTCCAACTGCAAATACATAAATATTAAACTTAACGATTCTTCCTAGACGCAATTTTTGTTTAACAAAAAGCTAAAAGCTTTGATTGAAATATATTAATATTATTCATTTTGATGATGATTACGTGCGCTTATAGACTTTACAAAGCAATGCATCAAACCAGACAAATGAGCCGTTCCACGAGAACACCAACATTATGGATTCTGCGTAATGTATCGACCCAGGGAGGCTAATCCGGGCCGACACAATCCGCCTCAGGGGAGATAGAGGTTTAGATTAATGATTCCTGAAACAGAAAATCCACAGGAGTCGAAAAGTGTCTGTGCGGCAAGCTTAGGCTGATCCGGGTCGATACTTAACGCCGAGTCCACAATGTTGGTGTTCTCGTGGAACGGTTCAAATGATAATATTGCTGCACGTACGGATCAAAGTTTGGTCTGATCGGACGTCTTCGTTGACGCCGTGTAATTGCTTTTCCCATTTCATAGGTTACCGTCGGAAGGTAAATGATTAACTCGGAAATGAGTACGGAAATCTCGTAATTACATCGCATTTTAAGCTCGACGTTTGAAAAAAACGAGAGCTATTGTCATGACCCTGGCGTCGTCGTCGGCGTCGGCGGCGTGGTCGTCCGGTTAAGGTTTTTTGTTTAGCTCATTTTTTTCTTCTGTTTTCTCCCTATCAGTCGAGCGTCTGTGCCGTACGCGGTGCTCTTGTTTAGCTTGTCTGTTTTTCGAAGAAAAAAAGTCGGCCTATCTTGATATTTTTGGCTTCAGCGTCGGCACACAACTTTAACCTTACCTCATAACACAACATGACACTTACAAGACGCACGTCTTTGCAAAGTCACATACCTCTGGCTTTAATAATTATTCAGTTATGACCCGTTTTCCGAGGTAGGAAAAACCGGACGAGCGTTAGCGTTTGCACCGCGACGCTCTTGTTTTAATTAATATCTGCTCAATAATTGTGCAAAAACAAAATTCTACATTAAAATGTGAAATCGATTTGTGCGCTAAGCCTTTACCTTTTAAACATCAAACTCCAGGAATTCACTACAGTTTCACGAACAGCAAATGTCTACTAGCGAAAAAGATCTTTATGACACACGTTCTGTAATAACTTAAGTACGATACTTTTTGTAGCTTCCGTGCCTGTGTATTCTTCTTTGAAATACTGATTCAATCAATGGTAATAACCTATTCTTATTTGTAGAAACAATAGTCTTAACATTTACTTGCTCTTTGTATTTCACGACCATTTCGGTGAATGTAGATATCTTCATATTTTGGAAGTTCCCCTGTGTTGTTTCCAATTGATTTCATACTTTTTCGATCCTTTAACCTGTGCTTCCTTTTATATGAGGGAAATGCGACGGAAACATTATTCAAAGGGAGAACATTGTTAGTTGGGAGTTGGGAGTTAATTGTTCACTTAGAACTAACTTAGAACTAACTTAGAACTAACTTAAACAACTCGAACTATAGTATCATTTGAATTGTTTTCGTATTGTTATTTGTCGACTCTTGACATGACGCTTTTTTAAATTATTTCGTCCCCAATAAAAACCGACATGACGACACTGTCCAATACACCAAGTATCAGTTTGTTCTTTAATGTCATTCTTCATAGACTGGCCGCCGTCAGTGAAACAGTGATTAACATGAATAAGGGGGAAATGTTACTTTATCACATAACTAGGAGATCAAGTCAATTTCGCAAAGTATAGTTTAAAAAAGTTTATTGCAAAAAAAACCACAATGATCGTAATACCCCTTCCCAGAGAGATAATACTTTTGAATAACTTGCAGCAAACAAAATGTGAAGTCATTGAGGGAAAAGCAGTAGCTGATAATCACGGTCGCGTTTTTTGTTTACTATGTTTCTAATGTATACTTCCAAACGTAAATACCGCGTATTTCAATTCATATCAGATCTAGATCTGAGCCAATTTGTTCCAATTTTCTAACCATATTGATGTACCAACTCCCAGAAACAAGTGTATTTATACAGGATCCTCCTCGCGGCTCGGTCAATAATCAAAGTGTGTATGTCACTGCAAAATATGTCAGAAACACTATAAAATGTATATTCGAAAGATTAAGATCCGTTTGACATCTATGCCGTCAAGTTCTCATGTACACATTTTTGTCAGCAGCTGTGAATATACCGTGACAGATAATGTAAAAATAATACAAATGAGCCGTTCCACGAGAAAACCAACGTTTTCGACTCTGCTTAAGCTATCGACCCTGGGTCAGCCTAAGCATGCCGCGCATTTTAACCCGAACAGACACTTTTCGCCTCCTTTGGATTTTCTGTTTCAGGAACTATTACTCTATACCTTGCAGGAATACGCAGACTGCTCTGGGTCGTTACATTACGCAGAGTCCATAATGTTGGTCATATGGATTAGACTGGGCCAATATGCAAATATGCAGGTTTTTTCTTTAACATATGAAGAAATCATCGCTCATGGCCTATATTTCAACATGCAGACATGTAGGAAAATGAAACCTCAAAGGACATCCAATCTTACATATAAGGTTTATATTTGTAATTGTAAAATGCAATCTTATCCGTTTGAGTAAAACAATGTTATCACCGTAATATTGATTATATAGAATGCACCAAACCATAACTAAACCTTCACTTTCTTATGACTGAACATTTTCTTTGAAGAAAGTCGTCTATTTGTTGTTGTTGTTGTTGTTGTTGTATAGGTAAATCCCCACTCTCGAATAGTGGCACTCCTAGCTATAACACTGAGATAATAGTTCTAATATAACAGAAGCACTATAAAATCACTATAATTAAAAATAACTGTATATAAAACTTTTAAAACTTCAAAAAACAAACAAAACAAAACATTAACACTGATTAGTTTATGTACCACCTCTTTGTGTAGCTTGCTTTATCATTTCGATATTATGTTCAGACAAATTTCTCCTTCTGCCACAATGTTTCCAACTCTTTCATTTGTAGATATATTCTATATTTTACTTGGATTTTTTCAAATTCGTCTGCTGCAAATCTGTCTCATGTGGGTATGGGTTAATATATTTCAATAACATACTGAACTCAAGTATAAACCTACCGTTAGGGTGAACTCTTTTGTTATCGTGAGGATCCCGCAGAGTGTGAAGCCAACTTGTGTCCCTGTTAGCTTGGACAGAAACAGTTGCAACTGAAACAGAGTGGAGACTATATTTATTTTCGTTGTGATGTTGAATTGTATCATCAGTGAAAGATCCGTATACATATTTTGATCGGCGCAAAACACATGCAATCCTGGGAATGTATTCAAACACAATTTTCCGTTTGCATTACTTATTGTCACGATTGGGATATTTAATGTATATTTTTTTCAGACAATGATATATTCCATTGCTTCGTGGATGTGTTTCTTAGGCATTTGAAAAAGTATGCGTTCATCATTTGTTTGCTTGATTGGGGTTTAAATCCGTTTGCAACAATTGTCAGTCATGTCACAGCGGTCAGTTCACCTACTCATGTGTATCCTGGCTTTCTCATAACTTTACTTTCAAAGCAACTGGCTGCTTTTCTAAAATGCCGCTTGTCACAGTGACTTGTGCCAAACGTCAGAAAGAATGTTGACCGAGCTGGAGTTCAAACTCGCAATCCAGGGATTTCGAGCACGCGCCGCTACCGACTGAGCTACCGGGGATCGGCGTTCATCATTTGAAAGTACATTGTTGTATTAGCAAGCAATAGGCACGTTCTATTATACCTTGTTTGACATTTGACTATGAGTTGTGACCTTGGCCTTCGAGCTACAGTCTTGGTCCTTGAACCTAGCGTGCAGTTGAACTCCGATATAAGACCGGTCTATGGTCACAAAGTAAAAAGAACAATATTTTCACTCAAGGAAATATCAATAAAATTAAGCCGTCCCGCGAGAAAACCAACATTATGGACTTTGCGTAATGTTTTTTCGTGGAACGGCTCATATTGACCCGTCGATCATTACACATTAAAGAAAAAGAAAATCACAAGTAAACATCTATACAATTACCTCAGTCATCTGCTCATAACTTATGCCTTTTACATCGGTATAGTAAAGCATGTCTAGTGGCTTGTGGGCCTGAAACAAGTTAATACAGATAGAGCATTGTTTTTTTTTAAGTATTTAAGCAATGTGAATTTTAATTTTGAAATTAATATACCGTTTGAAAAATGGCCAGGGATGGTATTGCATATTGGCAATTATAAAGGAGTGTCGATATGAAACGAACCAGTCTACAGCTAAAATCACTTTGATGTTCAAATAAAAATTGATTGAAAGATGACGTAGAAAGGTGTGTCGTATACGGAGCATTACATTTGACTATATATAATTAATTAGGGTGTGTTACATAGTGTTAAACTTTTAAAGTTTGTGAAAGATGATATTTTCGAAATTTAATGAAATGTGATATACTTGGAAATATGAATTTGTATAATAACTACTCAAAATTCTTATGCACGCAAACTGATGTTATGGATAATTTTGATGTTTTAAGCCCCCATTCTCATTGTTCCGGTTTGGCGCCCCGTAACGTCCCTGATGACAAATCGGGAAATACCTTGTCAAACCGGGAAGACAATCGCCGCGGCACCGTAGAAGTTCAGGATGATCCGTAATGAATCCTGTTGTTCCGGCTCGATCCAAGTGAGATTGGAAATGATTTTTCTGGCAAAGATGTCACGGATTATTCAGGTATATCGGCTATTACACCGGGAAATACCGGGACCAGAACCGGCTCAGTGAGAATAGGGCTTTTAATTCACATACATATTTGGTGATTTAAAAACACATAAACACAAATATAATACTGATTATACAAAACCTTTTCGTGAACCAAAGCTGCCGATATTGATGTGACAGACATTAATGTCCGATACAAACATAAATAAAAATATAAAACAACTAATGCCAAGGGCATTTTCCAATTTTCTTCAACCTTCACCAGCATGTACAATATAAGAATCCCCAACCCAGTGGACCAGAAGAGCATGTTTGCGTACACATATCGAAAATCTTTGTCAAATTTGGCGATGATTGAACACAAGTCAAGGTGAGTTATCCTCAATCGCCCAATGGTTTCGTTGAGAATAGGTTTGTCTTTCTTTATTACGGCTTCCAAAAACGTGTTGTATGCCTTCAGCCCAGAAAGTATCATATTAGAAACCATGACAAGAAAGCAAACAGGGTTAATTAATGCCATAATATGGAAGCCAATTGGTAGAGTTATTGTCAAACGTGTCCAGTACGTATCTTTAATTGGTTCCGTTATCCCGCTTTCTCCCATTTCTCTTATTTCCTCCGGTGCTGGGCTCATTACATATACGGCGATGAATTAAAATGCAATGCACGTCATTTGTAGTACCACGGCCGATATCACACTTATTGTTTGTATTTTCTTCAAATATGCAAAGTTTTGTGTAATACTCATGTCCTCCATTTTATCAACTTGTGTATTCCATTCATCGAGGGATTTAAAAACGTTACCAAAGCATGCACTAAAACACTTCCAGCACATTACGATATTACCAAAAAGTCTGAAAACTCACACATATTGTTAATAAATTGCTTAATGGCCGTTCTTGGAATTGGTAAATGCATCTAGCAATTGAATATAAAAGCAGAAATAGACAGTAAATGTTATATATCGAAAGCCATATGCGTGCTTTGCTCTTCTTACGCAAACTGTAACAACCACTGATTGCCATTAAGATAAAAACTGGTTTCAACGTAAATCGTCCTTGTTGGTTGTGCATGACTTGGCCGCCATCCTCGTTTGTTCTACGTAAATCCGAATCGTTGTCTTTGGTTTCCATGTTACTCACTCCTAAACACCAATAGGTCAAAGATACTAACTTTACTTCACAAAGTAGACTGGAAAGTATATTAATGTTTACATAGTAATTTCTGTTTAGAGGGAATAAGCTAACTGACAAACATTAAAAGAACGAGCATACTCTGTACACAATTACGATTTGAATCCGCGATACTATGTCTAGATCCAGCAGGTGATTCGCACGTATTGTCATACTAGCGAGAGAGCGATTACCTAGAAAAAGTATTTGAAATTATAATGAGTTATATGAACGTTTTAATGAAGTCTCAATAAGTGCCATTCCACAGAATACTTTGTTATTGGCGGATTGTACCGTGCCATAATGTTTTAAAATGTCAGCAATCAATACGCGTGATCCCATTTATCAAATCAGCACGTTTCGTTTTGTTTCATTTAACATAGATAGAAAAACATGGCCACCAGGGTTTTGATCTTGGTTTCCTTATATGTATAGAGAAATATTCTAGTCAAAAGGTGCAGTCCCGATTTGAAAATAATTGTGCACAAATGTTTCTTGCCTGAATCTCTACCAAGATTATTGAGATTACTGAGATTCGTTGAAAACATGGTCGCTGTGCTTGTTTGCCTATATCTATACGTAGTGAAAAAAGTCAAAAGTAACGCCTGATTTAAAAATACTTTACTAAGACTGTTGAACTTGATTCAGATATGTTGAATAATCTGACATCGTTTTCATAGTCCTTTAGAGGGAAACTCTTTTTTAAAAAAAGAAATAACTATATAATATTAATTTACATAGTGTTAAAGTGTAAAGGTTTGCGAAAGATAATATTTTCGAAATTTAATCAAATGTGATATACTTGAAAAATACGAATCATTGTAATTACTACTCAAACAACTTATGCACGCCAACTAACTGTATAGATATTTATGTTTCATTTTATACATATATGTATTTTGCGATTTATGAAGTTCGAAAAAGCAATTTTAAACCCGAAATACACATACATACGGTTTCTAAAAAAACAAATATAATACTGATTATACAATGTCTTTTCGTGAACCAAAGCTGCCGATATTGATGTTACACCCAGTAACGTCAGAAACAAACATAAATAAACAAAGAAAACGACTAATGCCAATGTTCTTCAACCTTAACCAGCATGTATAATATAAGAATCCCCAACCCGGTGGACCAAAAGAACATGTTTGCGTACAAATATCGAAAATCTTTGTCAAATTTAGCGATGATTGAACATAAGTTAAGGTGGGTGATCCTAATCGCCCAATGTTTTCGTCCAAAACAGTTTTGTCTTTCTTTATTACTGCTTTCGAAAACGTGTTGTATGCCTTCAGCCCAGAAAGTATCATATAAGAAACCATGACAAGAAAGCAAACAGGGTTAACCATTGTCAACCAATGTAAGCAAAGTGGTAGAGTTAGTGTCAAACGTGTCCAGTACGTATCTTTGATTGGTTCCGTTATCGCTCTTTCTCCTATTTCTCTAAATACATATACGGCGATGAATTGAAATACAATGCACGTCATTTGTAGTACCACGGCCAATATCACACTTATTATTGTTTTTTCTTTAAAAGTGCAAAGTCTTGTTAAAATGCCTACGTCCCCCATTTTATTAACTTGTGTATTCCATTCATCTAGGGATTTAAATACGGTACCAAAACGTTGACTAAAACACTTCCAGCACACCAAGAGATTACCTAATGTCTGAAAACGCAAGCATATTGTTAATAAACTTGTTAATGGCCGTTCTATTTATTTATTTTATTTATTTATTTATTTATTCATCCTCCTCGTGGGAGATTTGTTAACATCAAAAGAAAATATAATATATACTTACACAATATGATAGAATAAAAGAAAATATAGTTACATCCAGCGTCTATTGCTTATAGCGACATGATGAGTCTGATATTCAATATATAAATATACTGGTTATGATGTGATGATATTATGGCAAAGCTTTATATATCAACAACAAGAAAAAGTTGATGCAACGCATCAATGTCGCCGGATATCCATAGTGCTGTTATGCATAACACTAACATTATAGTAGTTGAATAAACAGTTATCAACTGAGGGGCATATTGGAACATCAGGGGTGGGGTCAAGTGAAAATGTATCTTAACTTGCATTGTTTTGTCAACGAAGTGAATGATAATTGAAGCCTTTCATTGTTTATGATCAATCTCCATTCCAAAGTAGGTTGACCATACACTCAACCACCTAATTACAGTGCTTTCATTAAGGAATAATTATAAGATTTGTGAATTCCACATACACTTTTCAAGATGTTTGTCAGAATATTTGAATTTTATTACTTTTAAATAAAACCACAAAACAGACAATTTATGATATGCATGCAATAACACGTCATTTTACCTTTCCTCTATTAAAGTCAACAGTGGACACCTTTGCAGCAATCTACTTTTAAAACAATGAGATAAGGGTTAAATCGCTGAAGACATGAGTTTTCTCTTTTTCTCAAAATGAAATTAGCTTGGCATCCTAATTATATCATACTTTAACAAATGTTGAAATGTAGTCCAATATTTATAAATTAGACCACCTTCGAAATATAATATCAACTAAACAGTTAAATCTCATTGAAATTGTTGTATAATTTAAACTTAATTTCGAACATAATCTGAGCCCTACAACATGTTAATTTATTTTAATTCTTTCCTTCCTTTTTTATAATGAAAATAACAAACTACTCATGTTTTAAAATTATATTATGATGAGCGCCCTTGTGTCAATGATGCATAACAATATGCAGATCGGAAGCAATATGCCTTTAGGGAATTAAATGACACATTTAAAATTGTCAAGGACGAAATAATTTTGTACGAAATACCCGATTCTTTCTTTTTCGCAGAGGTGTCGTTCTTGAAACTCTCTTTATAGGTAGAGAGTGTTCGTTCAAAGTAATTTTTCTATTAAAACCAGTTTTATCTCGGTTTGTTCTTTTCTTCATTTGTTTCGAACCAAATAAATATTTTAAATCACCTATGATTTACTATTTGTAAGTGAGTGTTAAGAGCGGCTCTCTGCAAAGGAGATTGATCTACGCAGTTAGTATTCGCGAGTATGTAAACACATTTTAGACTGTGTGAAGTAAAGGTGTGTAGTTATCGCAATTTGATTACACGTAGTATATAGTGTAAAATAAAGTATACCAGTCTAGCTAATAGGGACTGTTTTGTCTTCGTAAATAAAACAAAAAAACATAAATGCGAGTCAAAATAAAGAAACTGAAAATACCGAAATCATCGGAATATTTATTTCATTTTAGATGTGTCATTACTTAGTGTTTTAAACAAGCACAATTGTAATATGTTCAAGACATCTAAATGTGTTTCTTTCTAATAATAATCCCCCTCCCATGTCATTTCCGAAAACCTATTAAAAATAGAAGTCGCGGGCTTCTGCCCGGCGGGCGACTAATAATCTGTTGCAAATCATATTCAGATACTGTGGTTCTCACAAATGAGAATACACATTTGTAAAAATCATAGTTCTGCTCGATGGCAATATTCTCCTGCATTGCACCTAGTAATGAAGCAAAATCTACTTTTCCTAGCCTAGTTAAGTGCATCGCATTTTCCCTTCCAAATGTTCGAGATATTACGTTAATTAACGTCTCTCTTGATTGTTTAAAATTTAAACATTCTGATAAAATATGCACATATTTGTTTACATAAACATTTTTACAGAATTTACACACTGCATTGCTTCTAACAGCTTTTTGAACCCGAATAGTTGAAATGAATCTTGAGAGACTATTATTTTTTTCTCTTTTTGAAAATGACCAAACAACTGCCGGACTTATAGATGTATGTATTCGCCTAAATAGAGTAAAGTCGAAATCGCTATTAATACGCTGTTCCGATAATCTTTGTTCACGTTCCGTTATTTCATGACGAACGCGCCGTTTCCATGCATATTTAGAAAGAGTTTCCGCGTTTTCTGTAAAGCAATATAAAATGTCAGTCATTAGATATTTTTCAGTGATCTGGTACATATCCGGTATAAAACCTTTCATCGTTTCCGGATCTTGTATGTAAGTAAGTAGTCTTCATGTAAATATTTGCTTAGTAATAGAATTTGTGTTAAGAGTCGATATTTTGTGAACAAAACGTAGTTTCCTATCCTCTACCTGACTTGACAGTCGATTTAAACCTAGCATTGACTCGCTCATGTTGGAACGGGTTAATTTTGGAAATTGCTGTATTGACTTAACGATATAATGCTGTGTCCTATTTATCTGATCTACGTCCGTAGTTTTAAGATCGTTTTATAACTCGCTGCAGTATACTATGGTTGGTTTTATTACCTTATTATATATGCTACACACGGTTAACGGGTTAAGGGTTTTAGGCTGGATTCCATACCCAAGCATAGCATGATAAACATTTTTACCCTTTTTACACCGATCTATTAATTTAGATTTACAGTTTTTACCAAAACCAGCGTCCAATATCATTAGTCGCCGGGCAGAAGCCCGCGACTTCTATTTTAAATAGGTTTTCGGAAATCACATGGGAGGGGGGGTTATTATTAGATTTTTTTTTTTAAATGTCTTGAACATATATTACAATTGCGTTTGTTTAAAAACACTAAGTTATGACACATTTAAAATGAAATAAATATTCCGATGTTTTAAGTATGTGCAGTTTCTTTATTTTGACTTGCATTTACGTTTTTGTGTTTTATTTACGAAGACAAAACAGTCCCTATTAGCTAGACTGCGATACTTTATTTTCATAAACTATGTAATCAAAAGGCGATAACTACAAACCTTTACGTCGCACAGTCTATTATTTTTACATACGCGCACCTGCTTGCAGAAGACTATCGATATGACAATCACTTCGAATTCTCCTTTTAATAGATAAGTATCAACATAAACTGGTAACAGAAACAAAAATAAGAAATATTTTGTGAAAATATGTCTCAAATATAAGCCTGTTTATCGGTCGTGAACGTCGAAACGCCTTTTCCTCAGTTTGTGACCTAGTTTCATAATGCCAAAATGTAAACAAAGCGAAGTAACCGGGAGTAAAATGTAAACTTAGAAAAGTGACTTGTTTATGCAGACAAAAAATGTCGCACGACGAATTGATTTCTTAAACGTCACGAAACGAGTGCATGGGTCGAATGTAGGAGAAAGAAAGATAATATAGAAATGCCTTTTTCACTCGAATGCAGTGGAATAAAACATGCACTAAAGCTTTGCCTGATTTTTTATTCACTGTCTTCGATGTCTGACACTACGTACATATATACGCATCGATTTGACATACGAGGGTCAACATTTCGAAAGAATGCTCAAACACCTTATAACAGATAGATAGCTAATATTACACACTTGAATGATTAAATATATGTGATTATAAATGTTTATTTGGCTTGAAACAAATTAAGAGAAGAACAAACTCTGATAAACAATAGATTTAGAAATAAAGAAAATCTGCTCTTTCGCACCCAATTAATTTCATACTTGCCACCTATTAAATAGTAATGGGACTCGCAATTGGCATTTCTCTTGCGCCAAACATATATTGTATGCATCAACGATTTAGATAAACAATTTAGCTGATATGTTGTTTCAAGTGTGGTCTACTTTTTAAACATATGAGGATAAATTTTAACATCTGTGAAATATTTATTATAATTATTATTAAAAAGTCTTCAGCAATTTAACCGTTTTCTCAATGTTTTAAGCGTTTAAAGGTTTTCATTGTTGCTTCAGACATGGAAAGGGTTTAATAGCTTTTTATTGCATGAAGATTTAAATCCCAAAATGTATTAATTTGTTGTGGTTTTATTGACAAATACAAAACATCAAAAATCCTGATCAAAAGAAATCCTGAAATTTGTAGAACTATGTGGAATTTCAAAAATCCTGGAATTAGTCCTTATGAAAACATTATGTGTATCTTTAGACTAATGAAAGTCAAGAATACATGTGTGTTAAAAAATAAATCAATGCAGTCTTTTCCGGCGACATTGATGCCTTGCATCAACTTTCTCTTGTACCTAATATATATCATCTCAGTTATTCGTCCTTATATTTAACTGTGTACGGTAACTGCATCATCCTACGATAGGAAAATGCAAACGTACACGATTTATCAGTGTTTATTTCAAATTTAAACTTTTCTGCGTATTGTTGTACAATGTTTAATTGGTTTTGTAATGCTAACGGACTGGCAGTTACGATACTTATATCGTCTGCTAGAGTAGGATTTCCCAACGGAACGCTTCCAACCGTTGTACCATACCCTGACCTTTCAAGGTCACCAAGGAGGTCATTCATAAACACGGTGTAGTAGAATCCTGATAAAACCCCTCCCTGACGGACGCTACGGTTTACGTTAATATGCACTGACGTCCCATGTGACGTCTTAACATACGTGTAAAGGTTCCGATTACTATCATGTAGTGTCTTCCATACTTTGTTATCAATTCCTAAATCTAACAATTTTGCAAAAAATAGCATCGTGCCAAACCGAATCGAACGCGCCTTTAATTTCTACCTGGGTTACATATACATTGCTTTTTAGTTCTAGATTATGATATATTGTTTCCTGGAGATTAAAGCCCGCCGTAATACAGCTAAATCCTTTTTGAAAACCTTGTTGTTGTTTATTGGGGAAGGAAGGAAAACCAATTTGATTAAGTCTGTTAGCGATAACTCTTTCAAAAACGTTGCATACAGCGGACATAAGAGACACTGGCCGATAACATTTCGGATCAATTTTGCATTTTCCGTTACCATTATATATCGGGATTATGTAACTCTCTCTCCAGCTGTTTGGACACGTACATTCACTAAGTATTTTGTTAAATAGTAACTTTAACGCCATTACTACCGGTTTTCCCCCATTTATAATATGTTCATTTGTAATCCCACCTGGTCCTGGTGCCTTTTTACGTTTCAATGCCTTTACAAGTATCATCCCCAAGGGGTTAATTTGTTACTATATGGTCTCCAAACTTTAATTACCATGAAAATTTGAACATTTCTTTAGCAGTGCAACAATTTATTAAATCAACAGAAATATTTTAAAGATAACTATTAAGTGGTGGCTTAATCTGCAGGTCCTAATCAATTTATTTTCATTAAAAATATACTATAGAGTCTATATATATCAATTGATAGTTATAGTGTAACTTTTCAAATGATATTCCAGAAATAGAAATTGTCATCAGAATTTCTTTCCAGATCATCTTGTCTATTTGTAAATATCTGTCTATTGTTTTTCTTGTTTTTTTTTTCTTTCTTTTTCATTTACTTACCAATAAATCATTTTGAGCATTTTCGTGTAAAGATTTTCAAAACTGGAACTGAATATATGTCTTCAAAAACAAAATAGCTAAACCATATACAATTATTGTAATATAGAAGACATTACAAATGTGTAATTTAAATGTTAAGGGAATGGCCTTTCCTAAGTTGAGAGAACTTGTGGCCAGACCCTTTCGCCTTTATATAAATGTTAAACTATGTACAAATATGTATGTTTGTAAATACTATTCTAAACGTTATCTGGATTTAGAATCCTGATGAATGAAAAACGATTGATTTTATTCTAGAGAACGATTAATTTGTATACCAATCTTTCGGCCGATATCGATTTACAGACAGGTAGCAACATAACCAGGAACGAAAAAGATGAGGCGGGATAACGCTAGCGGAAAAGTATGGTTCTATTTTACTTTTAGATATACCCTTGTTATTTTACTCCAGTTGTCCGGAAGAAATTCATTAACATATGCCGGAAACTATTTTTAGAGGCTGAACACATATATAAGTGGATGTGTCTAAAACGCCCAAGATCTTCGTCCAACAGTTAAAGTGTAGTTCTTCTGTATTTTGATTCAATAAAACCTACTGTTTCACTTTAACCCCGAAACAATCACGTTATAATTCTTGACAAGAAAGCTAACCTGGCTCCAATTCCACCAACGTTATTTAGCGCTAAGTAATAATTAAATAATTAAAATCATATTTAATCATTTTTGTTTCCCTAATATTTTGTAAAACATGAATTAAGTTGACATAAATATTTACCTCCCTGTCTAACAATACTTGTAAAGAAATTAACTTATTTTGGCAACACAAATGATTCAATATGCTTTTAAGTATTAAATAATTACTTAGCACTAAGTAAGGTTGATACAATTTGAGACTTTACATGTACTTATACGTGAAGAATTATAGCCAAATGTGTCCAGTCCCGTATCTTTAATTGGTTTGTTATCCGTATAGTTTTTTTGGTTAATTGCTTCAGTGGGTTTAAGAAAGGTAATGAAACAAACTGAAATACCATAGATGTAGCATCTGCTAAAACAGCAAACAGGATACACATTAGTTGTTCTTTATATATTTTCATAAAGTTTAATTAAATGCCTGCAGCCTCTTTTTTGTATCTTTGATTTTGTATTTTATCAATGGTCCTTTTTGTTATTTGGTGACCTTCGTCGTGATATTAGGCACTGTCTGTCTAGAATATACTTCAACAATCTCTTTGTACAAATTGTTGAAGTGTTGAACATAAAAAATGGAAACTGTTGATGAAGATGATATGCTTTCACTGTATTGCTTAAAGTCAACTTTTTGCTGTTTGGTTTGAACATTTCGACAAGTTTGTGACAGTGAGGCAATTTATATCCATACGTTGAAATAAAATTCATTTTGAATTCAGATTAAATCGTGTATTTCACCCAGCTTGATGGCAAAAATCTGTTTCTCTTGTAATTTGTTAAACCGCAGTGTACTGCTCATCATGCAACATTGAAGACCTTTGCTTTTTTATTTGAAGGTTTGCAACACACAGAGCACATACGTTTGGCAATTATAAGTCTTCGTCAAATTTTGTGATAGCTTAAACTAAGAAACTATCCAGTGCATAGTTTTATTCCATGGCAGCCATGGCTTAGAACTACAGAAGCATTATTCATAGAGTGATACGAAATTTTTGTGTCCAACACTATTGGGGTTTTATTTTTACATTCTTTCTTATTAAATGCATTGACACATATTCCACTATGGCGATGGGCGGACAAAAAATAGCATATTGTTAAATCTGCCTCGTTTGTACAACCTAGCTCCCTTCTTTTTGTAGGATTCATTGCAAAAATAGTGTCAGTGTTTGCATGCATGATTTTTAAAATGCATGTTTTTTCGATGTCGAAATGCAATGGCATATGACGTCATATTGTGAAAGTAAAGTATGTTTCGTGTTCTGTTGGGCCATACGAAGTTAATTTGGCATAATTGATTGATAACATGCGTAGTAGCTACATATTACTGTAGGCATATATATCTTTAATATAAATAATTAAACTATTAATGATAATCTACCGATTTTCCATTTATAAATACGTTTTGCATAGGGTTTTATATCTTCTCCCTTTGAATAGTTTTCGTATGCATTTCTATATGTTTTACATTGCCACGAAAGGAATCATTTTAAAAGGCTACAGAGTTCTTACAGTCCATTACAATATTAAATAATTATATTTTTGTATTAACATGTATAGGAATCAATTCATAACACTTTCGCGAAAGCATGTTTTATAAAAGAGGGCACGTACTTTATTAGTGTTTGCCATTAACCGTAAAAAATCCCATGGGTAAATAACACAGTCCGAAAGGGATAGTATCCTTAATTCGATAATCACTTGTCCGGAAATAGTGCTTCAAGACGCGAATAGTAGGTAAAAGATAACTGCATGTTCAAATAATCGCTGCTCGGTGAAAACCAACATTAACGCAATTATTAAACGTGTAGATAAAAGCGTTCATGTGCATCCATACTCAGGATCCAAATAGATACTGCTTTAAACACAGTTTGTAGTTAACTTCTATGACCAATGGTAAATAGTGCAGAGCCAGATCAGACTGTGTTTGCTAGTCTGCACTTGTCACATATGACGCGCGGTTGGTTTTTGCGCAGTGCTGCTTAATTTACAGTGATATGAGGGGTATCATTTTATATTCTATCTTAACCTCTATGAACGTTTTAATACCATAATTCTTTGTTCAATATGTTAAGAAACCAAAGCATGCTTCGCCAAAAGCAGCAAGTAAGTTTTATCAGGGACGATATATTATTGCTACAGCTTTGAGTAACTTCCCTTGAAAACCGACCTTTTTTCGTCGATCCGACATGGAGTATTTTCACGATTAGCGGTAATTCTCAGTGATCATTGAACGTATCCTTGTACTGTGTTTATTTAAATTTTCTTAACTAAACGGTTATCGATCGAACAATCAAATTACAGCTATTTCACATCTGGTGCGAACCGTTCCGAACATTGGGCTTCGAAGACTAATTTTAAAACCACCGCCTCACGACAGTATATAATTATCAGTATACTAATTTTGCTAGCTTAATATCTCTTACCGAATCGTGTAGAACACATTTCTGTCTACAAATACATCTGTACTGCTAGAGGTAGTGTTTTTAACCCCGACATATAAAGGGTAAGTTTAACATTGAAATTAAGAATATAATCAAAGCTTTGACGTGGTAGTGAAATGTATCTCTATCGGACGGTACATAATCTTAACTTGATAGCACATTTTTTATTCACCTTCAAACCTACACCATTAATTGTTAAAGCGTTTTATATCGGATAATTCCGAAAATTAAGGAAAATAAAAGCAAGACCTAAGACTTTGTCTGTGATCTTTTACTAACCTTTACTCTAAAAAGAGTATCGAACTGATTCTGCATTTGCGTTGTATAGTGTATTTTGTTCTGTTTTTGTTCAGGGCTTTTTGGAAAATGGGCTTTTAAGCAAGGTCCCATAGACTACCAAAATCAGTTGAGAAGAAGAGCGCCAAATGTCACAAAATACGCCCGTCCTGTTTTTTTGAGACCAAGTATGGTGATAATTGGTTGTACATCAACCACACTTAGAGAGCGGACACTGTTGGTACAGTTTTGGCCATTTCGAGGGACATAATTATTTTGTAGTGACTAAGATAACGTTGTAAGTAATCAAACCCGACCAAGATATTCTGCCCATCAACATATTGTCTAAATTTGGTGATGATCGAATAAAGACTTCACAAGTTATTTAGCTGACAAGACCAATTTTAGGTAATTTCTATAATTAAAAGTATCGACCAGAGCAATATGGCTAATTATCGAACTTTTCCGAGATATTACGTCAATACACAATCTGAACAAATTTGGTGATGATTGAACAAAGGCTCCTAAAGTTATTGAGCTGACAAGACCAATTTTAGGTAATTTATATAATTAAAGAGCGATAACTCTCGATTGACTATAGCGATATGGCTAGTTATCGAACTTGTTTGAGATATTATGCCAGTACATACTCTAATCAAATTTGGTGATGATTGGATAAAGGCTTCTAAAGTTATTTAGCTGACAAGACCAATTTTAGGCAATTTCTATAGTTAAAGAGTGATAACTCTCAATTGACTAAAGCAATATAGCTAGTTATTTTACTTGTCCGAGATATTATGCCAATACACATTCTGACTAAATTTAATGATGATTGGACAAAGGCTTTTAAAGTTATTGAGCTGACAAGACTAATTTTAGGTAATTTCTATAATTAAAGGACAATAACTATTGATTGACTAAAGCGATATAGCTAGTTATCAAACTTGTCCGAGATATTATGGCAATACACATTCTGACTAAATTTGGTGATGATTGGACAAAGGCTTCTAAAGTTATTGAGCTGACAAGACTAATTTTAGGTAATTTCTATAATTAAAGGGCGATAACTCTTTATTGACTTAAGCGATATGACTAGTTATCAAACTTGTATGAGATATTGTGCCAATACACATTCTGACCAAATTTGGTGATGATTGGACAAAGGCTTGTAAAGTTATCGAGCTGACAACATACTGGATGCCGCCCGCGCGCCCATACGCAGCAGGTAAAACTATTATACGATCCATTTTTGTGGCGATTGGTTTGACAATCGCCACAATGCTAACAGAAACAACAACAACGAAAAATATTTATATAGTCGGTTTTGAACAATCGGTTGATATTTTTTTACCTTACTGCAAACTAATTTACTCACATCCGTTATAGTTCCATCATTGATGCAGAGACGTGATTAATAATAATTATGTCAGTGCTACTTTGGTACCGGATTGTTACTAATATTTATCGAGACATTATCTACATAGAGTTAAAATATGTAAATATTATCTTCGTCATGATTTGGCAGATAATAAATATCATTGCGCGTTCTGCCTTGCAAATAACGGCAACTCTGATGATACTCAAATCTGGAAATTCCAAAAGGTTCTATAAATAACTCGCGAGACCAAAAACCAGAAGAGCTTGTAAATCTCAATATTATAAACGCTTTATTTTGTATTTGTTTAAATATATGAAAGCGTCTAGATGATAAGACTGGTTTACAAAGGTTTAAAGGACACACGATGTCAGTGTGTACACACGTTATGTATACACGTCTGCACGTTCTAGAGTCAATTAGCAATCAATGCTGACAGTGTAGCCTAATTTAGTTTGGAGATCGAGCATTATAATATATGCCTATATTTTTATAAATTGAACAGTTTGGCAAATAGTGAAATTGTGCTTTTGGAGCATGTTTTGTGTTTGTTTTTGCACTCACATTATTCGAAGCAGTTTAACAACCTCGGAGACATAGAAATACATTTTGTTTATATGTCTCTGACAGCCCTCAATCATGCAATGTGAAGGGACTAAATTGAACAAACCTGTTTAATATCGGACATCATTGAAACAAATACCAAACTAATGGATACTGTTTTCTCTCCTTTCTTGATAATTTAGTCATTTCTAAAATATATTTTATTTTAATATGGCCTAGCGACCTGGTGATAAACATGTGATTACCCGAACAATTTAGATTACAAATAGCCATTCTAATGAGCTAAAACGGTAGTCTATCGAATACCAACTAGATTTTTCATAACTTTGGAATGGCCTAATTTTGAACACATCATGACCCATTTCAGAACGTAACTAAATAATCACCAAGACAACATTCTGGCAAACTAACATTATTCTACTGCAGGGGTGATACATTCTCAAATATACCCGCACCAGAGTCATCGCAAGCCCTACACCGATATACTGCTTGTTACTTTGCAGGATTTTCCATACGATCGCCACTACAGTGCCATTGGCGCTTTGATTTCAAAACGGGCGTATAAAAAAACTTTAACCGACAATTCCACGTTCAGCCTATTGGCTCCCGGACATTTAGAGCCAATTGCTATAGAAGGCGAATTCCGAAATCTAGGCTGGAGTCAGTCCCTTTTGTTAAAATCTTGTTACAATATCGGCAACTAATGACTTCAAATATCTCTTTCTACAGTACCTCTGCATTGCTGAAAACCATTTCTGGTTCAGAGAGATGTCTTGATATTCGTAGAGTGTATAATGTCAATGAAAACACATGCATCTGTGGAATATTTGGTAAACATGAAAGTTCTGGTTCCAGAGTATCCATGTCTACAGTATCGCACCGCCAAAACAGTCCGTCACTAAAAGAACAAATTGCCGTAATTTGATAGGATATCTACCGGAAAATGGATATGATTTGATATCACTAAAGCAATAGAAAGATATCCAAAGAAGTTTGCTTACAAAATTGAAAATTAAATATTTTTCCACGCTTTCAACATGACTTGATCACGCGTAAAGTTCATGGGTGATTCCTAAATATTGTAAATCGAGTGCAGTAAAAGCGGCTTTTCTCCATACAAATTCAGATACTCGAGTCCCAATGATAACATTTATACTAAAAGAGAATCAAAATATTTACATGATAATAAAATAAATAGTGTGACAAAATATAACATATACGGTAAATGTGTAAGTAAGCCTAGGCGTCGGAATTTCCAAACATTCTTTCGAATAAGATATACACCAGCGAGGTTATCTCCTATTGTAAAATGAACATGTTCAGTTCTTTTGACACAACTGTTATTATTGATATAGACATCATAAATGGCCAAAATAATCCGCATAAAAAATAATTGTTCATTCTTAAAGTGTTAATAACATTTCAAAACAAGGCAAGGCAAGGATGCCTCCATTATTTTGTTTTTAGTAAACAGAAAATGTAGATTGCTCAAGAATTTATTTCTGCTTTGACTTTATAATTTGAGTCTCAATATATTAATCATTGTCAAGCAGAGACCTTCATTTTATTTTGATACGACATGTCTCTGCGTTAATTGCATAAAGAATAACGGCTAAAATCCATTGTAAGCCAGTACTAAATGGGAACTACCCACATAGCAGTTGCGCATAATTAAATGAAGTAATTTGTATCAAATGTTAGTATATCGGTAGACCCCCAAACTGTGTGTTCAGTATTTTGCGTTAAACTCATATATTATTCAATATATGGACATCATAAAGTGCTATTGTAAATAGTTCTTGTTAGAATTTGGAGTTCGGTAAAACCATGTCTAAATGCAATATATGATCTGCAGTTAGCCCCTTGCTGTCTGGACTTTCAGTGCTTTGATTTATGTGACGTCGCCACTGATAAATTCTCATGTAAACAATACAGAACTACTAAAATACCTTGTTCGATGCACACCAAGTTAACAGATTCAACAATTTCCTCGGGTTATATGCTTTGAAAACATCCTAGGAAAAGCATATAAATCTAGAAAAAATGCGTCATTGATAAAGAGTTGACAATATTGGCATACCTTTGTCTGCTGTTTCAACAACAATTTCATTTCAAATGTCGCTTGCTGTATAGATAGAACATTCTCAGTATGAGGTATAGTTTAAAATCCACAAATGCATATCTGATAACAGCTGCATTATATTCATTACATAAAATAACATAACATATCTTTATTTAGCATTAAATAGTACATACTTATAGCCAATAAACATATAAACATTTAACATAATAAAAGGATGTGTGTAATATATGTAAGTCTGTTACGAGAAGTTGAGATTGGAATATATAAAAAGCAAAAGTCGTTTTTGAAATCAATATAAATTTAAGTTTTCAAACGTTTTGAAAAACATTGGGAAAAGTTAAAGCATATGAAATGATTTAGGTTATACAGTAGATACGTAGATGTTTGTTTTACAACTGCACCAGGCTCTTATTACCTGGATAAAAAGTGCAATCATTTGGTGCAAAACATGACACGCAGCTTTTTGAATTATATGTATCACTGATAAAACCCATTTATCCCGTATGCTATTTTTAGATTGGATCGGTTAGTAAAGTACATTTATTAGGATCACATTTGAACAATGTAATGGAGGCAATTCATTTTTTACGACTGATTAAAAATGACGTTCTTTTCCGAAGAAAGTTCTACATTACAGTAGCAGTATATTATTCATACTTATTACAAGTAAGATGTGGCTTTTATGAATTTCTCAATTAAACAACATTTTAACAACTGTATTTTAAATAAACATATGTTTGTCTCTCTTTCACTTTTTGTATTCTGGTCAAAGGTTAAAAGCACATACAGGGTGTTGTGGTTCCCATCGACCAACCGTCTTTCTATATGTCCGTACGCTAAAAAAAAAAAAAACTCCCTATTGTAACTGTGATTGAATCCAAATCGTTCAATCTATTTTTTTTCTTCAAATGTACTGTTTGTCATTTAAAACATCTATATCTTATTTCCGCAGTTTCGAAAACGAATGTTATCTTCATTGGATATTTGTTTATCGCATTTGAAACATCGTACAATGAAATGGATCTTATCAATTCTAGTTTTTAATTTTGTTAATTTTCAAAGTAACCTCATTTCAATTTGATCGTTTTTTAACGTGTACAACAGAAAATAAAAAGAAAGACATCCTTCTTAAAAAAAGACAACAGATGGTTTGTTTTACATTTTTTTTTACTTAAACCAAATAACTGCCATTTAACGTGACCTAGACAAATAGATCAAAGTACTAAGAATATTTCAGGTTGTAATTGGCCTCTATTTAAAAAGTCCACTTACTTAAATTATTTGAAAAACATGTCATAAAATATAAAATAAAACAATCATAAATACATATATGACATTCAATATGGACTGAAGATTTCCCTTTAGCGATTGGTATTAAATCATGTATTCAAGCGTTTTGTGTACTCGGCAAACCTTAAACATTTTACAAATATGTTTGTACATAGAACCTTTATCCGCCTATTACATTTCCATACATTTAGACAAGGGGAAAATTACCGGAAAAGTATGGGGAAATGAGTGAATAGAAAAAGTATTTTAGAGAAGAAAAAAATAACCTAAATTGAATCGAATTTATAATTAAAATATATGAATATCGAACATGTTTTCATTTCTGGGCGAAAACAGCAACCACAGTAAAACGGCCGTCAAGCACAGAGTAAATGTACATAGTATAAACAATTAATAGGTTTTACTTACCAGTACGACCAATAGCCAGTTTAAGTTAGAGAGGAAAGAACGTCCAGGAAAATGAATTTTAAATTGTATGAATAACAATAAGGGCATATGTTATTACACATACGCTATTATTCCTTAAGCTTGTATGTCAACCTGACGTTTCAAACGTGATTATGATATTTGACATTAATTTGCTCTATTTATATATGTATCAAAGGAATTTTATACCTTGGGTATCCTTCAACTCAAAATAAACAACCAGAATACGGGTGGATTTCACATAGACTGATGAAATATATCAAATGATTTCAAGGTCAGATGAAATAATGAGAAACAAAATCATCTTCAGTGAAGGTCACGATTTCATTGCACATCTTCACCAACAGCTTCTGTCCCTGAAAGAGAATGTGATTGCCGCTTTATAAATTAAATTACCAACCGTGTCAAATATTGGTGCAAACTTTTGCAAATGATAACTATCATCATTTGAAAAAGTGAGTCCCTAAATGCTTCAATAAATAGTTAAACCCTCAGTTGTGACCAAGATTGCACTGTACATATGTTACGCAGCACATACAACAGCCGAGTATTGGTATTTTTGAAGGCCGAACAATGAAAAGTGACGATTCATCATCCATAAATTTAATTGCCGTCTTCATATTGATATGTATTAACTACACACACACACGTATCATCCCATTTTTGTCTCAAAGCAGACAACAATCACATATTATTTTCAAAAGAAACTGATCAGATGTTTTCAATTAACAAATCACACTACATGTATAAGACATAAATTCACATAATACATAATGTTGTAGAAGATCTCACTGCACACATAAACAACCACATCCTTGTTTTAAATGATAACCTATGCATAGATACAACATAGTTTGGGACACAGTTTCATTGCTTATGTACTAAACGAAAGGTATATTTGGTCCATAATGCCATTTTCAGATCAGATCCTGGTTTAAAATGAGAAAAAACCCAACCGTCTGATGAACATCCTTTGCATTTATGAACTTCTTCTAATTTTGTATATACTCATGCCTGATATCCCATAACCTTTTTGGTCAACACATTGCTTAAATAAATAGAAATGCCCTTAGGCGTTGAAATTGTTAAAAACTATCCCCACAATTCATACTGTATATAACTATTTCATCAATGCAGTTCAAAAGGCTGTTATTTCTCTCAATCATATAGTTCACATCATGAACCATTTGATTACAGGGATGGTCCGAACAACAAATAGGTGTTGCACTCCCGAATCTGCAAAAACAGATCGATGTCAACCAAGAAACGATCTCTTCGATTTTGATAGCTTGGATGGCTGGCTGTGGCATTGGTTCTCTCTTGACAGGAGTATTGTTCGACAACTACAATAAATTCATATTGATGTTCCTGCTCACAACTGGTCTTGCTTTTAGTACAATACTGCTGCCTTATTGTTCGTCTTTAGCATTGATGATTGTGTGCCGATTTTTCGTTGGCGTGTTTAGTGGTGGTAGCGACACAGGTGAGTTATACGATAATGTTAATACTTTTACTGTTATTGTTATATAAGAATGCTGCAAACAACTGAAAATAAAACAAATAGAATTCCGGACAAAATTAACATTTCTAAATGCATTTCCTCTATAACCTTTTCCCACCTGCAGACGCATTTTAACGCAATAACAGCAGACGACTTTTGAAAACATTGTGGTCAAAGGTCAAATTGCTCATGATGAGCAATTTCACCTTTGGCCACAATTTTTTCCATTTATAGTCATTGCTTATCCATTCAATTATAGATATTTTCAATGTTTTTTCAAAATATGTTCAAAGTCGTCTGCTGCAAATTAGTTGTATGTGGGAAAGGGTTAATGTAAATATATGTGTAATGCAGATTTTTATTTTTAGGTTCAAACACCATCATACTGATACTATGGGGAGACGACTGTGGACCGTATATGCAATTGCTATACGCCTTCTACGCATGTGGTGGAATCCTATCACCATTTGTAACTCTACCATCATGGCGAACGTTGACGGATATGGTTCTTCAATGTCACAATTATCAACTGCCAATGCTACTTCAATTATATCTGAAATGCAGGAAGGGGACATGACCATTCAAGTATCATTTATCATAACAGGAGCGTTATTCATTACATGTGCTTTGTCTTACATTGCAATGAAATATTCGGCTAATTATGATGAATTGGTTAGACTGCAGGAAAACAGCAATACATCGTAAAACGACACACACAGTCAGCAAGTGAAGAGCGCGCAAACTACTGTAGTTTTAATATGTTTACTTAGCGGTGTGCATGCTTTCTATGTATGTACAGAGGACTGCATTGTTTCCTACTTGGTGACATTCTCACTTGAATTTCTTGGATGGAATGAAACATACTCGGCAACTCTCGCTTCCTCATACTGGATTTCTAGTTGTTTCGTCGGCATGCTAGGTATGTTGTTGGCGAAATTATTCGATCCTTGTAATATAATGCTAATGTCTTTGATTTCAACAAATTGTGCCTTTGGCCTTGTTATCGTTGGTCACTATTCTAGTCAGACATGGCTAATTTGGACAGCAATAATCTCCAGCGGATCTGCTATGTCTATGATTTTGCCAACGATTTTTACCTGGTCACAGAAATATGTTTGTGACACAAATGGAAAAATTATATCTTTTTATATAATAACTGCAGGCATTTGTTCAAGCGGAAATATTTACTTCGTCAGCTACATGATGGAAAATCACTCCAAATCCTGGTTTATTTTCATTTCACTGGGTAGTACGATGATTTGTTTCTTATGCTACAGTATTGCTTACTTTATACGGTTTAAATGTGGTGGACCAAGTATCAAGTGTTTCAACTCCAAACAATACAATGGAGAACACCTTGTGATAGACCCTAAAGTCATGGTTATCGGTATTTCCTATATGACAGATAGACACATAGAAACAGACAAGTAAACTTTCATATCGTTTATAAAAAAGTAAAAAACTCGAAAACTAGAGGGTATTTTCTTTTCGTCAAGGTATTTTTAAGTTCGTGTTATCTAAGCTACAAACTCTTTTTGTCGAATAGTATCGTACAAATTCTATATTCAAATTTACTAAAGAAAATGGAATGATAATTGTGTTACATTTTGGAAGACATGATTTACAATTCAAATATTGTTTGGAACCTGTGTTTTTAAAAATAGATATCAGTTAAAATGTCAGATCTTGTACTATAGTATCTGACAAAAAAAAAATTGAATTTAAGATAACAGGAACTTGAAAAAACTTTGACTTAAAGAAAATACCCTTTTGCAATCATTAAACAAGGAATAAAGAAAGCTCTTAATATACCAAGAAACTTCTTATTACAAGTAAAATACAAACAATACGAAATTATTATGACATATTTCCACTTATAATCCAAAGAAAAAGAGTGCTATTTTGAATGATTAAAATTAATTTTAAAAGTCTTAAAAATAATTCAACTATGTCACATTTATTAAAAAAACACAAAACCAATAAAATGTAAAGAATAATTACACTATCTTAAACATATATTAGTTAAATCAGAATTTAAAGATAAAGTTAAGTAAACAAAATACACTTTTAGAAATACAAAGTAAAGTTATTTAAATCTCAAAGTTATGAATAACTAATATTATATATCACATTATATAAACTGTATTGAAAAAAATATAGTTTTAAGGTATAAATCGATCTAGAAATAATTTGTTCAAGCATATTGTGTTTTTAAGTCGAGTTGTCTTTTGGGCTACACGTCTTTCCGTCGACTTTTATTTTGGGCGAGTTGCCTTATGATTGGGCGAGTTATCTTTTGGGCGACGTGTCTTTAGGGCGAGTTGTCTTTGTGGCGAGTTGCCTATGGGAGACATGTCTTTAGAGCAAGTTGTCTTTGGTGAGAGTTGTCTTTTGTTTGTTTGCTTGGTAAGATTGTTGTGTGGAGTACTGGTGTGAGAAAACCAGGAAATGCATGAGTAGGTGAACTGGCCGCCTAGATATAACTGAGAAATTGTTAAAAACGGCGTTAAACCCCAATCAATCAATCAATCTTTTGTTTGCTATAATCATGCATAGCTGGATAAGGCGTAGGACATAAAATAAAACTTCATTCATGTATTCACAGTCTGTTTGCATGTTTTAATGTGTACTTTCATTGCTTGAAAACGTTATTTGATAGGGTTAAGTAACGACATTTAATACATACATCTATACAGTTAGACAAATATTTACATTTACATAAGGTATTGGACACGTTTCAGCGTTCTCAATGACGACGATGGACCCTTCACATATGCAATCCTTTATATTCAAGACGTTCGTCGATGTTGCTGTACTTTCTACCATTGACTGGTTTTGTTCCTCTTGTGGAAAATGCGCAATTTGTACACAGTGGAGATTTCAACTTTCAGCGATTGTTGCACAGCTTTCTTCAACATACTGTGTCAGCCTTCTAGTTATTTGTATCAACATAGCTTTCGGCTACATTCTCTCGGAATGTGTATTCAGATACTGGAACATCAAGGGTAGCACTGACGTTGGTACTGTGAACCACACATCTTCAACCGTGTTATTTAGAACTAGTGGTAGAACTGCTGCTCATCTGACTAGGAAATGAACATCTTCGTCATTAATGTAGTCATTTGTAAAACGTTAAGGAGAAGCAAATTATTAATGAATAATAACACCCATGTGTAATGTGATTGTCAAACGGATAGGTAGGCCTACATACAAACTGATCGCAAACTTGGAATAGACAAATGAACCGGACTGTATTCTTACATTTCCGCTAACCAATTCACGCGTCAATTTTAAGGATAACTGACATTTTCTAAATATGGAACAGTCGGGGAGACACCATTTGCAACATAAACAGACTTGACACACATGACTCAATGAACTCTCTATGTAGCCATGGATACTTTCAGTGTGCTAGCACCACTAAGTATCGAACTAGAATGACATAGATCCCCTGAGTAATTGTAATCACTGGTAGCAAGCGATGTCCATCTGCGTTTCAAAAAAAATGATGGCACACTGAAAGTAAGACGTTATACATTTCTGTTGAATAATCTCTATGAACTATTTATATATACTTTACCTTATTTCCACTATGTTTGTATATATATATATGTATGTATTTTTTTATTCAAAATTACCAGAACAATTAGATACAGATGTTTTTTATTTGCTTTGGTGTTAGAATTGGACTCGCAATAACATTATCATTTGCATACAGAGGCCTTCTTTCGATTTTGATATGACATGCGCCAAGGAGTGTGTTAACTATCCACGACCTCTGGTGTGAAATTTTTTTGCGATAGACCCCATTACATGAATACAGTACTGTGCTTTCAACACCAATATTATTCAAAATAAGAACAAAGTTTTATTGTGAAGTCTTTTTGATAAACTTGTGTGATCGGTAAATCCTTGTCTAATGTATTCCGTGCTTAGCAGTTAGCCCCTTGCTGACAGCACTATCAGTGCTTTGATTTATTCCTAGCATGCGTTTCGAAAATTCGACTTAAGGTGGCAACCGTGTTCAACTCTTGTCTACATTCGCGAAAGTGTAGTTTTGGATTGGTTAACATCTGCTTCACACTGTTTTGATTATTTCGACTGAATGACGCAAAATCTATCCACTTGCATTAATCAGTCAAAAGAGTCCAACAAGTCTTACACACTCTTAGCTATGTTTGACCTCAATATCAGTCTTGTTTAGTTTAAACTTATTTATTTTACATCGATTGCGAAACAAGCTTTAAGCTTATTTTAATCGCGCTCGATGTCTAGTTCCCGGATACTAAACCAGTGCTCGTGTCGTTTGTATGGAAAAATCCCAAAGGCAGAACCAGCTCAACACGGTATACTAACCCGGGACCTTTGGTACAAGAGGCCGACGCTCTACCTCTGTACCACTGTCTTCCACACACTGTCTTCTTGTTTGTAAACGGCGACCGTGATGTGATCCGAACAAGTATACAGGTTTTATCATTGAACATAGTTGAAACCAGAGTGGAAAAAGACAAAATTGGTAACGATCAGCAGTTTCTACTTTTGTCACGATGTATTCAAATGCCTTCTGCTGCATATGCGTCAACAATCATCTGTATGCGGCAAAGGGTTGAACCGTTTCCGTTAAAGCTACTTAGTTACAAGCGATTTTTGTCCTGGGGCTTTAGCACGTGTTCTATTTGTAATAGTTACGCATATTTATCTTGCTATGTCTACCGATGTTTGCAATACTCAAATAAAGGTGCATTTGACAATATTATGTTTCATACTGAACTGGAGCATTTTGAAACGTCGTTCGATTCAGATTCTATATTAAATTTATTACACAGCTCATGTTCATATGTCCGCCTTATTTCTTAACTAATAACATCACTAGGAAAATGAAGAAGTTCTGTCTTAATTTTAAGCGGCATATAATCAAGTTTGAGTTTATATTATATTTGACTTAAATAAGGCTACATTAGTTTGTTTTATTTTTTTTATGTATAAAGAAATATTTCAAATCCTAATATATTTTGTAATCGACTATTGTTACACAATATATATAAATATGTATAACACTATAACACCGATTCATATCAGAGGTAAAACCCTTTGATCAGTTTTACTTTCATCGTTTGTGCGAGCTCTTTATATCAAAATAAATGTATGAAATGAAATTAAAGGTATCAAAGAAAAGAAAATAACAGTGCGCTAATTCAGTAACCTCTACCCTTCCCCCCCCCCCCCCCCCCCCCCCCCCCCCCCCCCCCCCCCCCCCCCCCCCCCCCTCCCCCCCAACATAAATAAATAAATAAACAGAGTTCTGCAAGCATTATGTGAAAGGCAGATATTTAATATATTGTATTAATTGCCTAAACGTTTTCCAGTTTCTTGTCCACTTGAGCACAATGTCGTCCATTCGTCAACAATATCCCCTTCTAAACCAACGGGCCAATTCGATAAAAACAAAACCACCAGAATGTTCCTTAGATGATATACCTTCAAAATTGGTAAATTAATAGTATTCCGTGAAAACCTCTGGTTGCCATTTCAACAGCAAGGAAAGAAACCGTAATAAAATATTCAAACGACATCTGCTCGAAAACCATTAGGTATATTTCGAACACAATTCAAAGAAATGCTTCTCATTCAGAATTGCTGCAGGAATTGCAATCCGAGCAGAGCTCTGGTTGTCACGGCAATCGAATAGGAATACACAACCAAAATAGTTTCGTGCAATTGAATTCTCTTTTCCACACAAATCTTGGTCGCCAGGTTAGGATGCTCATCTGCGTGCTTGATCTATATAATACGTATTATTTTACAGATCATAAGGAAACTAACACTATAAATAGAATGTTTAGATGATGATATACGCGACCTCAATGTTGCAATGCACCTATAGAATAAAGTTATACCATGCTAAAGACAGAGATACACTTGTTCGCACCCATGCAGCAAGGTTTTTATTGCAATTCAGTGTTACTATCTGTCGTATAGAGACATATCAATGACTGAGTAGTAAGAGGCTACTGTAATTTGAATAAACACTTTTGCGTGAGATAGCAGTCATTTATTTATAAATATATGAATGGCTATCGTATACACCTACAGATAATGTACTTGACAAATTAAACTCATGGCTTTGACACGATTCAGAGTACCCAATCATTATTATGTGTATTTATTTATTTATTGGGGTTTTACGCCGCTTTCAACAATATTTCAGTTATATCACGGCGACAGTTCACTTATTCATGATCCCTGGGTAAACAAAACCAGTACTAGGCTAGAAAATGTGCCTTGCCCAAGGGCACTCCACCATGACAGTAGTGCCGCGACTGGGGATCGAACCCGGGACACCCGGTTTCGAAATCCCCGACGCTAACCACTCGACCACAGCGGATTCCTCATTATTATGTGTAAAGAAGGACTGCTATGCGGAAAATCGGTCCTCGTCACCGGCTTCACAGGATTTCCTGGTCAGGGTGTGGTGGACAATTTATTGCGGAGTTGTCCAGATATAGGAAGTAGATATGAGCCGTTCCATGATAAAACCAACAGTATGGCCTCTGCGTAATATATCAATCCAGATCAGCCTGTGCAGTCCGCGCAGGCTTATTAGGGCCGACACATTCCGTCTCATCATACTTTTGTATATACACAAATACGCACAGATAATGTAACTTAATACTGCATATACTGTATTTATATAACAGGTTGTGTTGTTACCATTTAATTGAAGTGTAAACAAAAGAAATCGATCGGTTAATTGACCTGTTTATTGGTGGGTTTGTTTGTTTGTTGGTTGGTTCAATGGTTGGGTGACTCATTGATTGATTGATTGGTTCGATGGTTGTCGTAGAACAGAGCCCAACATGGCATATGTTTACTGTTAAATATATACGTTACATGAAGCTTACCATATTTCAGGCAATTGAAATGCGAATGATATGCGAACATGGAATGCTCTCAATGCTCTGGACAAAAATGAAAAAAGGAAAAAATCGATTGCTTTGAACAATTACGCCTTTTGATAACATATTTCAAAACTCATATGCTGCAGAACTGTTACACGCAATCTGTCTAAAGGAAACTTTAACCATTCGCGATATATTATAGAAAAAAACACATACAAAACATATACCAATTGTATTGTCCGTGTTAATACAACTGTCGTATTATGAATGCAAGGTCAGTTTAATATTATATTTCTTAACATGTTATTTATTCATAGTTCGACCGTTGAATTCACATGAATACTAAAGATGAAACCTTGGTTTCAATATGTATGAGCCGCGCCTAGCAATATGAGCCGTTCCACGAGAAAACCAACATTGTGGACTCTGCGTAAAGTATCGACCCGGATCAGCCTAAGCATGCTACGCAGGATAATCCGGGCAGACACGCTTCGCCTCCTGTGGATTTTCTGTTTCAGGAATCATTACTCTATACCCCTACCCCCTCAGACGGAATATGTCGGCCCGGATTAGCCTTCGCGGACTCCGCAGGATGATCTGGGTGGATGCATTACGCAGAACCCATAGTGTTGGTTTTCTCGTGGAACGTCTCATATGATCTTCATACGGTGTAGACGTAGGTGAGGGTATGCACACACACTGTTTTACCAGCGTCCTCACTATCTGCCTATATGTTAAATGGACCTTAATGCATCTTCTGACAAAGGTTTAATGTATGTGTTGGTGTAGTTAGGGCATTATTTGCTGAGTAATTTGGCAATCTCGTGCTATAATCTTATAACTGCACCAAAACATAAATGTAACCTTTATAATTGCAGTTTATGAAGATAAGTTCTATCTCAACGAAATAATTGTTTGAAAAGGGAAATATCAATTGAAAATTGGGATCTTTTTCCTATGTTGAAAGTAGTTCCGTGACCTGGTCCTGTGATCAATTTCGTTTATCGTAAAATAAACGCAATTCGTTTTAGTCACAATATCCTTTTTAAACCAATCAAATCGAGCTATATATACAGTGCATTTGAACCAACTGCAATTATATGATAATAAACAGGCGGATCATTGAACGAGGCTCATGTAAATATTTAATATATCGAGGGCTTGGCGTGAAACGGTTGTAACTAAAAACCTTTTTTGATAACCCTGGTTTAGGGGCAATTTTGACCCCTTTGTAAACAATGCAAATTTAGATGCCATTGCTCAGAACGAGCAATGGCACCTAAATTTCCAATGTTTACCAAGAAAAATGATTTAACGCTTATAAAGACTTTATGGCGAGGTGATTAACCTTGGTAAAAAAAATACCAATTTTAGTTACAACCGTTTCACGCCAAGCCCTCGATATGTGATACTGAAGGCTCCCTCTTTGGTGCTCAGTGTTGCATTACGACTGATGCTTCAGTCTCAGTATAAACATACAGATATAACTGGTCAGTTATTCAGGAAACGGCGTTATTTCACTATCAACCAACCAAGCAAATAACTATCTGAGCGTTATAGTTAATAATGTATGGATGAACTGTGTATGTTCAATAATTGTTATTGCTAAATCAATTTGTTGTAAATATTAATAAGCCTGTTCGATTAGTCTACGGCACATTATTGGTCTTTACAGGAATACAATTTTAATAGATCTATGTCATACAAATACCGACATTTTGAAACTTTGAGACCAGTGAACATCCAGATCAGCAGTCACCTCCAAGCAGTAAATTCAGAGTCCTCACTGTTCGTCGACTAATAATAAAACCATCAAAGAAAAAAGCTCTGCTTCATATTATCTTCATGTGGGAAAAGGTTAAGATCAGTCTGAACCTCCGAACTGTCTACTCTGAACCTGCACTGTTGGCAACTAAGTGATAATAAGTCTTCAAGATACTTCTGACACACACTGTGTTTTTATATCCGGTAGGATGGTATCGCAGGCTGATCTCTTTCTACACTAGAGACCTGCCTATGTAGATTCAGATCCGCTTGGACCGCCACACAATCCAACCTTAATCTGCACTGTTTCCTAGCTAAAAAAAAAATCCTCCTAAAACATTGCGTGTATGTATCTGATAGCATGCATGTGCAGTCTGATATTTATTTGAAATCGCCAAGGTTAGTTTGTGCTAGAGTATGGATCATCTATGTTTGTATACCAGCCATTATTCACAACCACATTTTCTTTATCAGATGTGTTAACATACCAGACGAGTCCATGTAACCATTCGCAACCTGAGGTGTATACAGATTGTCCTAACATACCGAGATCTTGGTCGAGTGCTCGCCGAATCCATCAAATTAAAGCTTAACTAGGACGCAGCCGAGTGCTCTGTTTTTTAGTACAATCTAGATAGATCACATATATACCTTATACAGTCAAACCTGTGTTAAAGACCACCTTTGTTTAAAAATTCCATGTTTATAACAATCACACTTTTTATTTCCCAATACCTCATTTTCTGTATAAATGACCCTGTAAGTAAAGACCACATGTGAACAAAGACCAGATTGTTCTCTTCTAATGGGTGGTCTTTAAACACAGGTAGGACTGTACATCCCTTCTGGCATCGCGAAACTACTTAACCCTTTCCCTCATATAGACGAATTTTGACACATCTGTAGCAAACAACTTTTGAAAACATTGTGACAAAATGAGAAATTGTTCCAAACGAGCACTTGCTCCTTTTGCCACAAGTTTCACTTTTTTTCCAGTAATGATACCTACAACTATAGGTTTCTTCCCCCATATTTTTGAGTAAACATTTTCAAAGATTTGCTGTATGTGGAAAAGGGTTAAGTGTGTATTTAGATCAGCTTGTTTTGAACGTCTTACATTACAGCCTAACATACACATTAGAATGTATCGTTTGAAATTCACGAAAGTTCAAAACAATAGTGCGTTGGCTTTGTTTCTCACATAAATAATTGTGTTGAGCATACTTAATAACAATTCAATTTAATCCTAATTTGATGGCAAACATCGACAAAGTTTGTAATATTGTAACGGCAAATACATATATAGCTTTATTGCATACTTTCATAATGTTCCGTTCACTTTGCATTGAAGAAAGTGGTCATGATTATAGGGATAATACACATTTTCGAGGGCGTGAACATCTGCGGACGCCCGCAAAATGTGTTTATGCCCGAGTGCGAAGCACGAGGGCATAAACACCTTTTAAGGGCGTCCGCAGATGTTCACGCCCGAGAAAATGTGTATTTTCGCTATTATTGCATACAATAAGAGCAAACATCCAACATATAGTCCGCTGTAACGTTCTGTTGTACGATAACCGCCGATGAACATGACGCGGTATGGATTGACACATGTGACTCATAAAGTAAAGAAGTTATGTTTTATATATCCACGAACCGGTCCTACATCAAGGTTGCCATCGCTGACTCGAATGGTTTTGGATTATGTTATGCTCTTTAACTGTGAGTCTATTGCATGTTACCGATTTTCGAGTTAAAGAAGCTGATGTTATTGTTAACCCAACTCCTATTCTAGGGGAGATTGAGCGTCCATGTTTTGTTTACTAATGGTGCCCGGGTAATGCATATGTAAAACATCTAACCGGTCTGAAACGGCACGTACGCGCGAGAATCGCTTTGTTTATACACGTTTTCTCGCCGTTTACGCCCGGTTGTTGCAATGTTTCTGTATCCCTTAAGCGGGCGTAAAACATAGATTTTATGCAATAATATTCGATCATGACCTCTGTCAAGGAGTGATCATGACCGTAGATAAGGACGTGCGAAAATTCTGCATAATTAACATGCTAGGGACTATTTTTGTTATGAAAACAAACATAGCTGACCTAAATATCATTGTTAATCCTCACGGGACTTTATAATGTTAAATTCTCATATATTGATCATGGACAATTTCTTACTGTCTAATGCTAACAGTACGTTTTTGACATGATAACAGTCTAAAACGCGCGTCTAAAATGTTGGTTATGCACGTGCATGACGTCATTTAATAAACAAAATACGTCATCGTTATAATTTAACTTTTCAAAACGGCATTTTCAACAAAATGACTACATATGTAAACAATCAGTTTGTTTCGATTTTCGAAGCAGATTTTTCAACTCTAGATAGAAAAAAAAAATCCACAGTCAATTTAATTGTATTCCAAAATATTAAGATATCAGATAAAAAAGACATCTTGGTAATGGCCAAATATCCATATGGTCAAGTTCTAAAAATTAAGGTATTAATAAATACATGTATACGTAGATGTATTTCAGATCAAGCATGTTGCGGTTACCCAACTTATTCTTATTGGGTGCCTTTTCCATTTGATATAACACATATTTTCTAGTTGATTATTACCTGACATATTGTATTATGGGTTATTAACCCTGTACTGTAAAATCATCGTTGGACCGAGTTCTTGGGTTGACGTTGCCGAGCTTGCGAGGCTACGTTCGCCAAAGAACGAGGTACAACGATGATTTCACAGTACAGGGTCAATAACCTTTTTATTGCATACTTTCATATTGTAAACTATTTAGTTTACAACTTAATCTGAAACAAGCAATTTCATTCGAAATAATATTTAGATATTTTTCACAAAAAAAATAAATCATTTTTGATTTGTAGGTATATGCCAATTTTGGCGAGTTATGAATTGAGATATTCAAAACTATGAACCATTTGTTTACGTAGTCTAGGTTAATAAAATTGCAAAATATTAAATTTCTCTCAAATTTCAATCAAATGTTTGAAAAGTCATGATGATCAATTATTTATTTTATGCCTATCGATGGATTATAGAGATTTCTCAGTGAAATAGAAACTGGTAATCAACTTTTTCAAACAGTGAAATTACCATTTTCAAACAGTGAAATTACCACTTTTCAAACAGTGAAATTACCATTTTTTGCCGGAACTATTTTTTTTCATTTTTTTTTTTTTTAATTGTGGAGTTTACTTATATTTTATTAGATAATATGCCTCTAAATAATAAAATGTAAATTAAAATGATAACTTTATGCAATGTCTTCAAATTATTTTCACGTTAATCTCCACAGAAAATACTGGACTATTTTTTCCAGGTAGTAATACAAACTGTGTTACAACGGTGGGGCTCACAACAGGGAAAATCTGGAGGCACTGTACGGGATAAAATATACAAAAAAATGTTAAAAATACCTTTTATGGCCTAAAATAAAAAGAAAATTTGTTAGTTTCAGTGAAAGATCGATATTATTTCATCTCGTGAAGAAAAAAAATACTATTCTCACTCGTGGCAAAGCCACTCGTGAGAATATATATTTTTTCTTCACTCGATGAAATAAAAATCGATCTTTCACTGAAACAAACAATTATCCTCTATTTAATTCATTCTTTTTGCCAAACATTTAGTAGAACTATATTTTCACTTTGAACAAAATAAGTATCCTAAAGCAAAGGCTTTCTGTTTGACAATATCTTTCGCCAAAACATTCAAGAACGCTGTTTACAGATAACAGATAAAGGGGGTCTTCTAAATTCACAAAAATGGCGTTGACAAATATTTCAGAAAACGCAAATGCAAGTTGTCAATATCTTTGAAATTGTACAAACCCCAACATGTCTACACCATATAATAAAACAAGGAACAACCATCGTGTCGAACAGTAGAATTTTCGTTTAAAAATATCTAATAGGATTTTATCAAATATTCCATAATGTGCTCAACTCTAAGTTAAGTACCCTTGGCAACATTATCAGTGAAGCAATCAGAGTGAAAGTCAAACGTAAGACTGTACTCTTTTAACCTTAAATATTTAGGAGATGTCTAATTTACTGGACATGAATGTTCGAAATAATTAACATGCTCAGCTGAGTGCTAACCCAAGTAGCTCTGTGAAACAACTTTTTTTGTCAGATGAATCTGAATACATTCCTGGTGTTACGTCGTCAAAGGGAGATTAGCCGTTTCTGTTCGACGGAAATTTGGACTAAATGAATTGTATGCGATAATATGCATGTTGTAAAACATTTTTTATACAATGGTAATCAGGGATAAATGTGAAAAAAAACCGTATAGTATATCATGACAAACTTACTGTTTCGAGCAATAAGTTTTATCAAGGTATGATATTGACTGTGTTCAATGGGTTCATAAAGTCTCTAGTTAACGTATGAACTAAACAGAAAAGTTGTTTGTAGGCCCTACATCTAAAGTGAGAAAAATCTCTATTTGTTAGGACCAAAAGAGATATTATTTTTCAAGACGTATGCTTTCCTGAAAACATCTTTATATAGCTCGATCTTAATGAAGAAATATTGACCATGGACTAGTGAATTCATCATTTAGTCCACTGCACTCGAAAATAGGTAGATACGGTGACATCGTGAATGTTCGTACAAATCATAGGAAGTAATAAACAAGATGTACCCATTCAGAACATATGATCGATAACCCTTACCGGAAACCCACGGAAAGGAACGATTCATGATCGGCAGAGCTGATCATCTTTGTTCGAGTTCATTGGTCCAGCTTATGTATGCGTTTGTCCAAGGTTAATACATAACAAACACACCATAATCTTCTGTAATTCAATATTTCGGTCATAGGCCCTCAAGATGGAAGCAACATAGTGTGTGATTTTTATTAAATATAACCTGAAGGGGCTATGGCTGAACTTTGAATTATAGTGTTTTTATTTCGATCTTTATATATTAAATCCCTACGGAATAGAACGTTTTAACATAATCTTCTGTATTATTGATTTGAATTGTCTGTTAAAATTTAACTGTCTCAGTCACGTTAACATTTGAACTTGAGTACAACTGTATTAATCAACGTTTATTACGGGTCACTGCGCTCTTGCATACCTTACATTTTAATGCTTCGTTATTGTCATCACTTTTGCTGATCAGTAGGTACAGATTTAATACAACCAGACGAATAGCAATTTCCATCACAACAAGTAACACTGTTATACATATTGACCATATTAAATTATGTATATTATTATAAATGACATTGCTATGTATTCACCATGCGACAGTTAAATGTAAACGAACTACATCATTGAATAAACATACGTATAATTAGAGCACTTCGTTGTTTTTCATATATAATAACCCGAAAGCGAACAAATATGAGCCGATCCGTGCGAAATGGGTACAATTTGGCTTTTGGAAATGTTCAGTGTAAATCCAGATATACACTGTTCACGTTACTCGAATAAGGTGGAAAGAAGCATCATTCAACCTCTGTAGTTGTTGACGACATAGGGAAATATTTGATACAGCTGCATTCACTTTTTCGCTGTGAAAGGCAATTAAAGGCTTTTGCAAACCATGCAGAGCTGTCTCTCCTGAAATCTTCATTGTTTGCCAATTGAGTGGTCCAACTGCCGACTTTGTGAAATTCGACAGTGAAAGAGTTAAAAGGTGTCTATATAAGGTAAAGGAATAAAACAAATCAGAGATGAATGAAGCAGTAGCTATACTCCTGTGATAATGAAAACAAGAGGGCCATGACGGCCCTGGATCGTTCACCAGAATTATGCATTGTGATTGGGATGCTTACCACACTCATTTTATTTACCAACCAACATTCCTAGCTTGAAAAGGGTGACCACAGGAACATTTCATCAGAATTATCTGGACATTTGGAAATTGGCCAGATAATTTTGGAGAAGATAATTTTTAAAGTTTTAAATATAACCATAAAAGGTAAAACTGCCTTTTGGATAATTTTGGAGAAGATAATTTTTGAAGTTTTAATATAACCATAAAAGGTTAAACTGCCCCCTTTCCCCCCCCCCCCCCCCCCCCCCCCCCCCCCCCAACACACACACTTTAGCGACTACTTTTTTCGACAATCTACATGGCTTGAGGAATTCAGTTAAAAGGTCACCCAATAAAACATTATCCAAAATTATTTGGCGGATAAGGCAAAAAACAGCCCCAATCCGTGGCGCTTTACGGAATCTGATAAAGGGTCATCCAAGGAAAATTTCTATATAATTATTTGAAAATCAGCCAACCAGAAAGTGAGAAGAAGTGTTTTACGTTTGGTTGACATGGAAACCAAAATTCTGCTTGGATCCAAGCTAAAGGCTTATGATGTGTTCACAAATGACCAGATCACAAATAGGGAACATGTCTGTAATAGATGCATTCAAAGTATATATCAGGCAAATGTGAATAATAGACCAATATGACAGTGACAGCTGTCGTTTGACACAGTTGAATACAAGATAGACTCCAGTGGATTCCATATTCTACACGACTAGACGACAGATAAGGATAACAATGAAAGCCCGTATGGAATCGCATACTGGTCTCAGTACTATAAAGCTGACCCGGAACTTTGCGCAAAGACTTTGTCTTCAAGTATCTGATTGGTAAAAAAGAAATTAATTCTCGAAATTGAATACATTAATGAGTTAGAAGTTTATGTTGAGCACGTAATTCATTTAACGAAAAACCAGTCATACAGCATTTTCAAAGAATTGAGATCCGGATCGGCTGTGTTTATATACAGTGTGTTCTGCTTCTGCACTAACGAACAATTACGCACAGGTGGTTTCAAATATTGGCCATATGGTACAGATGGCAAGTGCTCATAGGAAGATTGTTTTCGCCGGAGTGAATTGTCATCTCTGATAGATCTTAGTAATATATACGCCACTTTTACGTAAAGGAAAAATCCATTCAACTCATTTTGGTATGACCGCTACAAAAACTGCTTTGACGAATAGACCGGAAAAGTGATTAACTAGTGTAAAGAAGATTTCAAAAACCGATATGGATTTTAGACGCCCCCGTGTTGAGTGTTTCATCACATCAAACATGCAAAAAGTTCCTGCCATGCTAGAAATTCATTAGGCGATGTTATTAAAGTTATTGTTTAACAAAACTGTTTACCACATGTGGATCGATATAGTCAGCCATTATGGCAAACATATTTTCCTTTAATTTACATGTGGAATGTGTTAAAGCAACTGAATTTACGAACACATTTGACAATGAATATTTTACTAATACTTAGTTCAAGTGTTATTTGAATACATATCATATCCTTATGTTATACAAATGTTTATTATGTGTGCCGTAATGGAATTGATAAGTGATTATTTATGTAACAGAAATACCGCTTCAGAAAATAAATATTCGGATGCAACCAGGAACAATAACAATTCCTGCTAAAACCACAAAGATGGCAACTTTACAAATGGGAAACGATAGCAATGCATTTCGACAGAGCGACGAGGAAAGCCAGAACAGAAAACTAAACTTCAATCTGAGACCAATGATATTTCTTATGGCAATGAGTGGTTGTTACAACGTTCAAGACTGCGCCAAAACGATGAAAGCGTTTTATTGGATATACAAATTAGTGCTTATAATGATAATGCTGGCATATGCAATTAAATGTATCGCTATGTTAAACAACTCATATGACCTAATAACATATATATGCCTGATATTGCTTTCTTGCTTGTGTGTTACTAATTGTCTCATAAGCTGCAAGACGTTCAGTAAAAAATACGGATTTTATCATAAATCTGTTGAGGATTTACGTAAACTAACAGCAATCATGATTGATAACAACATCAACATTGATATGAACTACTACAAACGAAGAAATATTGTTATTGTCATCACAGCAATCCTACTTCCAGCGGGATGTATAGCTGTGCAAACAATTTCATATTTTTCTCTAGCGCTATCAACACAAAGTTATGCACACAGTAATACAAGCTACCATCTCTCGGTCACAAGCCCATTTGAAGACACGTTTGCCGCACGTATAGTTCTTTTTGTACCATTAATAGTTTTAAATTTGCCATTTGCAACACCGGCATGCTTCTTGGTGCTTGTCTCTGTATTACTGCTAACTATATTCAATGCATTTAATAAACACATTGATCATATTACAAAGGAAGACCAAACCAGCTTTATCATAAATGTTGATACTTTAAGATCAATTCATGTGAAGATTTGTGGAATAACATCTGATCTTGACAAGGACGTCAGATATTTTTATGGAAATATTTTTCTGTGGATAATGGGAATTGGCATTATGGATTTATATATACTGGTGAAGACAAACCAGCAGTATCTCGTGATTATGATACTACTGTACTATTTCGCATTGACCACGGCAACCCTAGCGGCGGTGACGATATCAGCATCTCTTGTCCACGAAGCGGTAAGACATCCTCTATTCGTCCAATGTTCTTATATAAACGAATTTAACGCTAGTATTATTGACATTATTATAAAAATGAACTGATGCTGTCTACCGATACTTATTACTGCTTTTTTTCAACTGCTTCTTCTAACTGCTACTACTTATTCTACTGACACGAATACTAATAATCATATTATTGATACAACTCTTTCAGGCACATGCTCCACTGGACACGATTTACAATATCGATGTGAAGAACGCCAACTTTGACCAAGTCATTCAGGTATTTTGTTTCTTATGTGCTACATAAACATGTACGAGGGGTGACCCAGAATTAACCGGAATGTGTCTTTAACTGCCGTATTTAATGAGCGATATTAAACCTCATATATACGCTTTCTGACGCCTTTGCAGCAGATGGCCTTTTGAAAACATTGCAACAACGCGCAATTTCTCCTTTTGTCACCATGTTTTAAACTACTGTATATCTAATTATTGTACTTTCATCTTAAAGGGAGTTTCCAATTGTTTTGGGTATGTTTTCAGAGTCGTCTGCTGCAGATTTGTTGTATGTACGAAAGGGTTAATCAAAAACACACAACAATTCATTCATAAATGTTTAAACAAAATTTCCCGAATTTTACACACACAATAACGAAAATACATTGATTAACAACCTATCCCTATTGGGCCGGCGGGGAGCGTCGCATAAAACCAAATACCGTTGTCCGACGTCGTGTTCCTTAGTCAAACTATGCGTAGCAGTCATTTCTCTTTATAGTCTCCTCTATCCACTGGTGTAACATATCCGAATACAATTCGCTGTCAAGGTCAGATACTAAACGATAAACAACAGGCAGGATGGTTGACTAAATCAAATCAAAACAGGCGTTCATAGGCTTGCTATTGGTCTTTGTTCGTTTTTTTCGAATTAAGCTTTCCATTGGAGAGATTGTGTTTTATTTTCAGTTCAGGATCACAATAATAAACCCTTGTCTCGTATATGGTCACGACATGGTCCGAAATTCTTCACCTTTTCAACGATAGGGCTCCGAACTGTCCTTGACCTATTTTGTTTTGTTTGTTTGGAGTTTAACGCCGCTTTCAACAGCTTTGGTCATATCACGGCGGTCAGTGCACATACCCATGTTTTCCTGGCTTTCCCACACCAGTACTTACACAACATTCTTTCGAAGCCACTGACTACTTTCTCACATAGATCAGAGGTGAGAGGCAATGGAAAACATCGCCCGAAAGAATGTCGCCGCAACCGGGTATCGAACCCGTGACCTCCAGATCACGAGTCAGATACGTTACCGATTGAGCTACCCGGCCGGGTGTCCTTGACCTATTCACACGACTCTACTTGTTGTCATCAGTGAGTAGGCAAGGTATCCATATGAGCCGTTCCACGACAAAACCTCCATTAAGAACTCTGCGTAATGTTTCGACACAGAGCAGCCTGCGCATTACGCGCAGGCTAATACGGGCCGACACATTCCGTCTCAAGCTCATATATAACTGTTAGAAATAGATGACCAATGCCATAACTGTGACCTGTTTCATCACAGACACCATGCACCATCACGCCTTTTGCTATCGACGACGTCCTTCATTAAGTGACTAACGTCTTGTTCACATACGTTTTACGGCCCCTCGACTTTTCATCTTCTAATTAACTTGTTCCAGCTAGGAAGTTATAATGTAATTCTAAAGATTTCATTAAGACATGATCATCATTGTAGATGCCCACTGTAGCATTTTATATATGTTTGCTTTGGTGTATATCAAAACACAATTTCATATTTACACGCTTTCTTGTGACTCAGATGACGCCATAGTGCGCAAACGGTATAAACGGTATTAATGTCCAATGCTTTGTTATTTATCTAAGAATGAATGAATGTCGTAGAAATGTTGTAATATGGCGCAGATGACGTCAATATATCGCTGCCAAAGGCAATTATATGCTATTGCAAACAATGCAGATTGCCACTTAGTCATGACATTTTACTAAATAACCTAATGGACGAAAATGGAGTGGTCCAATGTTCGACATGGAAGAGTCTGCTTTATAGAACTCGGAAGTGAAAGAAATAAAATGTATCAATTTGTGAAACAACTGCAACTGTTAATTGTCCAACATTTAGTTTATTGTAATACTTACTTCTCCTAATCCATTGTCAATTGCAGGTCAATGTAAAAAGTTATATCCTATAGCCCGGCGTGCACACTAAAGTTATAATACTTATAATATATAATATATATATATATATATATATAGTAATAATATATTATATTTTTCAGCTGAATCTGTTTTTATCCAAGCTAACAGGCACACAGGTCGGGTTTACAACTTGCGGACTTTTAACTATTACAAAGGAATTCATTTTAACGGTGAGTGAACATTGTCTACTTATTCTATATTCAAAACATTATATTAATATAAGTATGAGTTATTGCATACTTACAATAGGTAATTAAGAAATAACAATGGACTATTTCCTGATTAACTCACATTCGTGAACAGTGAATTTATCGAGTGATCATCTGTCTTATGGCCCTGTCACTCTTTTGCGTATGAGAGAAACGTATTAGCTGCGTATGGAAATTCATAAATAAATTTTCATACGCACAAAATGCCCTTGAAAATACAGAATTGTTTGTATACTTACCGTATTGAATATATGAGCAGCGTACGAATAGCGTAACGCCAGCGTACGTCCAGCGTATTACCAGTGTAGTCTGCGTATGGCTAGCAAATGAGTAGCGTATAAACTGCGCATGTCCAGCGTACCGCTATCACGTGACAAAGTGCCCGTATAAGTCCATGAAGAACTGCTGAAGATCTAGAAATGGGATCCTCTATATCAAAACGCTGGCAATACGCAGGGGATACGCTTGTCATACGTCAATCATACGCTAGATGTACGTTATGTTTACGTTACTCAATCGTCAGGCAAGATGTCTATATACGTTGCAGATACGTCAGACATACGTTAGAAGTACGTTACTCATGCGCCATCAATACGCTAGCTGTACGGTACACCTTCGTGCCAGCGTATGACCAGCGTACTCGATTTACGAACTTCTAGCGTAACTTGAGCGTTTTCAGAGTATGCATTGTGTTTGCTTTGCGCATAAACCAATACGCACAAATGTTTTAGGCATGCTTACGTATGCGACCGTGCTTGAAACGTATACAACCTATGCCTAACGTACCCCTAGCGTATGTCAGCGTATACCAGCGTATGTGTGATCTTTTACATACGCTGGCATACGCTAGTACGATACGTAATAGTGTGACAGCGCCATTAAGCCCGTCTCTATAAGTCACCAGTAAAGAACACAAGAATATACAGAAATCTATTTTGCATAGATGTAAGGTCACGATCTCTTTCAATTCGTGTACACAAACAAGTGTATCTTTATTTAACATTGAAACAACACCAATCCTCTATATAGTTATAACATTTATATTCTTGCAAGCATTCTATGTGTATGAAGTAACTGCACTCATTGGTTACTTTAACGTACAGAGACTTACGCATCTCAGACCACGTGGACTATCATAATCCGCTTGTTTTCTCTTTAATTTAAATTTAGACAGAGTTCATTATTTATTCATTTCATCTGATAAATCAAATCAAGAACACTTCAAGTAAAGGTATATGCACACATATATTGTTTGTGTACAGCAACTTTTAAAACCTTGAAGATCATAATAAAGCCTTTGCTTTACTTTTACTTCAGAAAGTAGCAATATTCCTGGTCCTTTAGCGTGATCAATCAATTGAGTTCCAATTTACATTTCTTTGGCATTTGTGCAGCATATGTAGTTCAGAAGTTCATTCTATAATCATTTTCACTTTCATTTCAGATTGCAGGAGTTTTCTTGACGTATTTTGCAGTGCTGTACACGCTTTAAATAATTTAATTGTAAATGTGCCGTCCCGCACCAACATTATGGCCAACATAAAAAACCAACATTATGGCCTCTGCGTAATGTATTGACCCAGATCAGCCTGCGCTGTCCGCGCAGACTGATCCGGGCCGACACATTCCGACTCACGGGGATAGAGGTATAGAGTAATGATTCCTGAAACAGAAAATGCACAGGATGCGAAAAGTGTCTGTCCGGGTAAGTCCACAATGTTGGTTTTCTCGCGGGACGGCTCAAATGTAGTTCTTTATTGCACAAGTATTCCACACCGAATTTTCTCCAGTGTTGACATACTATCCATGTTGAAGCCTGTTACATTGATACATATACCAAACCAAAATACTTACGATAGTAAATATTACTGCTTCTCATACTATGAAGTTTTAGAAATCTCTGTAAGCGTTCTGGTGGCTTACGATTTTAGTTATGATTTGTCCGTTATACAGTGATATACGATGTAAATTCTTTCCATCGTATCTTTTTAATCAACCTAATATGGTATGTTTCTAAACAGTAATGTCTTCTCAAAATGAAAGAAAAATAGTAAGAAATTTACATTTACCATGCATTAACAATGAGAAATTCCTTTATGAGCATCTTTGATTAATTACTAAATACAACATAACATTTTATCGTCTAGAAATATAGCTAAATGTTATTTACCTTCTCATTGTTACTCTGTATATGTATAATTGTATATACTTGACTATATAACAATGTTCACTCTTCATATACTTTGTAAATGTATATATGTGTTGTATCTTGTGTATTGGCTGGTGGCCTACATAAGTCTTTTGAATAAACATTAAACTGTAAACTACGGTCGTAATATCTTGATTACGAAGCAGAGGGCAAGACAAATTACGAGTATATGTCTTATTTTACCACAGTTTCTCTCTTAATATCCAACCAAACCCTTTATTGTCGGTACTCAAATGAATCTTCCCATTAAGACTAATCATATCAGAACCCACAACCAAGGGTTAGAAGGTAAAATAAGGACGTTTTAACATGAAAAAGTCCTTATAAGCTATGAATCACATACAACTTGACAAACATGTATTCGCTACTTATTGGAAATAAAGTGTATATTTAATTTCTACCTGAGTGATGTGCATGAACATTTACATACACCTACAAAGCAAGTATAGATAGAAAATAGAAACATATGGAGACATTGTATCGGACTTCACTAACACATTGCCAACTCTTAAAGTCAAAGAAATAGGATTTCTAACAACCCATCTTCTTGTGTATGTCTATACAATGTAACAAAACAATGATGTTTAGTAATTTAGTTATATGCAGTTTGTCTCTATAAAGTACAGCCTCGGTGCGGAGGTCACTGGTTTAATCCCCGACTGGGTCTTACAAAATACTGTAGTAATGACTTTCCATCCTTGGCGCTCAGGGTTATGGAGTAAGCATAACGACTGGTTCGCTGGTGTCAGGGTAAGTAAGTAAGTAAATTGTATTATAGTGACATGTGTATAACAAAACAAACGTTTAACAAAATAAAATAATAGGAAATCACCCGGCCCCATGGGCCTATATGCCACTGTTAAGAAAAAAAGATAATTACACAGTGAGTACATTTCACTGTTCCACCTAATAAACACATCTCTAAGTACACAGCACTGAGTCGCTCATGTCGTTGGCATGTTTCTTTGTACAAAGGAACAAGATACTTACCAATTACGTGCCCGAATTCGATTGCATGATCCTTATCATTCCTATACTATATACAGTAAGTTTTTGTTCACTGTTAAATGGGTTCGTCTTTCATAAAAAGCTTTGTTTCGCAACATCGATTTACGCCTTTCTGGAAAAGAACAGTAAAACAATTGCAAAACGAGACAATAGTACTGAAAAGTATTTTACAAATAACTGGTTGCATGAGCATGACTGAAGTTTTTTTAGAGAAACGAGAGGTAAAGAAAACCCATCATATAGTATCTCAATTTAACATTGAAGTAAACAAACTAAACAAAACACAAGAGAAAGTTGATGCAACGCATCAATGTCGCCGGATATCCATAGTGCAGTTATGCATAACACTAACATTATAGTAGTTGAATAAACAGTTATCAACTGAGGGGCATATTGGAACATCAGGGGTGGGGTCAAGTGAAAATGTATCATAACTTGCATTGTTTTGTCAACGAAGTGAATGATAATTGAAGCCTTTCATTGTTTATGATCAATCCCCATTCCAAAGTAGGTTGACCATACACACAACCAACTAATTATTGATCATAAACAGTAATGGAAATGAGTAATCTTGCCAATAATTAGTCTAAGTATGTATACAGTGCTTTCATTAAGGAATAATTATAAGATTTGTGAATTCCACATACATTGTTCAGGATGTTTGTCAGAATATTTGAATTTTATTATTTTTCAATAAAACCACAAAACAGACAATTTAGGATTTGCATGCAATAGCACGTCATTTTACATTTCCTCTATTAAAGTCAACAGTGGACACCTTTGCAGCAATCTACTTTTAAAACAATGAGATAAGGGTTAAATCGCTAAAGACATGAGTTTTCTCTTTTTTCTCAAAATGATATTAGCAAGGCATCCAAATTATATCATACTTTAACAAATGTTGAAATGTAGTCCAATATTTATAAATTAGACCACCTTCGAAATATAATATCAACTAAACAGTTAAATCTCATTGAAATTGTTGTATAATTTAAACTTAATTTCGAACATAAACTGAGCCCTACAACATGTTCATTTATTTTAATTCTTTCCTTCCTTTTTTATAATGAAAATAACAAACTACTCATGTTTTAAAATTATATTATGATCAGCGCCCTTGTGTCAATGATGCATAACAATATGCAGATCGGAAGCAATATGCCTTTAGGGAATTAAATGACACATTTAAAATTGTCAAGGACGAAATAATTTTGTACGAAAGACCCGATTCTTTCTTATTCGCAGAGGTGTCGTTCTTGAAACTCTCTTTATAGGCAGAGAGTGTTCGTTCAAAGTATTTTTTCTATTAAAACCAGTTTTATCTCGGTTTGTTCTTTTCTTCATTTGTTCCGAACCAAATAAACATTTTAAATCACCCATGATTTACTATTTGTAAGTGAGTGTAAAGAGCAGCTCTCTGTAAAGGAGATTGATCTACGCAGTTGGTATTCGCGAGTCACGCGATCAACAGTTTTAGCTTAGAAACAGTTCATATTTTAGATATACATGGATACACATTATAAAATGCCTTCTTCACAAATCAAGACATCTCTTTGAACATGAAAATAACATTCAGTTAGTTAAAATTGCCATTAAAGGGAGAATATTCGACGTCATTTGCATCAAGCAAGCAGGTGCGCGTATGTAAAAAAATTAGACTGCGACGTAAAGGTTTGTAGTTATCGGCTTTTGAGTACATGTAGTAGATAGTGTAACATAAAGTATACGAGTCTAGCTAATAGGGACTGTTTTGTCTTCGTAAATAAAACAAAAAAACATAAATGCGAGTCAAAATAAAGAAACCGAAAATACCTAAAACATCGGAATATTTATTTCATTTTAGATGTGTCATTACTAAGTGTTTTTAAACAAACACAATCGTAATATGTTCAAGACATCTAAATGTGTTTCTTTCTAATAATAATCCCCCCTCCCATGTGATTTCCGAAAACCTATTAAAAATAGAAGTCGCGGGCTTCTGCCCGGCGACTAATAATGAGTGACAGAGTGAATGCATGAATGAATGTATAAATGAATGAACGAATGAATAAATGAATAAATGAATGAATGAAAAATGAATGAAAAAATGGATGGGTGAATGAATGAATGATTGAATGAATAAATGAATGAATGAATGAATAAATGAATGAATGAATGAATAAATGAATGAATGAATGAATGAATAAATGAATGAATGAATGAATGAATGAATGAATAAATGAACAGTGAATGATGAATGAATGAATGCATGAATGAATGAATGAATGAAAGAATGAATTGTACTGTGAATGGATTGTAATATTTACAACAAAATGTGTCAATGTTAATTATAAGCATGTTGATTTCTCATTGGCTAGAATAAATGGATCTCCGTCTGAAGGAATACGCTTTAACAATATATTTGGACAGTTTTCTGACATGATTCGTCATTAAGTAACACAGCATGTGCTCTGGTGATAATTGTTTAAAATCGTCTTTATCGATAATATCTCCAAATATGACAGATCGTAATCCCCTGTAAAAAGCACTTAAAATCACAAAATGTGTTTCTGTCTCCATTTCTGAATAGTTACAGAATAAACAGATTGTAGTGGTTCCCAAACATGTCGACCTGTCTCTATCCTTAACGGTAAAATAACACATCTAAGTAGGGCTAATAAAGAGCGTTCGTTTTTCAATGAATTCAGTTGAATGTAGCGTTCACAAATAAATGTATCTTTAAATAATTTGTATGTTCTTAATTTTTTGGTTTGATGTACACTTGTAGACCATTCAGCGATAAAATGATGTTTTATATTTTCCTCGGCTAAATCCATCCTAATAATAAGCTTATTTGTGTAATAATCTAATAAGCCGATCTTTGTCAAAACAGTTTTCAAACTACTACACCAGTTGCTCTCGCATATCATATAGCCATTATTAAACACGCATTTTATTAATCTGGTATCGTCTATCTGCAGTAGTCTATTCCAAAATCTTATACTAGATAACCATTGTCTAAATATGCTAGGAAGCCAACCAGTGTCTTCATTCAATACTGTTACAGGTGCGAATCTATGAAGACCTAGATAACACATATAGCTCCTATTTTGAATATTGTCTATACATTTAAACGATTTAAATCCCCATGTGGATGCCCCGTAATTGAGGATCGGAACTACAAAAATGACTCCAAGATACTTATTTGAACTAACCATTACTAACAGTGTCTATCCAATAGTGAACTGAAATTAACTTATCCTGTGTCGCTGTGGACGGAAACGCATACACTTCGATTTCGAGGAATTTGTCAGAACTCGCCATTTCTTACACCATTCTGTAAGTTTACTTAGCATCTATTGTAGGTCTTTGTCAGAGGATGCCGTAAACACAATGACATCTGCGTATAACAGGAATGATACCCGTCGGTCGCCCATTGTAATTCCAAGGTTAAGGTCGTTAATTTCACAGACAAGGTCGTTTATGACAATGGTAAACATCGTTGGGGAAATATTGTCACCTTGTTTTGCACCTTTCGAACACTGAAACCAGTCTGTATGTCTATCGTATAGTCGTATGCATGATTCAGAAGATGCATTAACGGATTTTAATAAGTTGTACATTTTGCCGTCTAAGTTTGTATAATAACAGGTCTCTATCGACAAAGTCGAAGGCTTTCTTCAAATCTATGAATGCTGTATAAACGCTCCTATTGTTTTTTATTAAGCTGTTTAGTGTAAATATATGATCTTCACAAGACCTGTTTTCCCTCAAACCATTCTGCTCGTTGGCTAATAAGTCGTTTCATTCCAAATGTTTCATCATCCGCTTATTCAAAATCGAACTGTAAAGTTGGCTTACACACGGTAAAAGGCTTATTCCTCGGTAGTTCAATGAAACACGTTTATCTGAGCTCGGATCTTTCAGTATTAGAAATATAACTGACTTTCTCCAGATTGAAGGTATTAAACTGGTTTCAAATATGAGTTGAAATAGACTCTGTAATACAGCTATAACGGATGAAAACTTTAGAGCAGCATATGGTCAGTTATCGATTCCCGAAGCTGAATGTAATTTCGCTGACGTGATAACTTCAGATACTTCTTCGAATGAGATCGTCTTATTCAAGTGTTCGTTTTGAACGTATAATGGATCCGACATGTTCTATTCTAATATGTTTTTGTGAGATTTTGCCCATACATAGTGTTCGATATCAATGTCTCCAGAACCGTCTCCGGTATACAAATTAGAAAACTCGGATCTCCACGTGTCATAAATGCACTGTTGGTCATGAGAAATGTGTCAGTTTTCATCGATAACTTCCATGGGTATTGGTGTAGACTTTCGTGTTCTCAATTTAGTAATTTTAGATCAAAAATCGTTTGGCTTTTTTGTAATCATATTCTCGATGTCCATTGCTATTAGACGTCTATAAATCCGCTCGATGACTTCCATGGGTATTGGTGTAGACTTTCGTGGTCCCAATTTGTTGATTTTAGACCAAACATCATTTGGCTTTTTTGTAACCATATCCTCGATGTCCATTGTTATTGAACGTCTATAAATCCGCTCCGTATGGCGTAAATGTTTATCAAATGTGTCTCTTGCAATTTTAAAATCATACCGTTTCTTTTCCCGCTCGTTCCTACTGCCCTTACACTTGAGGAAGGCCTTTTCCACCATAGTTGTCCATAGAGTAGATAAAGTCTCGTTCCAATTACGGTTTATTGTTTTTAAATCGTTTGCTTATACCCCTAGAAGAACTATATTTTGGAACTGTAGAGTCCATCTTATTTAGCAATGTTTCACAAGAATTGGAATAAATGGTGTCACTAGAACTTTGAATTTCACGACATAGTTCTATGGAACTGATTACTTCCTGTAACGCCCTTGCAGTAATAAAACTACCCAAGAAGTCACTGGGGAATTTTATGTAGCTTATATCTCGTGCTCGTACATGGGTAACTTTTAACGGTTTGTCGGACTCCCCATAACTCGTGCTACTTACAGTTAAATTTAACGTTAAAATAGCACCGTCTGGTAATCGTGATCCATGACCGAGTAATCCGTGGAATTTGTGAGCATCAATTATTGTTTGTATCTGAAGCACTTTGAAATCAGAACAGTGTTTATATAAATCCTGTGGCACACAAAAGTTGGGTAAATGGATCAGTAGTTCTGGTAAATTACCCAAAAAAACACCAAGAAACACCAAGAAACACCCAAGAAACACCAAGAAAAACCAAGAAACACCAAGAAACACCGTGATATAACCCAAACATATTGAAAGCGGCGTAAACACAAAACAAACAAACAAATACACTTTATATATATTTATATATTTTATTAGGCAAAACAGATGTACAATTCATCAAATGAATGAATGTATATTGTTTTATGGCGCATCGACAGCTAAGGTCATTTAGCGCGCAATTAATTTTAATTATTCATGATCCCTGGGTAAACAAAGTACTAGGCTAGAAAATGTGCCTTGCCCAAGGGCACTCCACCATGACCGTAGTGCCGCGACTTGGGATCGAACCCGGGACACCCGGTTTCGAAATCCCCGATGCTAACCACTCAACCACAGCGGATTCCTACAATTCATCAGCATACATGTATGAAAACATTTGACCATTTAACAATTTAACAAATTCCGGCCGAATAAAAGAATAAACCAGAGGGAATGGCCCGCCATAACACTCTCACTGCTGCCTGCGGAAAAAGGAGGGTTTTGAAAACAGTATTACTCTAGATAGGACTGCTCGTGACGAGCTGTCGTATCTGGACTTGCATCGCCTTACAACCCACCAGTGTACATGGAAAAACACTAACCGATACTGTACTTGGAATATCCCAACATGAATAGCATGAGGGTCCATTTTTAAGGCTCGGCAGTGTAAAAGTTATTACCTGATCAGGCTCCCCCTTCGATATACAATATACAACATGTGTATGTGTGTATATACAATACAGTTTCAATATGTAAGGTTATTACATACACATATAAGTACGAATTACAAAGTATGTTGATTATTATAATAAACTAGCAAGAGAAAACGAGATGGGTATTAATGAAATCTAATCGTGCTCTAAAAATTCCAAACAGAGATGAAAGTATAGATATAGTGTATTTTATTTTATGTATTGTACTTTATGATTTCCTAATGTTCTACGACTGAGTCGTCCGACGAGAAAACCAATATTGTGGACTCTGCGTAAAGTATCGATCCGGACCAGCCTAAGCATTCCGCACAGGCTAACCCGGACAGACACGTTTCCCTTCCGCTGGATTTTCTGTTTCAGGAGTCATTACTCTATACCTCTTTCCCTCTGAGACGGTATGTGTCGGCCCGGATTAGCCTAGGCAGATATGAGTCGATACATTAGGTAGATTCCATAATGTTGATGTTCTCGTGGGACGGCTGAATTGTATATGTACCGAGAAATTGATTGAAGTAATGTTATTTTATTCACTTAATTAACCTACAATGGCGTGTGTCTGAAAGAGAAGTAAAACAATTTGAAAAACATAAAGCACGCGTTTGTAGTTTGAAAAAATCCACAGTTTAATTGTTTTAAATTCTGTGTAAATAAACGGAATAAAGCTGACTAAAAGCTACGTTTTATAAGAACAAATATTGCTATATAGCAATACAATATTCGCCAAAAAAGGGATGAAATTGTCACGAGCTATGGTTGAACTGATATAAAATACATTTTTTTAATGATTAGAAAGAGTCCAGGCGTTATTATTATAGAGAAATGCCTGATTTTGAACCAGGTATACAGAAAAGTTAATGGTGCAGTTTACTAATATGCAAAACTATTTAAGATACATCAAGAGTAAAGATGTTGTTGCAAGAGATTTTGTCAAGGGACCTGTAATTATGGAATCGAATTTGAAATGTTATGGTTGCTCAACTAAGGATGGTAGCTTTCATATGACTTTACGCTTGCTTTAGATAAAAAGTCCATTATTGTCATATGTTATGAAAGGAATAACTATCGAACTACAAAATCCATTTACGGGAATGTGCTGCGATAGGATTAAAAACAAGTGTCACTTCATCGTATAGAGATGTTGCGTATTTCAACGTGCTTTTTTCTTCTGCTACTGGTTATTAAAACTGTTATTAAAACTTTTTTGTCAATACTTTGGATTTGTTTTTAATACTTTGTTATTGTCATACTCAACAAAGTTGAATTAATTAATTTCACCTGAAAGTCTAGTGGATATAGGTTCAACATCAGGGTTTCAAAGTGCATTCAACAACTTAACTAATAGCTCGACAAAACTTTCAAGGTTTTATAAACATCGGTATTTGACTGTAAATACAAACTTCTTCAAAAATGCCTGCAACACCGAGTGACGATTCAGAACTGAAGCGCATACCAACTAAAGAAAACGACAACACAGCTATGAGGGCGTCGAAGTTCAATTTGAGACCAATTCTTGTATTAATGGCACTATGTGGATGTTTTAGCTTACCTAATAATAAAAGAAAGCTTTTATCTACAGTTCTGTGGTTATACAAAGTATTTCTAACGGTTATAATAGTACTGTACGTAATTAGAAACGTAAGTTTAATTACGGGAACTGATATGTTGCCATCAATAAGTACAGTAGTATTCCTGTGTTTCCAATCATTAGGAAATATTGTGATCAGTTGGAAGACTTTTAGTTCAAAGTATGGGAATTACTACAAAACAATGAAAAGGTTCGAGAAAGTTCTTTCAGCAATGTCTGCGAACAATATAAAAGTAAACGGGAGCTATTTCAAAAGAAGACAAATTGCATTTGCGATAAGTTCTTTACTAATATTTGCATCAGGAATTGTGACTCAATCCATATTGAATTACGTTTTACTGCCAACATCGGAAGAATACAAAATAATAAGATTGAACGAAAATTCCACATACAATCCTACATCGCCTTTTGAAGACACTATTGTATCAAGAACAGTTCTATTTTTAGCGTTAAATCTCAGTGTAGTACCATATTGTTTACCTGGGTTTTTTCTAATGACCATTTCAGTTATGATACTTACCACGTTTAAAGCTCTGAATAAATGCCTTGATCGTGTATTCGAAAACGAACAAGAACGGCTGTTTGAACAGTTAGAAAAGCTGAGAATGATTCATGTAGAACTATGCATGTCGGTGAGCCATTTTGATAAAGATTTGGGTCTTCTATATGGAAACATTTTCCTGTGGACGATACTGGAAGGCATTATGGTGCTATATTTACTTCTGAAGTATCAAATTGGTGCGTTGTTACAACTGAGTCTCGTCTACTATCTGGCTTTGGCATTTGGGATACTGGCTTCAGTGTCGATTTTTGCTGCACTTGTCCACGGAGAGGTAAGCAGACGACTAGATAAGACGGAGTAAACTGGTCTTTTGCCCACAATACCCCTGTTATAACTCAACCAAACACTATGATGTGGACACCCTAAATCATTATCTCATTGAGACTATTATTTTGGGTACCCACAGCAAAGAGTTTGAATGTCAAATGAAGGGCTTTAGAACATGAAAAGTTGCCCCTAATCTAAAGCTCTTGGTAAGTTGAACAGTTTTATTCTCTGACTTATCTTTGATAGAAGTTAAGGTAGTAGGACACTAATGGGCATCATTTCAAACTATGATCAGCTTGATAATTTCTTAATGTGTATCATTTCCTGGATTCAAAAACAAAATTTAAAAGAAATTTACCGTCAAATAACAATTTTTTTAATTTGAATTACCCTACTCACATTTCAGAATTTCGATAAAAACGACATCACCCGAGAGACAAGAAAAATCCTTTATTTCTTTATTTTTCAACATCTTGGTAATAGTTTGGTATCAAAGTAACAAGAAATATATTTGCTTTCAGAAATAATACATTATTGATCACATCACCAACACTTGAAATATAATCAAACTGTACTGAAATGGCCATATGGTATTACAATTTTAACATACTGTTTTGACCGCGTAAAAGCAAAATCAACAAGTTCTAGAAATACTCATGACCTGTTCTTTATTAATAATTTACTTTAACCTTTTGGGAAAATTATGCCCAAAAAATGTTTTACCGTCTCATTTAAAAAAAAAATAGAGTTTAAATTCCCAACCACCTATTTCAGCCGTGACTGCAAGTAATACAAATTTCAAAGAAGCTAATATTTATGTGTAGAAATATATTTAATGTATTTAATTACTTTTTAATGAAAATACAATATAAACCTCTGTAAACAATGTTAGCTATGGTGGCATATTACTGCCGTAAGATAACCAGTTAGTGTTTTGTAAATATTAACTGGTTATCTAGTTAGGGTTTGCGAATTTCACTTAATAAGTAACATACTAACTAGTTAACTAGATAAGATTCGTGTTACCACTTATTTGATATTCTTGAAACGTAAGACGAAAACAGGCATGAAAGTGCCCAGAACTGCCACCAGTTACCTTTTCTTGCTGTAAATTAAGACTTAAACGACCATTAAGGTACAACTGAAATCCTATCTAGTTAACCACTTATTATGTCACATACTAACTGGTTAACTAGATAAAAATACAATGGAACTCCGCAGTATCTATTTATAACTGGTAACACGAATGTTATCTAGTTAACTAGTTAGTATGTGACATAATAAGTGGTTAACTAGATAGGATTTCAGTTGTACGTTATTGATACTGCGGAGGTCCTTCTTTTTTTTCCTAAATGAACTTGCAACTTACATAGCAGAAAAATACAAAGGACCTCCGCAGTATTTATTTATAACTGGTAACACGAATGTTATCTAGTTATGTATGTGACATAATAAGTGGTTAACTAGATAGGATTTCAGTTGTACGTTAGTGATACTGCGGAGGTCCTTCGTATTTTTCCTAAATGAACTTGCAACTTCCATAACGGAAAAATACAAAGGACCTCCGCAGTATCTATTTATAACTGGTAACACGAATCCTATCTAGTTAACCACTTAGTAATAGATACTGCGGAGGTCCTTTGTATTTTTCCTTTGGACAGTTATCGATCCAAAGGAAAAATACAAAGGACCTCCGCAGTATCTATTTATAACTGGTAACACGAATCCTACCCAGTTAACCACTTAGTAATAGATACTGCGGAGGTCCTTTGTATTTTTCCTTTGGACAGTTATCGATCACGCGTTTATTGCGCAATACACGCGTGATCGATAACTGATAACACGAATGTGTTTCAGTTGTAAGTTAATGCTCGTGTAAATCTTATTTTACAGCATGGTAAGGTAACTGGTGGCAGTTCTGGGCACTTTCATGCCTGTTTTCGTCTTACGTTTCGAGAATATCAAATAAGTGGTAACACGAATCTTATCTAGTTAACTAGTTAGTATGTTACTTATTAAGTGAAATTCGAAAACCCTAACTAGATAACCAGTTAATATTTACAAAACACTAACTGGTTATCTTACGTCAGTAATATGCCACCATAGTTAGCTAATGAAAAAAAAAAGAAGAAAAAAAGAAAAAAATAGTTGTGCTTCTGGATGGATTCGAACCACTACCTTGAAACCCTCAAAAGAGTTGTAGTCCTGTGCTTAACAACATAGGCTAAAGTGGAGGTTTTCATTAGGATTCTACTACCTTAAATGTGTTTTACTGTACTGTCCAACACCGCTCGAATATCCAGAACGAGGACGGTATCACCTTTCACAATGTTTTTTTAAAATTACTTGCATCACACAATTTGATCGTGCATAAGCTATTTATTTTTTAACGTTATACTTAAGAGTGACTTTACACACTTGCTATGTGTCAATGCATACACTAACAACATATTTGCATGGACATTTCTTTAACAAAGATAAAACAGAACCATCGTAAAAAACCTACGGAACAAATCTGCACTGCCACCAACAAGACACACCAAATCTCCCTTTGTTAAACAGATCGGTCGACATTCTGATCGATGTTTGACAAAGGTCACTGTGACAGGCGTCATTCGTCTTTCACCGATGGGCTAACAGTCTATGTGGAAAAGCAGCCAGTTGCTTGGACAGTCTGTTACGTAGAAAAGTTGTTTGAGAGAGCCAGGAAATACATGAGTAGGTGAACTGGTTGTCGCGAAATGACTGAATCTTTTTTGAAAACGGCGTAAAATTCCAATCGATCAATCAATCAATCAATCCTTTGACAAACGGAAATGCATTTTCGACTAGTCCAAAGGGACCTGTCAGTGTCCAGGACATTACTTTAACGTATTTTTCTGTCCAAAACATTTGCACGCATCATTACTTGGATTACGACGCTCAGTGTCTGCTTTCTCGATCTCTTTGTTACTCCATAAAACCGTATTCGAACCCGGGACCTATGGTAAGAGATTGCCACAATATCTTTCACTTCCAATACAAGTGACCCTGGAGTCAGAAGCCGGAACTCGAACCAGACTTTTCGCGTGATTAAACCTGGTTATGCCTTTACATTTTGCTCATTGTAATCATTCCCTGGTAACGGGACAGCCTCGGTGGTTTAGTGGTAGAGCGCTCTATCGGTGCGGGGGATCAATGATACGATCCCTGCCGGATCAGACAACAGACTATTAGCATGTAAGTAATGGCTTTCCCTCATTGGCGCTTAAGATTGCGAGGTTATCATTACGACTGACTTGCTAGTGTCAGGATAAATATACCAGAAGTATTGGTAACTTATCCGGAAAGCGTAAAATATGCTGGAGGCGGCTCAAAATACCAAACAATCAAATTGGACGACTGTTAAATCATATTGGAAATCTTTTGGAGTTTTGATGAATCTGTGCGGCGTGCTTTGGAGTCTGGCGATCTCGTCAAAGGTTTCACTGCTCGTATATATATGAACAAGGCTAAGGTGCATCTTTTGCACACACCAAAAAAAACATTTAACTTTAGCTCCATAAATTCTACGCCAATTATGATTCCGTTACAGAGAGTCATTCGGACACCATATTGTCAGACGCGGCTCCTATGTAGGTACCTAAAAGGACACGTCGTGATATAACTGAATAAATGTTGAAAGCGGTGTTAAACACCAAACACACCAAACACACCAAACAAACCAAACAAACAAATTAACAAATCCGCGACTATGGAGATCGTTTCTATTTCAATCTAAACAAATCCCCGGCTACGGAGCACGTTTATGGAATCAAATTGCATACAATCTAATTCAATCTAAACAAATTCCCGGCTACAGATTGAGCGATTGATTGATTGGGGTTTAACGCCGTTTTCAACAATTTGTCAGTTATATCACGGCGGAGAGTTCACCTACTCATATATACTCATACGGAGATCGCTAAATGGAATCAAATTTCGTACAATTTATTTCAATCGAAAGAACGTTTAGAGAATGTGTTGAGTTTAGAAAATCCCATCACAAACCATTACCACTTATTGCACAATTAAGTTGATTTTGATTGAACGGATTGTTGTGTGCGCACATCAATTGACGGTGTCAACTCCTAATCGATTTGATCAATTAGATACCATTAACAACATTTCCGTTAAATATTAATGCAAACACATAACGTTGAATGTTTATTGACTAAAGCTAACGATATAGCGCTGCTGTTTACAGAGGGCTATGATCTCTGTACAATTCGAAAATGGGATTATTGCATTGTATAAAGGAACCACATTGCTTGTTCAACAAAACAAGTTGAGGTTGCTTCAAATCCCACTTTCAACATCTTTGAATTTGCATCAGTTAACCTACCTGTAATTCTACCAACCTGGGTGAATACAATTCATTCTCTGTTGTTTCGAATGCACAAAGAAGATTTAGAGAAGAATTAATCGCACGTATTCTAATCCATCCTTTGCAATTAAATAACATAATAAATGCGTCCGTTTATATACTTTCATTTGAGGTCTTCCGAAAGTCGGTTTTCCCATGGTGATAATCTATTATATTGTGCGGCATCAATACATAAGGGCTACTGAATAAGGCCAATGAAGATCGTACGATATTATTACTTTATGTGAATTCAACCTTTTGTCTGTGACTGAATTCGTAATTGTATATGTTATATATGAGCCGTTCCATGAGAAAGCGTTTTCTTTTTATTTTATGATAATTGATGATGAAATAATATCTTAGTCATAACACCTATGTTTCGCATTATCAATTTAAAAGAATTGTACACCGTTTCAAAGATATAAGTCTTCCTGACAAGACGAAATAATTCAAATTGACAAAAAACAATTGAAATCGCTTATTTTGACCAATTTCAAAAAAGGAGGCGCTCTCAAAAACAGGGCATTTGATAAGTAAAATCTGAGAAATCTTAGTCGTAACACATATGTTTCGCATTATCAATTTGAAAAAAAGTTGCACACCGTTTAAAGATATAAGTCTTCCCGACAAGATGAAATATTTTAAATTGACACAGAATAATTGAAAATTGTCATTTATTAACATGTCTTTTTGCTTATTCTAGTGGTAGACGATGGTATCACAATATTTCAAATCAGTACAAGAAGAATTTTGATGCAAAGCATAAAAGACGCCGCGCATGATTTTGAAGCATGGCTTAAAGGAAGCAGATGCAGTTCAGTACATTTAAATAACCTGTGCAAGCAGACAGGATGTAAATATTTCGAACAAGAAGGCCAAATGTCCATTTATTTCAAACAAGAAGGCCAAGATGTGCCTATATTGCTACCATAGCCTATATAAAAAGGTTACCACGAGCAGAAAGGGTCAATATTGACGTAGGGATTAAACGTTTTACATGCTACGATCTATGTGATATTCAGCATGTGAAGTTTAGTCGTGAAATGACAAGTTTAGTCCTGAAACCATTTGGTTTACGGTTTGCTTAACATTCACTGCAACTATAATGTGTCATACAAGCTGAAGTTTACCAATAAACTGTTTTAAATCCTCTAACTAGATCCATTAGATAAAAAAACATAGGTGCTTAAATATTAACATATATTAAGGTGTATTGCCTCTAGTTATAAGTTAAGTGTGACACAAGCTTAGGAAGGAGAGGTGGAAGTATATTCTCCTTCCAGTTTAGCAGAAGTATGATAGCAGAAACGGGAGTATATAAACAACAAGAGCTGTCGGAGGACAGCGCGCTCGACTTTACAACGCTTATTCACTTAAGCACTATTTCAGTATATTGCCTTTAAGTACTAGTATATATATCATATATACTCTATATGTAAAAGCAACTGAATAGATACATACATTTAAATATATGTAATTTAAAAATTCAAATTTCCTAAGTCAATCAAGGGCCATAACTCCATATTTAGGATACAATGGAGTTATGTAACCTAATTGTGTGATGGTCCTTAACAAATGTGTGAAGTATGAAGACTGATTTGAATGAAGGGTATTAGAGTTATAAATGAAAATGCCAGCTTGCCCTAAAACATTAACCGGACACCGACACCGGGGCGAGTAGTAAAGTTCCATTTTTCTTTGAATAGTCGAGCTAAAATCAAAACTTTAACGTTGAGCTAAACGCAAATGTTAAAAGTGACTGCGTCGAAAAATAGCAAAACCTTAAACAAAGGTTTTCCAAATATTTAACACCAAAACAAACCCGTTTGATATGGTGAAGAACTATATTTGATAAATGAATGATCATAATTAAAAAATAATGTAACCAAAACTAATGAATTTATCTCAAATTCTCAAAATCAACCAAAAATCTTGTGTTTTACCCCAAAAAGAAGATCACACTCCATATCTTCAACATACAATATGAAAAAGGGAATTATATATAATTATATTCCAAATATGAAAGCCCTAACACAAGTACTTATTGAGAAAAATTAAAAAATTAAATGAAAATCCCAACATGCCCTAAAACTTTAACCACCCAAAATCATGTTTTTTACCTCAAAAAGAAAGTCAAATCAGCATCTTCAGCTAACAATAGGAGGAAAGGTATTATATGTAATTCAATTCCAAATATGAAAGCTCTAACACAAGTGCTTATTGAGAAAAATTAAAAAATTAAATGAAAATCCCAACTTGCCCTAAAACGTTAACCACCCAAACTCATGTTTTTTACCTCAAAAAGAAAGACAAAATCAGCATCTTCAGCATACCATTAGAGGAAAGGTATTATATGTAATTATATTCCAAATATGAACGCCCTAGCACAAGTACTTATTGAGAAAAAGTAAAAAAAAAATGAAAATCCCAACTTGCCCTAAAACTTTAACCACCCAAAATCATGTTTTTTACACCAAAAAGAAGGTCACACTCAGCATCTTCAGCATTCAATGCGAAGAAAGCTAAAAGGTATAACTATATTCCAAATATAAAAGCCCTAGCACAAATACTTATTAATGAAAATGCTAACTTGCCCTAAAACTTTAACCGAACGCCGACGGAGACGCCGACGCCGACGCCGACGCCGACGCCGGGGCGAGTAGTAAAGCTCTTATATTCTTCGAATAGTCCAGCTAAAAAATACGAAGTAATTAAAAAAGAAAAGAAAGATATGTATGATCAAGATTGAGCATTATGAACATTCACATGTATAGTCAACATATAGCAAGAATTATAAATCTGTTTTGTTTGTTTGTAATGTTACTTTGATCGTTTGAACATGCCAGTAGAAAACTGAAAAATAAACAAAATAAAATGGTCAAGTCAGTTCCCTAAGAGCAAAGAGCGAAAACCAGTTGGTACGAATCGTTCATCTCGAACGAAACATGAAAAACCGGGTACGAATCCAATGAATTTTAGAAATCGGATGAAATCGTGAAAACAGCGAAGTATTCATAGCGGAAGGAAGCAGAGACAACTTAATTACTCTATGGGAACCGATGACACCTTGTCGTCTATTAAATAAGAATGACCAAAATCGCCAAGCGATAACTGCATTTACAAATAATAGAACGGGTCACGTTACGGCCATGCGTACTGCATAGTTGGTGGGTTAACGTTGTTTTTACAGTTTCTAGAATTATACTGTAATATGTAATTAAAATGAATCATCATTGATTTTTTAAAGATTACCCATTTATTTTAAAATCTCAATATCGTAAATAGGCAAAAACATTGCCAGAAACTTTTTTCTGAGCTTTGATGAATCGGGTCGTAAACCAAACTATAAAAAAAGCGTAGCCTAGGAAGTTAGGGGAAAGTTATTAAATACCCATTACATGTGTCTAAAGTTTTGTAATAAAACGGTCTAAGACATACGTATTTTGTATCTTGCTGTTTCTTAAATCATTTAATACAATTTATTTATTCATAAAGGTTGTTTTTCAAACATATAACAGAGTTTTTTTTAACAATAATAATGTTGGTTGTTCCCTTTTCGATTACGTCACCCCATGGTACAAAATTAAAACATATCCCATACTGATGCTGCGCTTCCACGCGGCGTCAATGATCTTTACTTTAACTTTCACATACAATTTGATAAAGCTTCCAAATAAATGATAAATAATGACATCAGCGTTTAGACTGTAAATACGCAGAATAATGTTGATCAGTACATAAGGATATACGGTTAATAACCCGACATTACCGCTTAGACTGTAAATATGCAGAATACTATTGATCAATACATGAAGCTATACAGTTAATTACCCGACACCACCGTTTAGACTGTAAATACGCAGAATAATGTGATCAATACATGAAGCTATGCGGTTAATTACCCGACATCACCGTTTAGACTGTAAATACGCAGAATAATGTTGATCAATACATGAAGATATACGGTTAATAACCCGACATTACCGCTTAGACTGTAAATACGCAGAATACTATTGATCATTACATGAAGCTATACATTTAATTACCCGACATCACCGTTTAGACTGTAAATACGCAGAATAATGTTGATCAATACATGAAGATATACGGTTAATTACCCGACATCACCGTTTAGACTGTAAATACGCAGAATAATGTTGATCAGTACATAAGGATATACGGTTAATAACCCGACATTACCGCTTAGACTGTAAATACGCAGAATACTATTGATCAATACATGAAGCTATACAGTTAATTACCCGACATCACCGTTTAGACTGTAAATACGCAGAATAATGTTGATCAATACATTAAGATATACGGTTAATTACCCGACATCACCGTTTAGACTGTAAATACGCAGACTAATGTTGATCAATACATGACGATATACGGTTTATTACCCGACATCACCGTTTAGACTGTAAATACGCAGAATAATGTTGATCAATACATGACACTATATGGTTAATTACCCGACATCACCGTTTAGACTGTAAATACGCAAACTAATGTTGATCAATACATGAAGATATACGGTTAATTACCAGACATCACCGTTTAGACTGTAAATACGTCGGAATGAATGTTGATCAATACATAAAGATATACGGTTAATTACCAGACATCACCGTTTAGACTGTAAATACGTCGGAATGAATGTTGATCAATACATAAAGATATACAGTTAATTACCCGACATCACCGTTTAGACTGTAAATACGCAAAATAATGTTGATCAGTACATGAAGATATACGGTTAATTACCCGACATCACCGTTTAGACTGTAAATACGCAGAAGAATGTTGATCAATACATGAAGCTATACGGTTAATTACCCGACATCACCGTTTAGACTGTAAATACGCAGAATAATGTTGATCAATATATAAAGATATACGGTTAAATACCCGACATCACCGATTAAACTGTAAATACGCAGAATAATGTTGATCAATACATGTAGATATACGGTCACCGTTTAGACTGTAAATACGCAAAATAATGTTGATCAATACATGAAGCTATCCGGTTAATTACCCGACATCACCGTTTATACTGTTAATACGCAGAATAATGTTGATCAATACATGAAGCTGTATACGGTTAATTACCCGACATCATCGTTTAGACTGTATATACGCAGAATAATGTTGATCAATACATGAAGATATACAGTTAATTACCCGACATCACCGTTTAGACTGTAAATACGCAGAATAATGTTGATCAATACATAACACTATACGGTTTATTACTCGACATCATCGTTTAGACTGTAAATGCGCAAAAGAATTTTGATCAATCCATGAAGATATACGGTTAATTACCCGACATCACCGTTTAGACTGTAAATACGCAGAATAATGTTGATCAATACATGAAGATATACGGCAACTGGCTACTTTTCCACATATACTGTAAGTCCATTGATGGAAGACGAATGACGCTTGTCACAATGACTTTGTTATACGTCGGAATGAATGTTGACCGAGCTGGAGTTCGAACTTACAACCCCTGGATTTACAGCCCGCGTCACTACCGACTGAGCTACTGGGGCTCGATGTCCACATTTGAAAGAACAAGCTCTATATTACCCTTTTTAACATTTGGCTATGAATTGTGACCCTGATATTTGAGCTACAGTCTTAGTCCTTACACCTAAAGTGCAGTAGACATAGGAGCCGTTCCCGGAGCAAACCCACAATGTGCGAAAAGTGTCGACTCGGATCAGCCAAGGAATCTAGAAGTACACTTTACATTCCTGATCAGCCTAAGCATGCCGCGTAGGCTAACCCGGACAGACACTTTTCGCCTCCTGTGGATATTCTGTACATAACTCATTACTCTATACCTCTATCCCCCTGAAACGGAATGTGTCGTCCTGGATTAGCCTGCTTGAACTGCGCAGGCATATCTGGGTCGATACATTACGCAGAGTCCACACTGTTGGTTTTCTCGTGGAACGGCTGATATTGACCCGTCGATCATTACACATTAAAAAAAAAAATCCCATGAAAACATCTATTCATTTACCTCAGTCATCTACTCATAACTCATGCCTTTTACATCGGTATAGTAAAGCATGTCAAGTGGCTCGTGGGCCTGAAGTAATTAAAAAAGATAGAGCATAGTTCTATTAGCGTTATTTTAGCAAGTGTAATTTGATTTGTTAATAACTATATCATTACAGAAAATAATACAATAATAAATACATAAATTGGCCAAAAGTTTGTACTGCATGTTGGCAAATACAAAGGCGTGTAGAAATGAAGGAACCAGAATACAGTTAACAATCCTTTGATGTTCAAATACAACTCTACGAAATTACTGTTGATTGAAATATGACGTGGAAAGGTTTATTCAAACAAGGAGCAATACATTCGACTATATAGAATGTATTCAGGTGTTTTACATAGTGTTATGGTGTAAAGGTTTGCGAAAGATAATAATTTCGAAATTTAATCAAATATGATATACTTGAAAAATACGAATCAGTGTAATAACTACTCAAACAACTTATGCACGCCAACTAACATTATGTATATGTATGTTTTATTTTAAACATATACGTATTTTGTGATTTATGAAGTTCGAAAAAACAATTTTAAACCCGAAAAAACACATAAATACGGTTTCCAAAAACACAAATAAAATACTGATTATACAATACCTTTTCGTGAACCAAAGCTGCCGATATTGCTGTTACACCCATTAACGTCAGAAACAAACATAAATAAAAAAAGAAAACTACTAATGCCAAAGGCATTTTCCAATATTCTTCAACCTTAACCAGCATGTATAATATAAGAATCCCCAGCCCGGTGGACCAAAAGAACATGTTTGCGTACACATATCGAAAATCTTTGTCAAATTTAGCGATGATTGAACATAAGTTAAGATGGGTGATCCTTAATCGCCCAATGTTTTCGTCCAAAACAGTTTTGTCTTTTTTTATTACGGCTTCCAAAAACGTGTTGTATGCCTTCAGCCCAGAAAGTATCATATTAGAAACCATGACAAGAAAGCAAACAGGGTTAACCAATGTCATCCAATATAAGCAAAGTGGTAGAGTTAGTGTCAAACGTGTCCAGTACGTATCTTTGATTGGTTCCGTTATCGCTCTTTCTCCTATTTCTCTAATTACCTCTGGTGCCAGCGGCGATGAATTGAAATACAATGCATGTCATTTGTATTACCACGGCAAATATCATACTTATTATTTGTATTTTCTTTAAATGTGCAAAATCTTGTTTAATTCCACGTCCCCCATTTTATTAACTTGTGTATTCCATTCATCTAGGGATTTAAATACGGTACCAAAGCGTGGACTAAAATACTTCCAGCACATCAAGAGATTACCCAATGTATGAAAACTCAAGCACATTGTTAATACACTTGGTAATGGCCGTTCTGGGAATTGGTAAATGTATCTAGCAATTGAACATAATAGCAATGGTAGATTGAATCTATTATAAAGCCAAAGCCAGATGCGTGCTGTGTTCTTCTTACGCAAACTGTAACAACAACTGACTGCCATTAAGATAAAAACTGGTTTTAACGTAAATCGTCCTTGTTGGTTGTGCATGACTTGGTCGCCATTGTTGTCTTTGGATTCCATGTTACTCACTGCCAAACAAAGAGGTTAACTTAACTTAAAATAGTAGTCTGGAAAAAAAGCATTTTTATATTTACTACTGTCCAGAGAGAACAAGTTAACTGCCAAACATTTTAACGAACGAGCCGATTCAGTACACGTTTACGAATTGACTTCGCTATAATGTGTCTAGACCCAACAGGTGATTCACATTTTTTGTCCTAACAACGAGAGATAGATTATTTAGAAAAAAAACCTTTTCATGTTATGATGAGTTCTATTCGTGAATATTGGATTAATTCCCAATGGGAGCCATAACACTGAATACTTTGTTACTGACGTTTTGCGCAGGGATATTAGGTTTTAAAATGTCAGCAATCAACATGCGTGGTTCCATATATCAAAGCAAATCCATTTGGTTTGTATAAACAGATAAACGGTGGAACACTTTTATTAATATTATTTTTTGACATTTGACAATGGTAGGATTTTCCCAAAAGCACGTTTACACACTCTATACTGATTGGGGAACACGTAGTTCAATAAACATATGGGCCGCGTCTGTCGATTATGAGTCGTGTTGGATCTGCGTACTGGGAAGACTCATACAAGCCTCTGCATACGCAAAGTATTTTTAGAGTCACCAATGTTCGCTTTCATCTATTGTAGCGTATTACTTTATAAAATGTACAATTGAAGATCTAATTGTATAAGAAGCTTGGCTTTAAAGCGATACCATAACGGAGACTCCTTCAGATCAAATTATGATGTTCATTCGTATCACGGCGGCTAATTGAATCGGCTGTCACACCTGTTCGTTAACCCTCGTCTCACGCTATTAGAGTAACGTTTGTTGACATGACCTTCCTTTCCGTCACGTCACGTATTTTATTATACATTTAAACGTTTCAGAAGATGTAAACGTAGAAATTTGCAATGTTTCTCCAATTGTACTTAATCTCTATAGGTCGAGTTTTCCATAAGGTATGACTAATTTATATTATTTTTGATTAGCTACAAAGTAGAATATAATCATAGTCGGCACTTTCATTAGAAGCTAGATTAGCCCTTTTGTAAAGAGTGCTAAGATTTCATATACCATGGCATCTGCGTCCTTGCGTTCATAATGGTATAGCATCACAGGCGTCTGAATTTTCATTTGAGAACATTTAGAAAACAATTCAGACAAGACCGAGTTAAGCTTCTGTAAAAATAATCTCTCTATATTGTTCATAAATGATAATAATTATGACGGTATTGTTTTCAATTGTGAAAATTTGGAAAAATACCTACTATTAATATTCAATCGATAGGGGCCTATGGTTCATATAATATACTAATAATGTCTTTTTTAAATAAAACCATATAGAGAGGCTATTTATAGTACCTTGTTCTTGTGTTGGTTTTTCCCCAATGTTCTCAAAGGAATATATAGCCGTCCATATTATCATATTATATGAACCATATAAAGAGACTATTTGTAGTAACACGGTCTTGTGTTTTTTTCTCTCCAAATGTTCTCAAACGATAACGTCATTGTTGTTATTGTATATGAACCATCAATATATATACTATAAAAGCTTATCACGGTAATTTCTTGGGGTTTTCCACAGTTTTCTCAAATGACAATTCAGACGCCAGTAGTATCATCAGGTCAATTTGTGTTTAAAGAGTATAAGGTTGCTCTATGCATCTCTTATGTTAGTAAACCCTGATGTACTGATTAACACAAAAACTTACGATAATTAAGCTTAGAAAAGTAATGTCAAGTGATTCAAATGCATATCTTTACAACTACCGCTCGGGTTTAAACTTGACACAATAAGAAACTACCATCTAGTGAGGCCATTTAAAACATGGACACTTGAGCATCTGCGAATTAAAGCCTCACAACAAAATATTATGCATTTTGGTTTGGCATGTTTGAAATTCTTTTGGAAAACCAACCGTATGTGCCGTATATATTTTACAAGTGTAAATAAAGATATGCATGCGAATTCATATAATCTGATCCAAATTCATTTTGTCTGTCTGAGGTTTCTTGAAAATCTGTTATTAAGAGGCAACCAAGGAAAATATCAGGACAACATGATCAAACGTTATCTCATTTTAGAATCCTGATAAATGAATAACGATTCATACAGGCAGGCAGCGACAGAAACAGGAGCAAAAAGATGAGGCGGGGTATACGCTAACGAAAATGTATGGTTCTTTTTTACTTTTAGATATACCCTTGTTATCTTACTCCAGTTGTCCGAAAGAAAGTCATTCACATATGCCGGAAACTATTTCTAGAGGCTGATCATATATCTAAGTGGATGTGTCTAAAACGCCCAAGATCTTCGTCCAACAGTTAAACTGTTGTTGTTCTGTATATTGGTTCAATAAAACCTACTGTTTCACTTAAATCCAGAAACAATCACGTTATAATTACATGTACGTGAAGGTATTCTTAAGATGCAAATCGTGATATAATTTCACAGCTATCAACCTAAAACTACGGTGGCACAGAAGTGACATGTATACGTTTTTACTTATCTCGTGCGCACGACATACTAAGTCGTGCGCACGAGATACTATGTCGTGCGCACGAGATAATTAAGTAGTGCGCACGAGTTACTAAGTCGTGCGCACGAGTTACTAAGTCGTGCGCATGAGATAATTAAGTCGTGCGCACGAGTTACTAAGTCGTACACACGAGATAATTAAGTCGTGCGCACGACATAATTAGCCAATCAGAATACACTTTACATACATGAATGTTGTTTGAAAATGGCTGATAGCAGAAACGATTTTATTCTGTTATATCTTAATGCAGGGTTAACGTATGCAGAAATTCGGTTTCTTTTAGTCGATCAGCATGTTAAGTGTAATCTGATTGGCTAATTATGTCGTGCGCACGACTTAATTATCTCGTGCGCACGACTTAAGTATCTCGTGCGCACGACATAGTATCTCGTGCGCACGACTTAGTAACTCGTATGCACGACATAGTAACTCGTGCGCACGACTTAATTATCTCGTGCGCACGACATAGTATCTCGTGCGCACGACTTAGTATCTCGTGCGCACGACTTAGTATGTCGTGCGCACGAGATAAATAAAAACATACACATGTCACCTCTGTGCCACAGTATAACACTGACCAAACTATCAGCTATTGTTGTTTTAACGAGGGACACTTGAGAGACGTCTAAAATGTGACGTCAGTGGTATACTTTGAGGTATCATAGTTTAAAAACTAGTATTCAAGAATTTTTTAGCGCTAAGTAAGGTTGGTGGAATTTGAGACTGTACATGTACTTATACGTGAAGAATTATAGCTAAATTTGTCAAGTCCGTATCTTTTATTGGTTTGTTATCAGTTTAACTTTTAGGTTAATTACTTCAGTGGTGGGTTTAAGAAATATAATGAAACAAACTGAAATACCATAGATGCAGCATCTACTAAAACAAACAGAACACATATTTGTTGTTCTTTATAACATTTTTTATTTAAGTTTGTTTAAATGACTGCCGCCTCCATTTTGTATCTTTAATTGTGTATGTTATTAATAATGACAGCATTAAAGTAACGAATTTGCCACACTAAATCAGACCATTTGAAATAGACTCATAAGAATCATTTTTAGAAGCACGTACTCCTCGAAAAATATTATGGTCATAGATCATCTATACAATAATGCAATTCGATCGTAAAACAGTGCAACACATTCAAAAAAGCGCTTTTTAAGTGGCATGGTCCTGTTTGTTATTTGGTGACTTTTATCGTGATAGTAGGCACTGTCTGTCTAGAATCTACTCCAACAATATCTTTGTTCAAATTGTTGAAGTGTTGAACATAAAAAATGGAATTAGTTGATGAAGATGATATGCGTTCACTGTATTGCTTAAAGTCAACTTTTTGCTGTTTGGTTTGAACATTTCGACAAGTTTGTGACCATCGGATGATATGACCAAAATTATGTTATATTCACCCATTCTCAGTAAGTAAGATATGTGCTGATGTACTGTTGAAAATTATGTTAAATTCAACCAGTCTCTGTAAGTAAGATATGTGCAGATGTACTGTTGTGTATTAAACAGTACTCTTCGAAGGTCAACGTAACGTTGTCCCGATATTTAAATGCCATTTACCCTTACTGATATACTATATTTACGCATTTTGAATTCAGATTAAATCGTGTGTTTTACACAGTTTGTTGGCAAACATCTGTATTTCTTGTAATTTGTTAAACCGCAGTGTACTGCTCATTGCAACATTGAAGACCTTTGCTTTTTTATCTGAAGGTTTGCAACACACAGAGCACATACGTTTGGAAATAGTAAGTCTTTGTCAAAATATGTGGAAAACTCTTAACGAAACACCTGATAGCTTAAACTAAGAAACTATCAATGCATAGTTTTCTACCATGGCAGCTAGATCGACACCCAAATTTATGTTCAGAAAGTGTTGACCTGGCGCGTAGGTCGTAGGTCGACACTCAAATTTATGTTCAGAAAGAGTTGACCTGGCGCGTAGGTCGCAGGTCGACACTCAAATGTATGTTCAGAAAGTGTTGACCTGGCACGTAGGTCGTAGGTCGACACTAACAAATTTATGTTCTGAAAGTGTTGACCTGGGGCGTAGGTCGTAGCTCGACACTCAAATTTATGTTTAGAAAGTGTTGACCTGGCGCGTAGGTCGTAGGTCGACACTCAAAATTATTTTCTGAAAGTGTTGACCTGGCAAAGCTCGTAGGTCGACACTCAAAATTCTGTTCAAAGAGTGTTGACCTGGCGCGTAGGTCGTAGGTCGACACTCAAATTTATGTTCAGAAAGTGTTGACCTGGCACGTAGGTCGTAGGTAGACACTCAAATTTATGTTCAGAAAGTGTTGACCTGGGGCGTAGGTCGTAGTTTATAAATGCAAGTTGGTGAGTGTTAGTATTTTTAGGTTTATCAAACTGCAGTTTGTCAACTATAACATCAATTTCTTTTAATTATTTCAAAATAGTATAGTCGCAATATTTTCTACAATTTTCATATTTTTTTATAACAAATGTAAGAAAGGATATGGGAGCAATACATAAACTGGCTACCCAACCTAACTATACGTTCGCATGACGGGAAACTGCACATGAGCTCCTAACACAATGCAAGGGGATTTGATGAGAGCAGCTTTGAGACGAAAAACATCAAATGCTTCGTCAATCATTCATTTAGTTGTGATGTTTAGAGTTTCTTGTTGGATAACAACGAATTTAGCAAATTGTTAATTAGTCCATACTTAAAGATACTTACATGTTAATATTTTTTAACCACTAATTTGTTTAAGAATAAATTTCTATTCTATTACTACAAGAATATTGTGAGAGGTTAATCTTATCTAGTTGAAGGAACATTTGGTTGTGTCCTTGAGAGAGCTTGTTAATTGAAATACATGTATTATATATTTTTAAGTTGAAAGCGTAGCATGTTAAACTACATGTACATAGTTGTACATTTAAATATTTAATTTCCTTCATAATAAAATTGGATATTTGTTATGCTCATAATCTCTTGTTCCATTAAATTATAGCAATTTTCCCTTGTTCCCTCAAAATAAAAGACAATGATCCTTGTTCCCCAAAAGAAATTGGTCATGTTCCCTTGTTTCCCCAATCCCATGTGAGGCCCTCAAAACTTGTTACTTAGCTTTTAATTTCATATTTTTTAATTCATGTAGTGGCTAAAAAAAAAAAATCGGCATCTCATTAAATACTTTAGTGAAGAGCTACCGCTTAAAAGCGTTTCTAAGGCTTTTTTTGCATTTGGCCCTGGAAGTAATTCACTGGCAGAATTGTAATTTCCGGCGATGGCCCAAGCATTTACTAATTTTATGCATAGACCTATTTTAATTTTGAAGCAGTTCTCTGACTGTCCATAAAAAGAAGATTAAAAATAAAGAAATGTAATATGTCCCATGTATCATTGCCGTTCTTAGTGGCGTCACAAAATTATTTCGAGGGATCGTAATTTAATTCTTTTTTTACTAGAAGTATATGAAAGATGCATATTGACTTTAGTTACAATATAATTGAAACTAAAGTTGTTCAGCAAAATTTGGTATCAATTTATTTTGTTAGTCAGAACTAAACAGAACAATTGATTTTTAACATATGTTTAAGTTGAAAACAAAACTATTGTGATGGCTAGTCAGTCACAATACTTTTTAAATTACGAATACATTTGTCACTCATCACACTTTAGTCAAAACAGAAGAAAACATAACACTTTAAAGGGAAGTAATAAAATGTTATTATTTCCCTTTAATTAAGCAAATAAAACATCCTTACAATAAATTTAAATTCACGTAATTACTCTCCACTATTTAAACATGTAATTAAATGTTTTAGATAATAACAAATTTAATACTAATTATAAAAAAAAAAAAAAAAAAAAATCACATTAAAGAAAAATAAAAGAAATATTTAATATGTTTAAGTTAATTAAACACACCATTTTAATAAAACAAGATTAAGAAAATAATATGTCGCAATTTCAAACACATCGTTAATGTTAAACTAACAGTTGTCTAACCAGCTCAACCCTTTCTTGACATAACTTTGACTGTCGATCTACGACTAACGATCCAGGTCAACACTTTCTGAACATAATTTTGAGTGTCGACTTACGACCTACGCGCCAGGTCAACAATTTCTAAACATAAATTTGAGTGTCGAGCTACGACCTACGCGCCAGGTCAACACTTTCAGAACATAATTTTGAGTGTCGACCTACGACCTACGCGCCAGGTCAACACTTTCTGAATATAAATTTGAGTGTCGACCTACGATCTAAGCGCCAGGTCAACACTTTCAGAACATAATTTTGAGTGTCGACCTAAGACCTACGCGCCAGGTCAACACTTTCTGAACATAAATTTGAGTGTTGACCTACGATCTACGCTCCAGGTCAACACTTTCAGAACATATTTGTGTGTGTCGACCTACAAGCTTCGACCTACGTGCTAACTTCACACACCTAATTATTTAACGTGTAGAAAAATGTTTTCATGTGCATACATACTCAGGATCCAAATAGATGCTTTTAAACACGTTTGTTGTTAACTGCTATGACCAATGGTAAAAAGTGCAGAGCCAGATCAGAATGTGTTTGCTGACCTACACTGGTCACATATGCCGTGTGGTTGGTATTCGCGGAGTGTTTCTTAATCTACAGTGGAATGATGAGTATCATTTTATATTCTATCCCAACCTCTTTGAACGTTTTAATTCCACAATTCTTTGTTTCATTTAGGATCAGTTTAGGCATCGGTCTCTTGAATATTCCATTACTTTACATACAGTGAAAAGCGGTTGTGCAAACTTACGGTTAACTGATTCTGCTATTTGCCTAGTATGGTATATTTTCTTCTGTTTTTGTTCAGTGCCTCTTGGAATAGGGGCTTTTAAGCAAAGGAGCTAATTTAAGCTATAGAAGGCGAATTCCGAAGACACTCACCAAAATATAGGCTTGAGCCATTACCTATTGTTAAAGTCTTGTTACAATATCGGCCATGAATGACTTCAAATATCTCTTTCTACAGAAGCGCTCCATAACTGAACACCATTTCTGGTTCAAATAGATGTCTTAATGGTCGTAGATTGTATATTATCAATGAAAGTATGGCACGTGCTCATAGGATGATTTTTTTTATTTCGTCGGCGTGAATTGCCATCTCTGATAGAATATCTTAATATATTCGCCACTTTTACGGAAATGAAAATTTCATTCAACTCATTTTGGTATTACTGCTACAATAACTGATTTGTCGCATACGATGAATATTTTTGCATATGGTTTCCAACGTCATATTATCAATCCTTTTAGACATCAAACATGCAAAGGGTCCCTGCAGTGCTAGGAATCCATTAGGCGATGTGATTAAAGTTATTGTTTAACAAAACTGTTTACCGCATGTGGATCGATATAGTCAGCCATTATAGATATAGATTGGCAAAAAACATTTGGAATGTAGAAAATAAACAGGATTTCACGAATACACAAGATAATGAATATGCACTAATGCTTATTTTACGTGTTAGTTGAATATATTTCATATATTACTACAGTATAAATATTTGTTGCGTGTGTCTCAATTGAATTAATCAGTGATTATTTATGTAACGGAAATACCGCTTCAGAAAAAATATATTGGGAAGTGACCTGGAACAATAACAATTCCTGCTAAAATAAAAAAGATGGCAACCTTCCAAATGGAAAACAGGTGTAATGTAAATCGACAGTTTTGTTTGTTTGTTTGTTTGGAGTTTAACGCCGCTTTCAACAGCTTTGGTCATATCACGGCGGTCAGTGCACCTACCCATGTTTTCCTGGCTTTCCCACACCAGTACTTACACAACATTCTTTCGAAGCCACTGACTACTTTCTCACATAGATCAGAGGTGAGAGGCAATGGAAAACATCGCCCGAAAGAATGTCGCCGCAACCGGGTATCGAACCCGTGACCTCCAGATCACGAGTCAGATACGCTACCAATTGAGCTACCCGGCCGGGCTGTGTAAATCGACAGAGCGACGAGGAAAGCCAGAACAGAAAACTGAACTTCAATCTGAGACCAATGATATTTCTTATGGCAATGAGTGGCTGTTACAACGTTCAAGACTGCGGCAAAAACGATGAAAGCGTTTTATTGGATATACAAATTAGTGCTTATAATGATAATGCTGGCATATGCAGTTAGATGTATCGCTATGTTAAACAACCAATATGACCTACTTACATATATAAGTCTCATATTTCTTTCTTGCTTGAGTGTTACTAATTGTCTCATAAGCTGCAAGACATTCAGTAAAAAATATGGCTTTTATCATAAATCTGTTGAGGATTTACGTAAACTAACAGCAATCATGATTGATAACAACATCAACATTGATATGAACTACTATCAACGTAGGAATATTTGTATTATCGTCACAGCAATCCTACTTCCAGCGGGATGCATAGCTGTGCAGACTATTTCATATTTTTCTCTATCGTTATCAACACAAAGTTATGTACACAGTAACACAAGCTACCAACCGTCGGTCACAAGCCCATTTGAGGACACGTTTGGCGCACGTATAGTTTTGTTTGTACCATTGATAGTCTTAAATTTGCCGTTTGTAACACCGGCATGCTTCTTGATGCTTATCTCTGTATTACTTCTAACTATATTCAATGCATTTAATAAACACATAGATTATATTACAAAGGAAGACCAAACCAGCTTTATCACCAATGTTGATACTTTAAGATCGATTCATGTGAAGATTTGTGGAATAACATCTGATCTTGACAACGACGTCAGATATTTTTATGGAAATATTTTTCTATGGATAATGGTAATTGGCATTATGGTTTTATACATACTGGTGAAGTCCAGCCAGCAGTTTCTCGTGATTATGATACTACTGTACTATTTCGCATTGACCACGACAACCCTAGCGGCGGTGACGATATCAGCATCTCTTGTCCACGAAGCGGTAAGACATCCCCTATTTGTACAATATGCTTATATAATTGAAAACACATTATTGACATTATTATAATAATGAACGGATACTGTCTACTGATACTTATTACTGCTTTTTTTCAACTGCTTCTTCTAACTGCTACTACTTATACTACTAACACGAATACTTACAGTCATATTATTGATAATTCATTTTCAGGCACATGCCCCACTGGACACGATTTACAACATTGATGTGAAGAACGCCAACTTTGACCAGGTCATCCAGGTGATTTGTTTCTTATTTTCTACATAAACATGTACGAGGGGTGACCCAGAATTAACCGGAATGTGTCTTTAACTGCCGTATTTAATGAGAGATATTAACCCTTTTCATCATATATACGCTTTATTACGCCTTTGCAGCAGATGTTTTTTTTGAAAACATGGCAACAAAAGGAGAAATTGCTCAAAACGAGCAATTTCTCCTTTTTTTACTATGTTTTAAACTATATTTAATTATTGTACTTTCATTTAAAGGGAGTTTCCATTTTTTTTCGAGTATGTTTTCAAAGTCGTCTGCTGCAGATTTGTTGTATGTGGGAAAGAGTTAATCAAAAACACACAACAATTCATTTATACATGTTAACACAAGATTTCCCGAATTTAACACACACAATAACGAAAATACATTGATTAACAACCTATCCCTATCGGGCAAGCGAGGAGCGTCGCATAAAACCAAATACCGTTGTCCGACGACAGGGTGTTCCTTAGTCACACTATGCGTAGCAGTCATTTATCTATATAGTCTCCTCTATATATACTGTATTTCTTGTGCCTGGCGATCCACTAGTGTAACACATCCGAATATAGTTCTCTGTCAAGGTCAGATACTAAACGATAACTAACATACACGTACGTCAATTCGTGAAAGCTGTCAAACCTGTCCCTTCAAAGCCGACTTTACCTAAGGAAAAACAAGATTAATATATTGATTTGGACAACATCAAATGAGTAGGCAGGATGGTTGACTAAATCAAATCCAAACAGGCGTTCATAGACCTGCTCTTGGTCTTTGTTCGGTTTTTGCGAATTAAGCTTTCCATTGGAGGGATTGTGCTTTATTTTCAGTTCAGGATCACAATAACAAATCCTTGTCTCGTATATGGTCACGACATGGTCCGAAAATTCTTCACCTTTTCAACGATAGGGCTCCGAACTGTCCTTGACCTATTCACACGACTCTACTTGTTGTCATCAGTGAGTAGGCAAGGTATCCATATGAGCCGTTCCACGACAAAACCTCCATTAAGAACTCTGCGTAATGTTTCGACACAGAGCAGCCTGCGCATTACGCGCAGGCTAATACGGGCCGACACATTCCGTCTCAAGCTCATATATAACTGTTAGAAATAGATGACCAATGCCATAACTGTGACCTGTTTCATCACAGACACCATGCACCATCACGCCTTTTGCTATCGACGACGTCCTTCATTAAGTGACTAACGTCATGTTCACAGACGTTTTACGGCCCCTCGACTTCTCATCTTCTAATTAACTTGTTTTAGCTCGGAAGTTATGATGTCATTCTAAAGATTTCATTTAGACATGATCATCATAGTAGATGACCTCTGTAGCATTTTATATATGTTTGCTTTGGTGCATATAAAAACACAATTTAATATTTACACGCGTTTCTTGTGACTCAGATGACGCCATAGTGCGCAAACGGTATTAATGTCCAATGCTTTGTTATTTATCTAAGAATGAATGAATGTCGTAGTAATGTTGTAATATGGCGCAGGTGACGTCAATAAATAGTCAAACGTCTCTGCGTCAAAATATACCATATGGAAACTGTTCAATTTCACTAAAGAATCTTTTTACAAAGCGGAACATGACACCGACCCCTTTAAGAGGACAATGGGTTGCCAAAGTAACGAATAGCATGATCATATCGTTATATTTAAAAATGTTTTAATAATTATATGAAATAAAAAAAGATACAGCTACAGTCCAGTTATCTCTGGATCACCCCTCGTGTTTCATGCGAGAGATGCTATGCGAAGCCACGTAAAACATTCGCGAACAATCTGAATTCAGATCAGCAAGTGCACTCGCAAAGTCCGATCTGGTTTTACACTGTTCAACAATTTGTCACGGTAGGTTGCAAGCAACGTTTGTAAAGCAGTTTACATTTAGATCCTTAGCTCGAATACCCATGCCGGTTGTTTTTAAAAAAATGTTTAATATCAACGTAAACGTTGATTTTCCAAGAGCACCGCTCATATTTCGTTTCGTGTTTCTCGATTGAGCTATTTGTACCAATACATTAGTATTTTCTGCTGAATTCATCTTTTCTCATACGATAATTTAAGCATCTTAATTGTCATCTGCCTGTGTTAATGAAAGCGTTTGCAGTGTATTAGTTCAATAACAAAAACAGTCAAACAATAAACCGGATGAAACAAGAAAATGATATGTATTTGGTATTTATGACGAAATCATTCAAACAAAACCTGTATACAACTGCATTCCTGCGACGGATGCCATCTCAATGCTATTCATTAGTAGCAAACTCAAGACTAGACTGAACGGATGTTCGTAAATGTGGTTTAAAGTTGCGTTTACAGCATAAGTAATTGTTGTTTAAAGGCACGTACAGCGATATAAGGGTTTCAAAGCTGTTCACAAAGAGTTCTGATACTTTGTGATTCTTAAGGGGACTGACCCGTCCATTCCACGTGACATGCCATTCAAACTCAGACAACGTGAATTTACTTAGAATTATAATACATCACGGCACATTGTTAGTGCCAAGAAAAAAGTATTCGAGGTGGTGCGAATCCGTCTTAGGGAGTAGCTGGTTCAAAATTATTCCTGATCAGAAAGGAACGAATCGGGGACCAGAATTTATAATAGTATTGCAAATATGATAATTAATAAAAGTAATTCTGAAACTATTTGAATAACGTCTTCTATTTTAACTATATCGCTGCCAAAGGCAATTATATGCTATTGCAAACAATGCAGATTGCCACTTAGTCATGAACTTTTACCAAATAACCTAATGGACGAAAATGGAGTGGTCCTATGTTCGACATGGAAGAGTCTGCTTTATAGAATTCGGCAGTTAAAGAGTTAAAATTATCAATTTGTTAAACAACAGCAACTGTTAATTGTCCAACATTTAGTTTATTGTAATACTTACTTCTCCCAATCCATTGTCAATTGCAGGTCAATGTTAAAAGTAATATCATATAGCCCGGCGTGTGATCGCACACTAAAGTTATAATCATATTTATATTTTTCAGCTGAATCTGTTTTTATCCAAGCTAACAGGCACACAGGTCGGGTTTACAACTTGCGGACTTTTAACTATTACAAAGGAATTCATTTTAACGGTGAGTGAACATTGTCTACTTATTCTATATACACAACATCACTTTCACATTAATTATATAAGTATGAGTTATTGCATATTTTCAGTAAGTAATTAAGAAATAACAATGGACTATACCCTGATCAACCCACAGTCTCGAACAGTGAATTTATCGAGTGATCATTTTTCCTGATTACTCTGTCTTAAGCCCGTCTCTATAAGTCACCAGTAAAAAAAACCACGAATATACAGAAAACTAGTTTGCATACATGTAGATGTAAGGTCCCGATCTCTTTCAATTCGTGTACACAAACAAGTGTATCTTTATTTAACATTGAAACAACACCAATCCTCTATATAGTTATAACCTTTATATTCTTGCAAGCATTCTATGTGTATGAAGTAACCGCTTCAGAAACTTTGCACTCATTGGTAACTTTAATGTAGAGAGACGTAAGCATCTCAAACCACGTGGACTATCATAATCCGCCAGTTTTCTTTTTAATTTAAATTTAGAATTCATTATTTATTCATTTCATCTGATAAATCAAATCAGGAACACTTCAAGAAAAAGTATACGTACACATATATTGTATGTGTATAGCAAATTTTAAAACCTTGAAGATCATAATAAAGCCTTTGCTTTACTTTTACTTCAGAAAGTAGCAATATTCCTGGTCCGTTAGCGTGATCAATCAATTGAGTTCCAATTTACATTTCTTTGGCATTTGTGCAGCATATGTAGTTCAGAATTTCATTCTATAATCATTTTCACTTTCATTTCAGATAGCAGGAGTTTTCTTGACGTATTTTGCAGTGCTGTACGCGCTTTAAATAATGTAATTGTATATGATATCAAATGTGCCGTCCCGCGAGTAAACCAACATTATGTCCGCGCAGACTGATCCGGGCCGACACATTCAGTCTCACGGGGATAGAGGTATGGAGTAATGATTCCTGAAACAGAAAATCCACAGGAGGCGAAAAGTGTCTGTCCGTGTTAGCCTGCGCGGCATGTTTAGGCTGATCCGGGTCGATATTTTACGCAGAGTCCACAATGATGGTTCGCTCGAGGGCGGCTCAAATGTAGTTCTTTGTTGCACAAGTATTCCACACGGATTGTTCTCCAGTGTTGACATCTTATCTAGGTTGAAGCCTGTTACATTGATATACCAAACCAAACGATAATAAAAATTACTGCTCCTCATACTATGAAGTTTTAGAAATATGCGTAAGTGTATCTCTCTGTAAGCGTTCTGGTGGCTTACGATTTTTGTTATGATTTTTCCGTTATACAGTGATATACGATGTAAATTTTTTCCATCTTATCTTTTTAATCAACCTAATATGGAAAGTTTCTAAACAGTAATGTTTCCTCAGAATTAAAAAAATAGTAAGAAATTTATTTTTGCAATTTACATTTATCATGCATTAACAATGAGAAATTCCTTTATGAGCATCTTTGATTAAATACTAAATACTACAAAACATTTTATTGTCTAGAAATATAGCTAAAAGTTATTTACCTTTAGATCTTCAAATTATACTATATTAAACCTTCTCATTGTTACTCTGTATATGTATAATTGTATATATTTGACTATATAACGAGGTTCACTCTTCATATACTTTGTACATGTATACATATATGTCTTGTATCCTGTGTATTGGCTGGTGGCCTACATAAGTCTTTTGAATAAACATTAAACTGTAAACTACGGTCGTAATATCTTGATTACAAAGCAGAGGGCAAGTCAAATTACGAGAATATGTTTTCTTTTACTACAGTTTCTATCTTAATATCCAACCAAACCATTTGTTGTCGGTACTCAAATGAATCTCCCCATTGAGAATATTCATATGAGTATCCACAACCAATGGTTAGAGGGTAAAATAAGGATGTTTTAACATGAAAAATGTCCGTTTAAGCTATGAATCACATACAACTTGACAAAAATGTATTCGTTACTTATTTGAAATAAAGAGTATATTTAATTTCTACCTGAGTGATGTGCATGAGCATTTACATACACCTACAAAGCAAGTATAGATAGAAAATAGAAACAATAATAATAAAACAAAATTGAAACATATGGAGACAAATGTATTCGTTACTTATTGGAAATAAAGTCTGTATTTAATTTCTACCTGAGTGATGTGCATGAACATTTACATACACCTACAAAGCAAGTATAGATAGAAAATAGAAACATTGCTAATAAAGCTTCACTAACACATTGCGAACTCTTAAAGTCAAAGAAATAGGATTTACAACAGTCCATCTTCTTTTGTATATCTTGTGTATATTTGTATTTTCTTAATTTTTGGGTTTGATGTACACTTGTAGATCATTTAGCGATAAAATGATGTTTTATATTTTCCTCGGCTAAATCCATACTAATAATAGGTTTATTTGTGTAATAATCTAATAAGCCGATCTTTTTCAACACAGTTTTCAAACTACTACACCAGTTGATCTCACATATCATATAGTCAGTATTAAACACGCATTTTATTAATCTGGTATCATCTATATGGCATAATGCAGTAGTCTATTACAAAATCTTTTACTAGATAACCATTGTCTAAATATGCTAGGAAGCCAACCAGTGTCTCCAATCAATGCTGTTACAGGTGCGAATCTATGAAGATAATACCTCATGCTTCTATTTTTAATAGTGTCTATACATTTAAACGATTTAAATCCCCATGTGGATGCTTCGTAATTGAGGATCGGAACTACACAGGTATAATACAGTTTCTCATATGTCTTAAAACTAAACTCTTTCATATTGTAAAATTTAGAGATAATTCCGCCTAAAGACCTCCTGCCACATTTTGATACATGTATTGCATCAAAATGTGCTTAATATTTTAAATGTTCATCAAAAATTACTCCAAGATACTTATTTGAACTAACCATTTCTAACAGTGAATGTCCAATAGTGAACTGAAATTAACTTATCCTGTGTCGCTGTGGACGGAAATGCATACACTTCGATTTCGAGGAATTTATCAGAACTCGCCATTTCTTACACCATTCTGTAAGTTTACTTAGCATCTATTGTAGGTCTTTGTCAGAGGATGCCGTAAACACAATGACATCTGCGTATAACAGGAATGATACCCGTCGGTTGCCCATTGAAATTCCAAGGTTAAGGTCGTTAATTTCACAGACAAGGTCGTTGTTGAAAATGGCAAACATCGTTGGGGAAATATTGTCCCCTTGTTTTGCACCTTTCGAACACTGAAACCGTTTTGCTTGTACCCCTAGAATAACTATATATGGAACAAGAGCTGTCGGAGGACAGAATGAATGTATATTGTTTTATGGCGCATCGACAGCTAAGGTCATTTAGCGCGCAATTAATTTTAATTATTCATGATCCCTGGGTAAACAAACCAGTACTAGGCTAGAAAATGTGCCTTGCCCAAGGGCACTCCACCATGACCGTAGTGCCGCGACTGGGGATCGAACCCGGGACACCCGGTTTCGAAATCCCCGACGCTAACCACTCAACCACAGCGGATTCCTACAATTCATCAGCATACATGTATGAAAACATTTGACCATTTAACAATTTAACAATTTCTGGCCGAATAAAATAATAAACCAGAGAGAATGGCCCTCCATAACACTCACACCGCTGCCTGCTGAAAAAGGAGGGTTTTGAAAGCAGTATTAATTTAGATGGGACTGCTCGTGACGAGCTGTCGTATCTGAGCTTGCATCGCCTTACACCCCACTAGTGTACATGTAAAACCCTAACCAATACTGTACTTGTAATATCCCAACATGAATAGCATGAGGGTCCATTTTTAAGGCTCGGCAGTGTAAAGGTTATTACCTGATCAGCCTCTCCCTTCGATATACAATATACAGCATGTGTATGTGTGTATATACAATACAGTTACAATATGTAAGGTTATTACATACACATATCAGTACGAGTTACAAAGTATGTTGATTATTATAATAAACCAGCAAGAGAAAACGAGATGGGTATTAATGAAGTCTAATCGTGCTCTAAACATTCCAAACAGAGATGAAAGTATAGATATAGATGTATTGTATTTTATGTATTGTACTTTATCATTTCCTAATGTTTTACGACTGAATCATTCGATGAGAAAACCAATATTGTGGACTCTGCGTAAAGTATCGATCCGGACCAGCCTAAGCATGCCGCACAGGCTAACCCTGACAGACACGTTTCTCTTCCGCTGGATTTTCTGTTTCAGGAGTCATTACTCTATACCTCTTTCCCCCTGAGACGGAATGTGTTGGCCCGGATTAGCCTAGGCTGATCTGAGTCGATACATTAGGTAGAGTCCATAATGTTGATTTTCTCTTGGGCCGGCTGAATTGTATATGTACCGAGAGATTGATTGAAGTAATGTTATGTGTATTCACTTAATTAACCTACAATGGCGTATGTCTGAAAGAGAAGTAAAACAATTCGAAATACATAAAGCACGTCTTTTAGTCAGGGGTGTTAGGGATAGTTTGGTTCAGATTCTTCCAAAAGCACCAAATTTGGCCCAGAGGTCGCCCATGCCATACTTTTTACATTTTTGATGGGCGCCAAGATAGGCGCCCCTGGTGCCGCCATATTGGCAAAATCAAATATGGCCGCCATCCGGGTTTGATGTCAATCGCAGTTAAAAAATTAAAAGGGCTAGAATCATGAATGATACCACATTTTAGGGGTTTTCGAGGTCGAGGAATCCAATTCAGATGTTATTGCAATGATCTGAGGTCAAGTTTACTCTTCAAGGTCACTAAAAAATCAATAAACATTATTCAGGAACTTTTTTAATTAGAATAATTCGGAATCATCTGCAGTGACAAAATTCTTTATGCCTCTGTGTGCATTTAAATGTTCAATATATAATAAAGGATTACTTATTATTATTATAACTATCTTTACGTTCTGGCTTGCACTCTATGATTTCAGCAACAAGCACTACTGGTCATTACCACCGTTATTAATACACCCACCTTCGCATTTGCAGAGGGCCGTGCATCGGACACCTACGCGGTTGTATTTGCACCTTCCTGTACATGCAACGGGGCAGCCACAATGCACGAGAATACCACATGCAACTGAAGCTTTGCTGAGAGTGGTCCATAGTAGTTGCCATGTACTGGTGCCATCTTTTTGCCAGCCCCACTCACTGAAGTCAGGAATTTTCTGCTGGACCGAGGTGGCCTGACGACAGTAGAAACTTGCCTTTAGTAGCACTCGCTTTACATGCTGTGGCTTAGGTATGTGGGATGTTTTCCAACATTTTGTTTCCGGTGGTGAATAGTTGATGTCTGGCCATGTTGACACTAGCTGCACTACACCCCTTGTTATACATGAATATGACAAAGCGTTCGAGGAAATGCATATGCACGGACTCATGAATGAAGAGGTCAGAGTCATGCGTGAGAGCCACTAGTGTTTCGTTGAGATCCGGTATGGTTGTCCATGCTGCTCATGCTGTCTTCTTGCCACATACAGTACAGCTCACGCGGAAAACGCATCGTCCGCGAGCCACCGCGGACATATCTCAACGCGGACAATTATTTTGATCTACGATTTGATTTTCTTTACCATCGCGGACGCAACATGATAGCCCCAGGGGGTTAATAAAACCGATAATCGCGGATTTGCGGTGGAACCATTGCGGATTCGCGGTGGCATTCCTTTGACTAGATACGCTTTTTCTTGCCGTTTTGCTGGGAGTTTTTCTAATTTTTATTTCATTACAGTAGGAATAAATGTTATTGAAGAGGACAATGATTATAAATCAGTGCTAACTATAAAGCAGCATATATGCGGAACGACTCAATTTATTAAAATTCGTCTTTACAATTACCCTAAATTGATGTATTCTGTAAACAATACAACTACGTGATAATAAAACTGTTAATTCTGCCTGAAAGATGCATAACTACATGTAAACCCAATTCTACTCTGTATCAACACATTGCGTTGAAATGAAAAATTGTCATTTACAACAATATTACAGTTAGATCATTTATTTATTAAGTTAATAAGAAAAGCTCAACAATCAACAATCTGCCTTTATTAAGAGATTCAAGTTCATGTACTGTATATACAAAATACATGTATTGTAATTTAACAATATTTATCTCTTACTAAAAAATGTGAGATAATCATATGTACGATATGGCCGCACCTTAAACGTTTATCCGATGTCCGCTATTTTCTATTACGAAACTTGACCTTATCGTAAACAAACACAATCTTCCACTGATTTTCGAATAAATTGCTGAAATGCAATGAATTTTAGCAAGTTGGGTCATAAAATAATCGCAATTTGTCAATAAATTTTGTAAATGTACATAATCGAAAAAAATAAACTTTTTAATAAAAGTAAAACATTTTTACAGGTAAAAATCGGGGTGGAATCGCGGTAATTTCATAATAGATAAGAAGCTCGAATCGACAAATGTCAATCGCGGTGATCAAATTAGCCCTGCGAAAAATGCGTTTTATGCGTGAGCTGTACTGTACAAGAAACCGTAAAGTCGTGTCGCACCCGGTTAAGCTGTGAAAGAGGCCAAGGATTTTGACACGCCAAGATCAGAGTAAATGGTATGGACTGGTATGTCACGGTAGTTTTTACCAGTACCAAAGCCTACCCAGAGCTCTGATAGGCTGAGGCACTCGATCTAACGGATTGTCAAAAGTACGATATCGCAGTCCACAGTGTGAACATAGGCTGTTGTATGACCCTACTTTGCAACATGTGCCAGATGCAGGATGGTTACCACCTCGGAATGGTTGCACGGCCGAAGTATTGTAAGGTCACAATGCTTGTTGGAGATCATGGTCTCGAAGCGGGTACGCCGGAGCAGCTTTCTGTCCATGTCAGCCTTGGAGATCTGTGTGCTGGTGAAAGAGAACAGCTACTTTTTGTTCTCCTCATTTTTGAGGAATCCGCTGTTCCAGTCACGCTTCGGAATTGGAGTACTGCTATCGCCGACTATTGTCCGTTGGCTATTCCCACGTCGTTGCTGCGTGAGAGCTTTGAGGTTATTTTCTTCTGGGTGATTATCTCATACAGCGTCAATGCGTTGGGTACTACTTGTTATTTGGGCCTCCAAGATGGTACTATGCGGGACGACATATACTCGCTGAATGTCTTTGCTGTTGTGGGTCGAACCATGTGGATAACAACTGCCATATCCAACACCACTTGTTTGGCAGCAGCTGCACGGCCAGTGGGTGCATTGAGGCACTTGAGAATGTCTGATCCCTGATCGCAGCACACCTCGATTAGTCAGCTTTCTCTGATTTTCGAACTGAAAGAAGTCTGTCATGTCGGCATCGGGACGTGAATGGAGTGAGAACAAAAGTTGTGTGATTAACATCATAGTCTGCCTCTGGACGCCACTGCCCTTTTCTTGGGGTCAGATCGGTGGGCGAAGGTTAGCATGTTATTCCGCTTGAATGTATCATATACTGGTACTGAAGCCTTTTCCAATCGTTCCATGACATATGCTGCAAGCAGGCTTTGACCAGCTTCACGGATTTGAGATAGAGAAGCAGCAATGGCATGTTCCATGACATTCTGTGTATCGAGTACTACGATCTCCTGACCTGTAGCAAGGGAAGGATTGCCCAGCTGCTCTACCACCATGATGAACGACAGCACATCCTTTTCATACTTTAATTGCAAGCTGGTGTCCTTCCTCATGCTGGGTGGTGGATGTCAATGGTGGGTCATTGACGATCTCAAACCCCTTAATTACCCGCGTGCATTCAGGTCTGGCCAGCTTAAACAGTGTAAGGGCTTCGGGCTTCTTATAAAGTCCAACAGATCCATCATGTGTCTGGAGGCTTTTGTTCGAATGTTCATGGGCTTGGTCCTTGGCCATGAGGCTAAACTTTCTAGCCAATTTCTGCAAAAAAAATGGACCTTCAGGAATTCAGCATGTAGTTAAGTGTGTTCCTCGGCTAGCTCAACCATGCCGTGTACATGTATCAGCAGCCAACGCGTATAGTGTGTGTGGTCCATGGCGTGAAACCAGCTGCAGAGTTTGTCACATGCTTGCACATGTAGTCCCCCTCCCGCGGTGACCACACGAAACGAGACATCATCAGCTCTTGCTCAGGACCTCAGCCTAAGAAAGCAAGGTGTCCCACCAAGAGTCGACCAGCAGCTTCCTTATCATAAGATGCATCTTGTCTTCAATGTGCAGCGCATCCATCCTAGCTACCAGCTTGTCTTCTCACAAAGTGTCAAGGTATTGTCATTGAACGAGTTTAATGAGAGCATACAGTGGCTGATCTGCACCAAGAACGCTTATCTGACCAGGGTTGGGGAACTCAGTCACCTGCATCGTCAGCTCTATCGCATGCTTCGTTTAAGATGCAGATTTGTTTGGGAAAAGGGGATGGAACCTGATCTAGCATCGAGTTGCATCCCGATCAGATGATGACATCATCCTCTGTCAGCGTGCCTTGCTTCAGCACCCTGGTGACGTGTGCCATCCACGCTGCAAATACATATTTTTGAGTTAGTTTGATTGGGGGCTGGATCGCGTAAGCATCTGGTAGCTTAGGAGTTCGTGTGTCAGAGGTGTCAAGCTTAATGGGAGCCCGCTTCAATCTAAGATTGTCGTGAGAGAGATGGTTAGTCACGCCCAGGGCATATCCGTGGAACTCATAAAGTGAGAAGTTGCCCCGAGCCTTGCTATCTATATTATCCGCATCTTGGGTGGTGAAGACCTTGAGATGGATGTTAGCTAGTAGCACCACTCCATATTGAGCATGCCGAGCACACACCGCACGCTCAACACTTCGCTTAACTTCTATGACACGATTCTACGCTATTGAGATATCCTGTTCGTGGTCAATCTCAATCTGTGTTTTGTCCCGTCCGCGTCCATGCAGCTTGATGCCATAATATAGAGGGTAGAGGTTTCTCGCTCCTTCGTGTGGCATACTGCAGTCTTGACTGCATGGTGTCCACCCTTACTAGTAGTATAGAAAAGAGTTGTGAGATCTTACATGCGATCTTCTCCCTCGCATCTAGATTGGCGCCTCCACCGATCTTCTCATGTCCATGAAGAGCTGATTGACTCCGGAGCACTGCGTTGAAGAAACGCCTCATTTTCTCATTTACTGAAGCCATGAGGGGGTTAGGGGGAAGGAACCGTCGAAGGGCTCGTGACTCTGAAGACAAAACTGGCAAGCTCATCAGTATTCAATTTGTAAATATCTTTCCTGCCTTTATTCCCTTTTGGAAACTGCAACATACGGCTATTAATGGGAAATAATGTTTAGGATGACGATGAGACACCAAACACACCCGGTGTTTGGTGCTTTTGGAAGAACTAAACAGCCCCTTTAATGCCCTAACACCCCTGACTATTTGTAGTCTGAAAAAATCCACAGTTATGTGGGAAACTGGGTCAATACATTTGTATGAGTGCTTGATACTGTTTCATATAATTGTTTTAAATACTGTGTAAATAAACGAAATAAAGCTGACTAAAAGCTTTGTTTTATAAGAACAAAGGCCGCTATATAGCAATACAATTACTCGCCAAAAAAGGATGAAATTGTCACGAACTATGGTTGAACTGATATCAAATACATTGTTTAATGATTAGAAAGAGTCCAGGCGTTATTATTATAGAGAAATACCTGATTTGGAGTCATATATACAGAAAAGTTAATGGGGCAGTTTACTAATATGCCAAACTATTTAAAATATATCAAGAGTAAAGATGTTGCTACAAGAGATTTTGTCAAGGGACCTGTAATTATGGAATCGAAATGTTATAGTTGCTGAACTAAGGATGGTAGCTTTGAAATGACTTTACATAAACGTCCATTATTGTCATATGTTATGAAAGGAATAACTATCGAACTACAAAATCCATTGACGGGAATGTGCTGCAATAGGATTACAAACAAGTGTCACTTCATTGTATAGAGATGTTGCGTATTTCAACGTGTTTTTTTTCTTATGCTACTGGTTATTAAAACTGTTATTAAAACTTTTTTGTCAATACTTTAGATTTGTTTTTAATACTTTGTTATTGTCATACTCAACAAAGTTGAATTAATTAATTTCACCTGAAAGTCTAGTAGATATAGGTTCAATATCAGGGTTTCAAAGTGCATTCAATAACTTAATTAATAGCTCGACGAAACATTCAAGGGTTTATAAACATCGGTATTTGACTATAAATACAAACGTCTTCAAAAATGCCTGCAACACCGAGTGACGATTCAGAACTGAAGGGCATACCAAATAAAGAGAACAACGACGACATGGCTATGAGGGCATCGAAGTTCAATTTGAGACCAATTCTTGTCATAATGGCACTATGTGGATGTTTTAGCTTACCTAATAATACGAGAAAGCTTTTATCTACAGTTCTGTGGTTATACAAAGTATTTCTAACGATTATAATATTACTGTACTTAATTAGAAACGTAAGTTTAATTACGGGAACTGATATGTTACCATTAATAAGTACAGTAGTATTCCTGTGTTTCCAATCATTCGGAAATCTTGTGATCAGTTGGAAGACTTTTAGTTCAAAGTATGGGAATTACTACAAAACAATGAAAAGGTTCGAGAAAGTTCTTTCAGCAATGTCTGCTAACAATATAAAAGTAAACGGGAGCTATTTCAAAAGAAGACAAATTGCATTTGTGATAAGTTCTTTACTAATATTTGCATCAGGAATTGTGACTCAATCCATATTGAATTACGTTTTAGTGCCAACATCGGAAGAATACAACAAAATAAGATTGAACCAAAATTCCACATACAATCCTGCATCGCCTTTTGAAGACACTATTGTATCAAGAACAGTTCTATTTTTAGCGTTAAATCTCAGTGTAGTACCATATTGTTTACCTGGATTTTTTCTCACGACCATTTCAGTTATGATTCTTACCACGTTTAAAGCTCTGAATAAATGCCTTGATCGTGTTTTCGAAAATGAACAAGAACGGCTGTTTGAAAAGTTAGAAAAACTGAGAATGATTAACGTAGAACTATGCATGTCGGTGAGCCATTTTGATAAAGATCTGGGTCTTCTATATGGAAACATTTTCCTGTGGACGACACTGGAAGGCATTATGGTTCTCTATGTACTTGTGAAGTATCAAATTGGTGCGTTGTTACAACTGAGTCTGGTCTACTATCTGGCTTTGGCGTTTGGGATACTGGCGTCAGTGTCGATTTTTGCTGCACTTGTCCACGAAGCGGTAAGCAGACGACTAGATAAGACGGAGTAAACTGGTCTTTTGCCCACAATACCCCTGTTATAACTCAACCAAACACTATGATGTGGACACCCTAAATCATTATCTCATTGAGACTATTATTTTGGGTACCCACAGCAAAGAGTTTGAATGTCAAATGAAGGGCTCTGGGTAAGTTGAACAGTTTTATTCTCTGACTTATCTTTAATATAAGTTAAATGTGTTTTACTGTACTGTCCAACACCGCTCGAATATCCAGAACGAGGACGGTACCACCTTTCACAATGTTTTTGAAAATTACTTGTATCACACAATTTGAACGTTCATAAGTTATTTTTATTTAACATTATACTTAAGAGAGACTTTACGCACTTGCTATGTGTCAATGCATACAATAACAACATATTTGCATGGACATTTCTTAACAAAGAGAAAACAAAACCATCCTGAAAAACAAGACAGAACAAATCCGCAGTGCCACCAACAAGACACACACCAAATCTCCCTTTGTCAAACAGATCGGCCGACATTTTGATCGATGTTTGATAAAGGTCACTGTGACAGGTGTCATTCGTCTTTCATCGATGGGCTAACAGTTTATGTGGAAAAGCAGCCAGTTGCTTGGATAGTCTGTTACGTAGAGAAGTTGTTTGAAAAAGCCAGGAAGTCGCGAAATGACTGACTCTTTTGAAAACGGCGTAAAACCCCAATCAATCAATCCTTTGACAAACGGAAATGCATTTTCGACTAGTCCAAACGTACCTGTCAGTGTCATTACTTTTACATATTTTCCTGTCCAAACATTCTCACGCATTTGATATGCTAACAGCTTGTGTTCCATCTGTAAAACGTTTCCATTGTATGTGTCTCTAGTTAAGTATATGAAAGCAACATAGCCGATTTCGCAAAGGACTTTTAGCTTGGATTACGACGCTCAGTGTCTGCTTTCTCGATCTCTTTGTTACTTAAATAATTGAACATCCACAAAACCGTAATCGAACCCGGGAGCTATGGTAAGAAATTGCCACAATGTCTTTCACTTCCAATAGTGACCCTTGCGTTAGAAGCCGGAACTCGAACCAGATTTTTCGCGTGATTAAACATCGTTATGCCTTTACATTTTGCTCATTGTAATCATTCCCCGGTAACGGGACAGCCTCGGTGGTGTAGTGGTAGAGCGCTCTCTCGGTGCGGGGGATCAATGATACGATCCCCGGCCGGGTCATACAACAGACTATTAGCATGTAAGTAATGGCTTTTCCTCATCTGCGCTAAGATTGTGAAGTTATCATTACGACTGACTTGCTAGTGTAAGGATAAATATACCAGAAGTAATGGTAACTTATCCGGAAAGCTTAACATGTGCTGGAGGCGGCTCAAAATACCAAACAATCAAATTGGACGACTATTAAATCATATTGGAAATCTTTTGAAGTTTTGATGAATCTGCGCGTGCTTTGGAGACTGGCGATATCGTCAAAGGTTTCACTGCTCGTATATATATATAAACAAGTCTAATGTGCATCTTTTGAACACACACACACAAAAAAACATTTAACTTTAGCTCCATAAATTCTACGCCAATTATGATTCCGTTACAGAGAGTCATTCGGACACCATATCCTCAGACGCGGCTCCTATGTAGGTACATAACACAGGACACGTCGAGATATAACTGAATAAATGTTGAAAGCGGTGTTAAACACCAAACACACCAAACACACCAAACACACCAAATTAACAAATTCGCGACTACGAAGATCGTTTATGGATTCTAATTAAATCTAAACAAATTCCCGGCTACGGATTAAGTGATTGATTGATTGGTGTTTAACGCCGTTTTCAACAATATTTCAGTCATATCACGGTGGAGAGTCCACCTACTCATATATACCCATACGGAGATCGATACATGAAATCAAATGTCGTACAATTTATTTCAATCGAAAGAACGTTTAGAGAATGTGTTGAGGTTACATCACAAACCATTACCACTTATTGTACAATTAATTGATTGAACGGATTGTTGTGTGCGCACATAAATTGACGGTGTCAACTCCTAATCGATTTGATCAATTAGATACCATAAACAACATTTCCGTTAAACATAACGCTGAATATTTATTGACAGGTCGTCTAAAGCTTTCGATATAACGCTGCTGCCCAAAGAGGGCTTTGACATCTGTACACTTCGAAATGGGATAAGACAAGACAGTATAAGGTTGCTTCAAATCCCACTTTCAACATCATTGAATTTGCATCAGTTAGCCTACCTGTAATTCTACCAACCTGGGTGAATAAAATTTCTTCTCTGCTGTTTCGAATGCACACAGAAGATTGAGAGAAGAATAACATAATAAACAACTCTGTTGATATACTTTCATTTGTCGTCTTCCGAAAGTCGGTTTTCCCATGGTGTTAATCTTTTATATTGTGCGGCATCAATACATCAGGGCTAGTGAATAAGGCCAATGAACATAGTACGACAGTATCACTTTATGTGAAATCAACCTTTTGTCTGTGACTGAATTCGTAATGGCATGTGTTATATATATGAGCCCTTCCACAAGATAACCAACAATGTGGATTCTGCGTAAAGTAAAGTATCGACAAGGATCGACCTTAAGTGTTCTTCGCAGTCTAACCCGGACAAACACTTTTCGCCTGCTGTGGATTTTCTGTTTCAGGAATCATTACTCTATATCTCTAACCCCCTGAGAATGTGTCGGCCCGACTAAGCCTGCGCGGTCGATAACATTACACAGAGTCCTAAATGTTTGTTTTCTCGTAGAACGGCTCATATATGGTTACTGATTTCCTCCTTCCCATGTGGGCGTATTGGCGCACTGGACAGCAGCGACCTTCTATCACGCGATGGCTGTGCGTATCTGATCTTAATCCACAGTGATATAAAATAAAAACTGCAGAAGGTCGGATTTTGACAAAATGACCCGCCATTACGAGGCAGCAATAGCTAGAAGGTGTTACAAGTAGCCATCGTAAATATTCCATCAACATCTCTACAGTAGTAAAAATCATATGTGTTTATAAATATAATATTTGGTTGATTTCGGATTGCTGATATCACGCAGAAAACAAAAAGATATTCTCCTTATATATGTTATGTTTTAATTGTTTAATTGTATTTAAGGCACACGCTCCTCTTGGTGTGATTTACTCTGCGAACGTTGAGGGAATCAGCTTGGACAAAGTCACACAGGTAATTTGCGTTATTTTCATATAAAACACCAAGAAACGTGTACTCTATTTATATCAGAACTTCATTTCTCGTCGGTACGTCTTTCCAATGTGCGAAAATCTACTTATTTGTTTGTCTACGGAAACGATAGTTGTCATGGAGATGCAGAGTAGGCTTAACTAAAGAAATGACAATTGTCACTCCGTTATAAGTTGAAACCCAATTCAACATCATTGTCTTCTTCTGTGCGGGCGTGCAGTCTCATCCGCATCTACGTTGTTAACACAAGCCAAATTGTACATTTCACCATGAACGGGCTCATATATTATAAAAGCGCTATACGGCTGTATGTCAGGGTTAATTTTAAAATCCTCATTGTTTGTTTGTTTCAGCTTAACCTTTTCCTGTCCAAACTTACAGGGACGCAAGTCGGATTCACAACCTTTGGGTTATTGACAATTACAAAAGAGTTCATTTTGACGGTAAGAAATTAACTGTGTAATAATGACTTATTTCTGGCTGATGTACCTTTAACGTGAGTGTGCTGTTAATTTGTAAACACATTTAATATCAAGTTTGGTTGATGAGAGTTTCTACACTCAATTAGTATAGATGGAGTCTTACTTTCATGTTCAATGCGATAGCTAACAATTCATTGACTTATACATTTTCTATTCCATGTATGAATGTAAAATGTCCCCCCTCGAGATATAGCAAGCATTGAGAGTAACGTGAACAACAAAATAGAACTCCATCTAAGTCGGACAGACCAACTCATGCCAGGCAAGATGGATCAGAAGTGCTGGTAACTTACCAAGTAAACGGCGTGATATAACTAAATAACTGTTGACATTGGTGTTATACGATTAATCAATCAAACTGACATTGACCATTACATTGTTCTTCAAACATCACCGTGACCGTCTTTCATAGTCTAATATCAATATCAAGATAGATAACAGTTCGCAACTACGTCAAAGTGTAAACCCGTTCCATCATACAACAGATCTGAAGCATATACCATCTAGGTAAACATATGGAAAACATCTCGATAACAATATGGAAAACAGTTATCTAAGACAGTATAATTGAGCAGTACTCTGCATGAACCAACATTGACGTAAAAATTACATACGTAGAAAAGGACCTGCTGGTGAGTTCATCCTCAATTATCCAAATTGAAACTGATTTACAGAAGTTTCAGGAAAACATCTCGATAACACTATGTAACACATTCATCTAAGAAAGTATAGATGAGCGGTAAATAGTACACACCTGGAAAAGGACCTGCTCCTGATTTTGATTAACAGAAGTTTCCTCAACCTTTTATTAACTAATTGGCGAACAATGCAGAATCAGATCAGAACAAGCCATACGATTTTGATAAACACCTGATGCAAGTGCCTAACGGTTGGTTTTCACGGAGCGCCAATCAGTTGTCGAATAGAAATATGGTGGCAAATGGTGGAATTGCTCATAACGAGCAATTTCTCGCTCTGATGCAATGCTTTTTAAAAGTCGTTTTCTGCAGATGCGTCAAATTACGTCTCACGGTTTGTAAGTTTTATTGATTTAAATGGAGATCCTGTTTTAAATACAATAAGTTTAATTGATTTGAATGGAGGTTCTGTTTTAAATAGAATAAGTTATATTAGTTTAAATTGAGTTCCTGTTTTAAATACAATAAGTTTACTTAGTTTGAATGGAGGTCCTGTTTTGAATACAATAGGTTTACTTGGTTTAAATGAAGGAACTGTTTTAAATACAATAAATCAAATTGGTTTAAATTGAGGTACTGTTTTAAATACAATAAACTTACATGATTTAAATGGAGGTACTTGGTTTAGATGGAGGTCCTGTTTTAAATACAATAAGTTTACTTGGTTTAGATGGAGGTACTGTTTTAAATACAATAAGTTTACTAAGTTGAAATGGAGGTACTGTTTTAAATACAATAAGTTTAATCATGGAGGTACAGTTTTAAATACAATAAGTTTACTTGGTTTAAACAGAATAGAACGGAGCAGATATTTCTTTTTCAACTTAAGTATAAACAGCTCATGGTTGATATTCACAAATATACATACAGAAATGGTTAAGACAGTGAAATAGTTGAGTAATAGTAATTGAATAAGTTTAAAATCAAGTTTATATACATTAACACACATATATACAAACGCAATTATATATATGTATATACATATACCCATACACATACTTAAATGGAGTTTAAATGGAGGTCCTGTTTTAAATACAATAAGTTTACTTGGGTTAAATTAAAGTACTGTTTTAAATACAATAAGTTTTATTGGTTTCAAAATGGAGGACCTGTTTTAAATAAAAATAAGTTCAATTAGATTAAATGGAGGTCCTGTTTTAAATACAATAAGTTCACTTGGTGTAAATCGAGGTAATGTTTAAAACACAATAAGTTTACTTTGTTTAAATTGAGGTACTGTTTTAAATACAATAAGTTTAATTGGATTAAATGGAGGTACTGCTTTAAACTTAGTAAGTTTACTTTGTTAAAATGGAGGTTCTTATTTAAATACAATCAGTTTAATTGGTTTAAATGGAAGTCCTGTTTAAACATAATCAGTTTAGTTGGTTTAAATGAAGAACTGTTGTATACACAATAAGTTTACTTGGTTTAAATGGAGGTACTGTTTTAAACACTTTACGATTTCTTGATTTAAATGGAGGTCCTGTTTTAAATACAATCAGTATAATTGGCTTAAATGGAAGTCCTGTTTTAAACACAAAACGTTTACTTGGTTTAAATGGAAGTCCTGTTTTAAACACAATAAGTTTACTTGGTTTAAATGGAGGTACTCTTTTAAATACAATAAGTTTTTCTAGGTTTAAATGGAGGTACTGTTTTAAACACAATAAGTTTAATTGTTTTAAATACGATAAGTTTAATTGGTTTAAATGAAGTTACAGGTATAGGGGGTTTATATGAAACGCGCCTAGCCATTTTGATTTCTGCATGCCACTCCGTTTTGGTATCATTTAAACACGTTTTGGCAAAAAACTACTGCGGCTACATTTCAAATTGTTTGGCAAACGATGGACTTGGTTTTGTATAACATATATGGAACAGTTAAGACTGTGTGGATGCAATCATATATTGTGTTCAATTCGAAAGCATAAACCAGTATCATATTTAAGACAATGTTCTGTATAATGTGCTTTGTTGATATTTATAAGGTGATTCAAGACTTTAAACAAAAAACCCTAGAAGGATACTTAGTAATTTGTTGGTAAATATGCGACCTTTGCACCTCAAAGCGTCAGCATTCCAAAATACATTTGAACCAATGAATCCAGTTCGCGATGGTCATAGTAAATTGCGTTTGAAAACGATACATCTTCTGTAGTGAGTTCAGTGACCAACCCTTGACAATCCACCAATCAAATTAGAGGTACTTTATCGTAGCTGTAATTTAATTGGTGGACAGGCAACAATGATCTACCAAACTGCTTCACTGAACGCAGGGCCGGATTAGTAATGGCTAATCACTCTGGAAACATCGATATTTGTCGTAGTTATACAACTATGGTGTTGTAAATGGTGTTTAAACCCAATCAATAAAAAACCTTTACTTCAGCAAAAGACAAAATTAAAACATAACCTACCATAACGTACAACACAATGGTAACTCCGTTTAATTTAAATTGAGGTCCTGTTTTAAATACAATATGTTGAATTGATTTAAATGGAGGAACGGTTTTAAATACAATAAGTTTAATTGGTTCAAATGAAGGTACTGGTATAAGGGGTTTATATGAAACGCGCCTAGCCATTTTGACTTCTGCTTGACACTCCGCTTTGGCATCATTTAAACACATTTTGGCATAAAACTACTGCGGCTATATTTCAAATCTTTTCGATTAAGGTCCTGTTTTAAATACAATAATTTCAATTGGTTTAAATGAAGGTCCTGTTTTAAATACAATAAGTTTACTTGGTTTAAATGGAGGTACTGTTTTAAATACAATAAGTTTACTTGGTTTAAATGGAGGTCCTGTTTTAAATACAATAAGTTTAATTGGTTTAATGGAGGTCCTGTTTTAAATATAGTAAACTTACTTGGTTTAAATGGAGGTCCTGTTTTAAATACAATAAGTTTAATTGGTTTAAATGGAGGTACTGTTTTTTAATACAATAAGTTTGCTTGGTTTAAATGGAGGTACTGTTTTAAAAACAATAAGTTTACTTAGTTTAAATGGATGTTCTGTTTTAAATACAATAAGTTGTATTGGTTTAAATGGATGAACTGTTTTAAATACAATAAGTTGTTTTGGTTTAAATGAAGGTATTGTTTTACATACAGTAAGTTTAATTGGTTTAAATGAAGGTACTGTTTTAAATACAAAAAATAAGTTTAATTGGTTTAAATGGAGGTGCTGTTTTAAATACAATTAGTTAACTTTGTCCAAATGGAGGTCCTGTTTCAAATACAATAAGGTAAATTTGTTAAAATGAAGGGTCTGTTTTAAATACAATAAGTTTAATTGGTTTAAATGGAGGTCCTGTTTTAAATCCAATAAGTTCACTTGTTTAAAATGGAGGTCCAAAAAATCTACCATATCGTTTCAAGATTAGGCCTACAACACAATGGTAGCACCGTTTAATAAGATATTGAGCACACATTGAATTGCCGTAAATAACATATAATTAATCTTTCCCAATATTTGTATTTTTATCCTGACTGAATACATGTATATATTATGCATGTATAATTTCAAATATTCGAACCCGTTATCTTATTATAAGATAAAGCCATCTATGAGCAGCGTCCAGCGAAATATGTTGTCCGTCTCAGCACCATTAGAATCGTATTGACCAAATACTTGCATTGAGGGGCTACACTACTAGTACGTTTGTCAACAGATGCGCCGCGCTCAACGGAAACGAACATTGAACAATGTAGAAAACCACAAATTTGTTTATCACATAAATCCTCTCCGGAGTGTCAAAATGCCATTATACAAATATCATATGACACTACACAAAAATCATATGACACTACCAGTTTGGTTTCCAGTCTTATACTCAAGTCTTTGTTACAAATTGGAAACCAACTTATGAAAATGACGTCATAACATTAGTAATTTTGGCTCCAACTCCGGTAAATTTCATGTAGAAATATGGTAAAAGTTAAAAAAAAAAAAAATCGAAATACGCTCAATAAATCACTTTATGTGATGAAAAGAATATCTCGTGTTTATTTGTTTTCACTTTTAATAATATCCTTAACTAAGATGATTTGACGCTCGCAAAGGCTCGCGGCATATCATATTAGTAAACTCGTTTAATGTAAGTGATATGACACATCCTCTATTTATCACATGACAATGCTTGTATCCGATCTAATATACCCATTGCGTATTTCTTTATATGTAACGAGTGTAATATAACTTGACCAAATCACTATTTTTGTATTCATCCGCAAATGTCTACACATTAGCCGAGAATGTGTATCCGGTAAACACAAACGTCACGATAGATGTACGAGGGAAAGGGACCATTATCGGTCATTAACAATTTGTTGTGTGATTAATTTGCAGTTTATACATGTATGGACTATTTTCTGACTGCGAAAATCCGATTTTCCTTTTGTGAATCGTCATGTGGCGAAAAAGTCTGATATTCGTTGTCATTTCATAAAGTTTGATTTAACTCGTCCAAGAAATTTATTATTCAGCTCGCCACAGTCTTGCTTAATAACAAATTTCTTGAACTCGCCGTTTAATAAAACTTTATATGAAATGACAACTCATGGCAGATCCTCTATTTATCCATATAATGTGATCTAAATAAACATTATATAACAAGCTTCGATTTACTGATGAACGGTGCATATTAAGATCAGATTGCGCGGATGCGCAGGATGGTGTTGGTTGACACTTGTCACAAATGTATTATGTTGGGTTTTTTCTTAGAGCATAAGGCATATACATCTGGAGCATTATTTCATGTAAAGGGACAGTGAAAACACAGGTGAGGCTGTGCATATATAAGCCGTTCCACGGGAAAACCAACATCATGGACTCGGGTCAGCTTAATCATGCCGCGCAGGCTAATCCGGCGAGACACTTTTCGCATCCTGTGGATTTTCTACTTCAGGAATGATTACTCTATACCGCTATCCCCATGAGACTGAATGTGTCGGCCCATATTGTCAGCTGATCTGGATCGATACATTACGCATAGTCCATCATGTTGGTTTTCTCATGGAATGGCTCATATGCATTATCACCTGAGTAGTCTATGTACGCGGATACATCAAGACCACACATCGCATGGCGAGGCTCGTATACATCTTAAGAAATACTCGTAAGCCGTCATTCCAATGTATTTTATCGTATATGTTTTTAGAAATACTCGTAAGTCGTCATTCCAATGTATTTTATCGTATATATTTTAAGAAATACTCGTAAGCCGTCATTCAAATTATGTTATTGTATATATTTCAGCTCAGCGGGGTTTTCCTGACGTACTTTACAGTGTTGTATACCCTTTAGGTATACTGTCATATCCAGTTGACACGGTCCTCTACACTCGAGCCAGCTCAAACAGCCACGGGTTGTCCTAATGAAGGAAGGAAAGGGCACATTTTCAAGCAGCCAATTACACAAGTGATTACAATTCTACTTTGCCTGGGGAAGTTGGTAATGATAATAATGCGCAACATCTTCTTTTTCAACAATGTGTTCACCTTTATGCAATATTTGTTTTCAAAGTAGATTTTTTTATAGATTGAAAATAGTTAATTGACTATAACTGTGTAGTTGTATTGCCAGGGAAAGTCAGCTAGATTAACAAAGTGTGATATATTTTATCATTTGAATATAAATTAATTTAGTTCTCATTTGGATATTGATAGATATACAGACAGACAAACGACATCAAACATATATACCGTGGTTAATAAACTTATGTCATTTCAATTACTTTTAAATGTCAATGCAGTTACCTACAATTTGACATAAGATACAAGCACATTCAAATGGAAAAAGTATAAGCCTATTACTGGGTTGTACACTTACTTGATAACATTGCTTTTACATCGATAATTTTACAGTAAATGTCAAAAAAGTGTGACCATATCTGTCAATGTTGTTACCTCAAGATCAATAAAGTACTCAAGATGGTATTATTCTTTCTAAAAGTGTTACCTGGACATATACAGTGTTATTTTATTAATTGTTTGCTAAACAGAATATAAAGTATGATTTACTTTTGACAATTTATAACCAATGGGTCATTACCAAGATTGCGCGAAGTTAGCCGAAGTAGCCGGTACAGCCGGAACTCCGGCTACTCCGGCTGAATTAACTCCAGCTGTATTAGCCAGTCGAAAGAGCCCGAGTCCCAGCAACACCGGCTGTATTAACCGGCCGGAACAGCTGTATTTCCTATTACTACGACTGTACTAACAAGCATAGAAAACATCATTCCGGCTATTCTGGTCACGCTAAAGTTTAAACGACATGCCGTTTGAGGAAATACATTGTCTGTACATTTTAATATTGCGTGAATTTTGACTATTAAATGGCAATTAATAAATATCGCAGGTCTTGCACGAATACAGAATCGAACCTGGATGGAGCAATTCTGTCGGCGCTACACATGTTAAACTCTTTTTTAACTCAAACAGGACGGGTGCAAATTCGGGATATCGAACCAGTATCAACCAGCCTGAACAGCCGGAGCTCCGCCAACTAAAGCTGTATTTATCAGGCGTAAAAGTCATCGTTTCGGCAAGGCTGGCTTGCCTGAACTGTCTTTACGGACAAGCTTGAATTATGTGCGAACACATTGTCTTAAAATGTTATTCTTGGCTTCATGTGACACCTAGTGCGACTCGAAGCCTGATCGGGACATCGGTTGCAGTCGGCTAAGCCCTCTAACTCTAACAGGTGCAAAGTCGGGACATGTCAGGATGTCGGCTAAACTCTTAACTCACACGTGGCGGATGCAAATCCTGGAAATCATTACGAGTATCAATCCGCCGGAATAGCCGCGGTTCCGACAACTACGGCTGTATTTATTCTGGCGATCCTGAACTGTCTATATAGACAAGATTGAATCATCTGAAGTATCTGGAATTTATCTGGAAATATTCTATTTTCTTGATTTTGTTCTTAGTTCGACTCGGAACCAAAGTCGGCCCAACTCAGACTGAGTTTTGCAGTTAAAATATCTAATTCGAACATGACGGGTGCAAAGTCGCGTCTTAGTCAGTTTGTATCGCTTTGTAACCCATGACATACATCAATCCATATATCTCGAAAAAAAAAAGAGGCACGCACAATCGATATCGGGAGCCATTCTGTCATAAATCAGACTAGACGGATGCCAGTTAAACTCTCTAATTCGAACAGGACGTGTGCAAAGTCGGCAAACTCAATCTATCTCGAACAATAGGCACGCCAAAACGATGGTGGGAGCCACTCTGTCGGTCCGGGTATAATCTAGCTAGTGCGACTTGGAGCCAGAGTGTAGCACTATCACCTGACAAATGTCAGGATGCCAGTTGAACTCTTTAAATCGAACAGTAAGAGTGCAAATTCGGGAATTTGTCGGGAAATCCCATCTCCGGCAGGGCATGGTAGCCGGCTAACGCAACTTGGCGAAACAGGACCTCGTGCATTACGAAGTCAGTTTGAGGTGCTTTCACCTGGCGACATGCATCAATTAACCGCCAAATCCATCTATCTCGAACAATTGGTAGGCCAAAATGAGGATGGGAGCAACTCTGTCGGCCCAACTCCGGCTGTTTTTTGTTTGCAGCTGGCTGCTATAAATCCGGAAGGAATCCGACTAGCGTGACTCGGAGCCAGAGTGTGTCATTTTCACCTGACACATGTCAGGATGCCAGTTAAACTCTCTAATTCGAGTAGGACGGGTGCAAAGTCGGGACTTTGTAGAGAAATCCCATCTCCGACTGGGCATGGAAACCGGCTGACGCAACTTGGCGAAACAGGATATCACGAAGTCAATTTAATGCGTTTTCACCTGGCATGCATCAATCAACCGCCCAATTCATCTATCTCGAACCATAGGCACGCCAAAATGAGGGTGGGAGCCGTAACTTGGAGCCAGAGTGCGTCACTTTCACCTGACACATGTCTGGATGCTAGTTAAATTCTTTAAATCGAACAGTAAGAGTGCAAATTCGGGAATTTGTCGGGAAATTCCATCTCCGGCAGGGCATGGCAGCCGGCTAACGCAAATGAGGATGGGAGCAACGCTGTCGGCCCAACTCCGGCTGTTTTTTTTGCAGTTGGCTGCTATAAATCCGGAAGGAATCCGACTAGCGTGAATCGGAGCCAGAGTGTGTCAATTTCACCTGACACATGTCAGGATGCCAGTTAAACTCTCTAATTCGAGCAGGACGGGTGCAAAGTCGGGACTTTGTAGGGAAATCCAATCTCCGGCTGGGCATGGCCACCGGCTGACGCAACTTGGCGAAACAGGATATCACGAAGTAAATTTAAGGCGTTTTCACCTGGCATGCATTAATCAATCGCCCAATTCATCTATCTCGAACCATAGGCACGCCAAAATGAGGTCTGGGAGCCGTGACTCGGAGCCAGAGTGCATCACTTTCACCTGACACATGTCTGGATGCTAGTTAAACTCTTTAATTTGAGCTATATACAGCCGTAGTTTTGCTGTAGACTTTGCCAATATGCCAGCTTCATCTGAACATTGCAGCCAGCTGTCATAAATCCGTGTGGAATCTGGCTACTGTGACTCAGAGCCAGAGAGTGGTAGTTTTACCTGACACATGTCAGGATGCCAGTTAAACTCTCTAATTCGAACAGGACGGTTGCAAAGTCGGGGCATGGCAGCCGGTTGATGCAGCTTGGCGAAACAGGACCTCATGAATAACGAAGTAACTTCCGGCTATTTCGGCTAGTTAATCAACCGGACTGTTCGGGCTGTTTCGGCTTCTCCGGCTAACTTCACGCACATGTTACCAATTATGTCAAGGAAATCACCTCATTTTTCAATGCAGTTACTGTCTCTGTCAATTGTGTTACAATTTTGCAATGTAACTACAATGACAGTTATTGCATTGACAAGTTTAGACATATGTTTGATTTAAAAAAATGTGTGTAATGGTGATGGAAGATTCAGAGGTGAAATAATATTTTGCACAAAAAATATATTGGACATGGATTTGTCGTGTTTTAGCAAGGGGCTCGTTAGAGCCAATTGCTATAGGGGGTGAAATCCTAAGACACTTATCATCTTGAAACTGTAATATAGACTAGTGTTTTACAATATCGGCATACTTCACATCTGTTTGTCTACATCAGTTGTCCGTTTCTGAACACCATCACGGGTTCAGAGAGATGTCTTGGTAGTTGCAGATCGTATATATTGTCAATGAAAGTGGATGATCTGTGGAATATTTTTTAAAAATGAATGGACTGTGTTGCAAGCTAATACCCATTTTGTAGCTTTCGAACCGCCAAATAGCTCTTGTCTAAGAATCATAATGCGGTAACTTGTTGGCATATCAGCCGGACAATGGATTAGATTCGACATTACTTACCCAAAAGAAAGAACTCGCAAGAAATGTTATGTTAAAATATATAAATTGTATGATTAAAAAATAAAATGTATTTCTACGCTTTCAACATGACTTGATCACGCGCAACGTGCATGGACAACTTAAAGCAGTATGTGCATACTTTCTTCAAGTGTCATTCGCACACTAACAAATTAAAGCAGTATGTGCATATACTTTCCGCAAGTGTAATTATGATTGCGATTTCAAAATTAAATTTAAATTGATGACTTTAAATTTGAAAGGAGAGAGTGTATATTGTCTTATTTAATTAACTCGTGAATAAAAAAATATCCACTCAAAGCGACGCCTCGTAATGTAACATATTTCTATATAACCCATGTATTCCATGTAAATCTGTGTAGTATTAAATAGTCTGCTAAGCTATATGGTTTTTCCTCCATTTATTGTTGTACACATACACAACAATTTGGCGACGAGGTTGGGAGTTTATACCGCTATAAATAATAATGATTATTTTAATTGAGGTCATCGTGGCAATTGGAACTTAATGGCTAATCACAATCGGAACAAATTAAAGCAGTATGTGCATACGTTCATCAGGTGTATCATGATTGCGATTTAAAAATTGAATTTGAATTGATGACTTTACAATTGAAGGAGAAAAGTGTTGTGTATATTGTCTTAACAAATGAACTCATGAATAAAACAAGCGACACAAGTAACATATTTCTAAATAACCCAATGCACTTCATGTTAATCTTTATAGTATTAAATATTCTACTAAGCTATTCAGCTGTTCCTTCATTTAATGTTATACACATACACAACATGGCCTTTATGTTATGGTAATGAAGTATATAATTGTTCTTCCACTTAATGATTATAACATTTCTTAGCTGCACTATTTAAGAAGTGAAGTCCTGAAGCACTTTTAAACCGAACATCACATACAATTTATACACATATATGTAAAAAGCACCACTTAACATGACATTTTTAATTATGGCTTTATCCAATAAACTGAAACAAAAAATAAATCGATTCCTGAATTTGAGATTACTGAATTTGAAATGAAATTGCAAAAGAACATTTGTTATGCCAGTTACTAAACTATTGTATTCACAATGTTTGTCCTGAATTTGACATATTGACCCAGTTTCGATCCTGACCTGTATTTGATAGAGATGAAGGTTCTGATGACTTTTCATAAACTTGTATGAAATAATTGCCTCTGATGTAATTACAATTTTTTTCTAAACTTTTATGTAGGTACAAGTCTTTGTGACCATGTTATCCAGTTTTGACTGTTGACTGGAATTTGATGGAGATTATTGATGAGTCCATGTGATGATTTGACCAAGAAATGATTGGGTGATATTACTGTTGAGTTTTCATGTGACCTATGTAGTATTCACAAAGTAATTTTGATTTGAACCATGATGTACAGTATGTGTAAAATATGAGTTATGTAAGTTATGGTGTTTTTGAGGCAATCTTTATAAAACATGCAATCTGACGCGCACCTTTACCACATTGGCTGATAAATATAAAGTAAATGATCTATAATTTGAACACTATTTTCAAGTTGGTAACGGAGACAAAAACGGTGAGTTTTTCCTGTGTGCGTTTAAGTGTTATTTGTCATTTCATTTTTCTACAATCACCTTAAGAAAACAAATAAAAACTCTGAACTTTAACGATATACACTTCCTGTGTATCCATGAACACAAAAGAGTAAATTTAAAAGAGAGAAATGCTCGTCATAATGACAACATTTTGATGAATCTGCAGCAGGAAACATTCTTAGAACGTGACAAATTGCTAAATATAAGCACTTCCTCCTTTTACTGCACTATTTTGAATTTACATTTTGCCTTAATAAACAGTTTACTCATGTTTACAAATCGTATTTAATTACCTCCCTTTAACTTCTTAAGTATACAATGCATTTCAAGACAAAATAAATTATATTGTAATTTGTTTCAGGGTCTATTCCATATGCAACATCATTATAAAATGTAATCATTTTGGTAGAATTTCAAATCTGTCAAAAATGCTTGCTTTACTAAAGGGAATTTTTAATGTTTTTAACCTAATGTTTAACAACTCGATTCTTATTTGAACCACCAAACAGACCCTTGCGATAGGTCAGTTCTCCAGAATGACTCATTGGTATGTGAACTAAAAATTATATAATATTGGTAAATCACTTAAGCTGGATGAACTTTTTTATGTATTTTTTATAATACACATTGTGTATTACTAGAGAAGAAAAAACAAAATACATAACTTCATCAGTCAAAATCAACCACGAGAACTCCCGTTTCCAAATATCTATTATTTTTTGGGAAACTTGTTCATGGTGTTTTATTTTAATTAGCTGTTGTTTATTTACCATGTCATCGATTAAATGATTCAAAATGTATTCGGCTATTGCAGAACTCTCTAGTTCTTCTATTTTGCCATATTTTAATAACGAACCAGGTTTAATTGGTTGTGAAAGCGGAGCTTTTTCGCCCGCGAGCAGACATTGTTTTTGTATCAAGTCTCACATACCGGTGAAATGTCAAATTATACCAAGGTGAATTACATACGGTGTAACGGTAAATTATTTGACCGCATTTATATTCAACGATCGGGATTTCTCCGGAAAATGCGTCACTTTCATTTCGTTTTACGATTAAAACGACAGAGGGAAAATATTTTATATTCGAAATGCGGATTTAAATGCGTGCTACGACGCACCTTATCTGGAGCTCTACATATATACGTTGCTCTACCACGTGTGGGTCGAGGGTCGATTTGCTATGGTTACATAATCGGCACCTGTTCACTACGTCACTAGTCAATTGGCCTAAAACTCCAAATTCATACGTGCCTACCGGCACATGAAATATAATTATGCTTTTACTGTTAATTTGATGTTATATTTTCTTGAGAATTGATTCTCTGTGTTGATTCGAAAGTATAAAAATGAGTTCTCTTAATTGAAATAACACATCAAAGTGATACACTTTTTTCAGCTAAGGTGTAGTTTAACAAAAAGCCGAAGGTTAAAGGTTAAATCACGTACTAAAAACAAAAACTCACATATTTTTTGAGAAAAAATAATTCGTTAAAAATTGATCGGTAGTCCTTGTCCTAATGTATTCCTTGGTCTGCAGTTAGCCCTATGCTGGAAGCACTTTGAGTGCTTTGATTTGAAAATAACTCACCTCCTAAATAACTATCGAACAACACAATCTGTTGACGGGGATGTGCTGAAATAGGATTCAAAACAAGTGTCACTTCATTGTATAGAGATGTTGCGTAGTTCAACGTGTGTTTTTTTCTGCTATTGGTTATTAAAACTGTTATTAAAAGATTTGTGTATAGATTTTAAATTTGTAGTTTTATTTCTTTTTAATACTTTTTTATTGTCATACTCAACAAAGTTGAATTAATTAATTTCACCTGAAAGTCTCGTGGATATAGTTTCAACATCAGGGTATCAAAGTGCATTCAACAAATAATTAATAGCTCGACAGAACATTCAAGGTTTTATGAACATTGGTGTTTGCCTGTAAATACAAACGTCTTCAAAAATGCCTGCAACACCGAATAATGATTCAGAACTGAAGGGCATACCAACTAAAGAGAATAACGACACAGCTATGAGGGCGTCGAAGTTCAATTTGAAACCAATTCTTGTCTTAATGGCACTATGTGGATGTTTAAGCTTACCTAATAATAGAAGAAAGCTTTTATCTACATGCTGAGGCAAATATTAGGAAAGAACTTATCACAAATGCATTGTGTCTTCTTTTGAAATAGTTCCCGTTCACTTTAATATTGTTAAACTTACGTTTCTAATTACGAACAGTACTATTATAAACGTTAAAAATACTTTGTATAACCACAGAACTGTACTGTAGTTCTGTGGTTATACAAAGTATTTTTAACGTTTATAATAGTACTGTTCGTAATTAGAAACGTAAGTTTAATTACGGGAACTGCTATGTTACCATCAATTAGTACAGTAGTATTGCTGTGTTTCCAATCATTTGGAAATCTTGTGCTCAGTTGGAAGACTTTTAGTTCAAAGTATGGGAATTACTACAAAACAATGAAAAGGTTCGAGAAAGTTCTTTCAGCAATGTCTGCTAACAATATTAAAGTGAACGGGAACTATTTCAAAAGAAGACACAATGCATTTGTGATAAGTTCTTTACTAATATTTGCATCAGCAATTGTGACTCAATCCATTTTGACTTACGTTGTATTGCCAACACCGGAAGAATACAAAAGATTAAGATTGAACGAAACTTCATCATACAGTCCTACAGCACCTTTTGAAGACACTATTGTATCAAGAACAGTTCTATTTTTTTGCCTTCAATCTCAGTATAGTACCATATTGTTTGCCTGGATTCTTTCTCATGACCATTTCAGTTATGATTCTTACCCCGTTTAAAGCTCTGAATAAATGCCTTGATCGTGCATTCGAAAACGAACAAGAACGGCTGTTTCAAAAGTCTACTATCTGGCTTTGGCGTTTGGGATACTGGCGTCGATGTCGATTTTTGCTGCACTTGTCCACGGAGCGGTAAGTAGACGACTAGATAAGACGGAGTAACTGGTCTTTTATCCCTGTTATTACTCAACCAAACACTATGCTGTGGGAACCCTAAAACATTATATCATTGAGACTATTATTTTGGGTACCCACAACATAGAGTTTGAATGTCAAATGAAGGGCTTTAGAACAATAAAAGTTGCCCCTAATCTAAAGCTCTGGGTAAAATGAACAATATTATTCTCTGACTTATCTTTAATATAAGTTCAATGTGTTTTACTGTACTGTCGAACACCGCCAAAATGTCCATAACGCCAACGGTAACACCTTTCACAGTGTTTTTGAAAATGATTTGTATCACAAAATTTGAACGAGAATCAGCTAATTCTACTTAACTTTTTATTTTAGAGTGACTTGACACACTTGATATGTGTCAATGCATACAATACAATCACTGTGACAGGCGTCATTTGACTTTCAACAATGGGCTAACATTCTATGTGGTAAAGCACCCAGTTGATTGGAAAGTCTGTTAAGTGGAGTAGTGGTGTGAGAAAGCCAGGAAATACATGAGTAGGTTATATGGCCGCCGTGATTTGACTGAATTTTTGAAAACGGCGTTTAACCCCAACCAATCAATAAATCCTTTGACAAACTTAAATGATTTTTTGACTATTCTAAACGTACCTGTCAGTCTCCAGTAAATTACTTTTAAAGGCGTTAGCTACAGTTTTGACAAAAGAAACTCCCAATAATAGAATTCTTTATACTTCGTATCTTGTTAGTACATATATACAATTACTGGTAGAAATAAGAACAGTCAAAGTACTGAAAGTACCAGTAACGAATTATTTTGAAAATGTAATTAATAATTGCATTTGATCATGTTTTTTGTTTGTTTTAAACTTGCTTTAAAACTTAGTAGTTTTTTTAGCTCGACTATTCGAAGAATATGAGAGCTATAACAGTCACTTGTGCGTCGGCGTTGGCGTTGCAACTTTGGTTAAATTTTGAAACTTCACTCACTTATTGGACATCATCAAATGACCTTGCAGGACAAGTCCCATAACTCTATATCAGATTTTGACACAATTATGCGCCTTTTCTAACTTAAAATTTTAGTTAGAGTTGTGCATGCATGTTGACCTTCCTTATTGTGGGATGATGGGCTTCCTGCAGTGATTCACTCTTTAATAATTATTTTAGGGATTGAAACATATTTGACCCAAGTAATTATCTGGAGCTCTGTATCACAGAGATGCCAACAGATTTGTGGAAGTATCGTTGTGCAATTCTATTTGTTTCCTTAAGATGATAGAAAACAAATAAAATGACAAATAACACTTAAACGCACACAGGGAAATCTCAACGTTTTGTCTCCGTTTCCAACTTGAAAACGATGTTCTAATTATGGACCATTAATTTATATTTATCAGCCATTCGGGCAAAGGTGCGCGTCAAAATGCTTGTTTTATCAAGAAAAGCGTCTATTTATGGGAAAGAGTTAAGTATGCTTGTCATTATCTATTTTTGTTACCATCTGCAACATGTTTGTCATGATGCATTTGATTTATCAGGGTATTCATACCATTACAGTATTGTCTATTGTCTATTCTTACTTGAACACATTTAACCCTTCCGATGGATTAAAGTCAGGTCTCCAGAATGATTCATTGGTATGCGAATTAAATATTAAATAATATTGGTAAATCACTTAATCTTGATGAACTTTATTATTTGAGGGACACATTGTGTATAACTAGGGGAGAAAAAAACAAAATACATCACTGCATCAGTCAAAATCATCCACGGGAACTCCCGTATGCAAAGATCGATTGTTTTGGGGGGAACTTTTTCATGATGTTTTCTTTAAATTGGTCGTTGTTTATTTACCATGTCATCGATTAAATTATTAAAAACATATTCTGCTATTGCAGAACTCAGCAGTTCTTCCATTTTGATATATTTTAATAACGAACCAGGTTTAATTGGTTGTGCAGACGGATCTTTTTCGCTTGGAGCAGACATTATTTGTGTATAAATTCCAAAGCGTGAGAACTCGTTGTTCCGTAAAAACTGCACATACCGGTGAAGTAGGCGAATTACATACGGTGTTAGGGTAATTTATTCGACCGCGATTATATTTAACGATCGGGATTTCTCTGGAAAATACGTCACTTTCATTTTGTCTTATGATTAAAACGACGCACAAAAAATGTTCTATATTCGTTATTCCGGATTTAAATGCATGATACGACGAACAGGAAATATTTTCATTCGTTTTTCCTGCATTTCAATGCGGTGATAATGTATTCACGCACCTTATCTGGAGCTCTGCAGATACATTGCTCTACAACGTTGGGTCGAAGGTCAGGTTTGCTAGCGTTACATAATGGGCACCTGTTAACTACGTCACTCACTAGTCAATGGTCGTACAACTCAAAATTCATACATGCCTGCAGACACATGAAATATATGCCTTTATTATTAAATTGATATTCTCTTGATAATTGATTCTCTGTGTTGATTCGGCATATCTGTGAGATTTACATGGTTCTTCAGCATGGGTTCGACTTCCGTTAACTACGTCACTCACTAGTGAATGAGCATATAACTAAAAATTCATACGCTTGCCGACAAATTAAATATATATGCATTTACTGTTAATTTGATATTTTCTAGAGAATTGATTATCTATGTTGATTCGATAGTATAAATATGACTTCTCTGTATTGAAAAAACACGTAGAAGTCATTTTAATATCGAAAAAATACTAGGACTATTTAGGTGCAGCTAATGTGTATTCTAAGCGGAAGTGTAGTTTAACCGTGACTTCCGCAAAGTAACACGATCGCGTTAACCGCATTATTTTTTGAGAAAAAAATAATTCGTTAAAAAATCACATGCCATTTCTTAGTTTAACCAGTTACTATATGTTCTAACAAAATACATTGCCACAATGTCTTTCACTTCCAATACAAGTGACCCTGGTGTCAGAAGCCTGTATTCGAACCAGACTTTTCGTGTGATTACACATGGTTATGCCTTTACATTTTGCCCATTGTAATCATTCCCTGGTAACGGGACCGCGTCGGTGGTGTAGTGGTAGAGCGCTCTCTCGGTGCGGAAGGTCAGGGGTTCGATCCCCGGACGGGTCATACAAAATACTTTTACAATGTTAGTAATGGCGTTCCCTCCTTTGCGCTCAGAATTGTGGGAAAATCATTACGACTGACTTGCTAGTGTTGGCATAAATAGACCAGTAGTGCCGACATTTAGCTTAACAGTTGCTGGAGGCTGCGCAAAACACAAAAACTAACAAATTGGACGACTATTAGATCAGCTTTGCAATCCTTTGAAGTTTTAATGAATCTTCGACTCTGGCGCTGCTGTGCATCTTTTGCAAAAGAAAACCACAACCATTTAACTTTAGCCCCATTAATTCTACGCCAATTAACCGTTATTGATTCCGTTATGCTGGCGTCACACTGTCTCGAAATTGACCCCAGATGGCCATACGAATACGAATATGGAATTTTGAATTTCGTGCGAAGATGGCCCCTTGAACTTGGTCAACAGCCAATCAACAGCCGAAGCAAGTACGATGCCTACAGAAGGTCACAAGATGGCACCCAACCACACACGAAGTTAACACGAAGATGTGAATTTTTTATTAAGTAGTTTACCAGCAGGACACACGAATGCCACACGATGGCTACACGACGTCGTATTGGGAATACGATGCGTTCGAACTAGGTCACGAAGAAGGCGTCACGTGAGCTCCCGATGGTATAAAACCTTCGGCCGACCGTTTCCTAATGTATTTTCTTATTTGCCTCCCCTCCTGGGTTCAGGTGTTCCTTGCTCTCTCATGGTAAACACCCAGAAGTACTTTGTCAATTCGCCATACCCCTGGGATGACATTCTGGTGCTGGTCCTCCGAGTCCATCAGGTTATTGTGAGTGGCTGGATATCTCAGTCTGATAAGATTGAGTTGTTTTTGCATGTCGCTGGCCTCTGGTTCATGGTCCTCAGCAAAACTTCGAACTTGTGTACCAGCATACCAACGGTATTCTCCACTACACGCCTGGCTCTGGTGAGTCTGTAGTTAAATATTCTCTCATGGGGATCCATGTTTTTGATTGAAAACGGGTTCATCAGGCGCTTGTTGATCCCAAAAGCATTGTCTCCTACTATGTAGTATGGGACAGGAAAGTCATCACCAGGTAGAGACTTCTCCTCAGGGAGATTGAATATGTTGTTCGGACTCTCCAGGCATTCCTTCAGTTCTGACTCATTGTAGATACTGGCTTCGTTACTGGAACCATCAGAGCCGACATCAATCCAGAGAAACTCATAGTCTGCGTCGACCAGGGCCATGAGGACAAGAGAGAAGAAGCCCGTGTAGTTTCTGTACATAGAGCCAGTATTCCAAGGACAGGTGACCGCCACATCCTTGCCATCTAGCGCACCACAGCAGTGTGGAAATTGCCATCTCTTCTCATACTGCTCAGCAATGGCGGTCCATTTTTCAGTTGAAGTAGGACACTGGATCACTTCAGCAGCAAACTCGGCTTTGATGGCATCGCAGACTTCATAAATGATGAGGGAGAGGGTGTTTGGAGAAACTCTGAAGTTGTAGGACAGGCTTGGATAAATGTCACCGCAGGCCAGGTGTCGTAGAGTGATAGACAGCTTGAGACCAGGAGGGAGAGACATTTTGTACCATGTGTCCATCTTCTCTATTCTGCATTCTACCCTTCGCAGGACCTCATCGTAGAGGCCTCCGGGAAGTCTTTTGCAGTTGTAGAAGGCCTTCTCATCTTCTGTCTTCATCTCATATAGTAGAGTGTTATAGTAGCCATAGCCTTCTATTCTTTTATCAGACAGCCATTTCCTGACCTACATAGACCTAGGTTTCCTCCTTCGCCTCGGTTTACCCGAGCCCTGGAAAATAAAAAGCAAAACAAGATAATTTCATTGCCGAATGCTAGAAAGGCAAATAGCAAGAAATGGCAAAGTGAAATAAGACAATATTTACCTGTAAGAGGAGGTGATCGGCCTGTAAGGGTTGCTCATCATGTTCTCTGAGGTGTATCAACAGAAGCAATGCTGCTGCCTTCTTATGCATGGTTGTCTCATCATTAAAGTTTGCCATTCTGCAGGAACTGAATTGTGATTAATTGCGATTGAAGCTTTGGGATTTAAACACGCCTCTTTTCTGTAGAGTTGCTCAGGACTGACTGAGGAAGATGCTCTGAGGCTGGCCTGTCATATATGTACATGACACATGGGAAACGCTTGAGCTACTCAAATTCGGCTGTCTTCGCCAACACCGTGGTCCCATCTCGATCATCGGATGTCATCGAAAAATAATACGATGGCTACACGACGGCATTGCGAGGGCTTCACGTAGTCGTGTTGCCTTCCTAAGACAATCGGGCATCTTCTTGTTTCCTTCGTTTTGTCTTCGTGAGGCGAAAATAACCGATCACACGAAGTAAAGGCAAAGATGACAAGATGCCCTCACGATGGCCTTACGAAGGGGGAAATAGACACTCGAATTCAACACGAAAATGAACCTTCGCAAGGTCCTTCAGCAATTTTTTGGCATGCCAAAGATTTTGCCACCGCTCACGAAGTTACTGCCGGAGCCCGAGAAACTCCACTGGCGGTCATACGATGGCTTAAGATGAACTCATGAATGGCCCGATATTTTGACGATCAGAGCCGAATTTGAACATTTCCTTTATCATGCATCTGGTGTCAATTTCGGGACAGTGTTACAGGCGCATTACAGAGAGTCATTCGGACAGACCATATTGTCAGACGCGGCTCCTATGTAGGTACCTAACATATGACACGTCGTGATATAACTGAATAAATGTTGAAAACGGTGTTAAACACCAAACAAACAAATCCCCGGCTAAGGACTGATTGATTGATTGGGGTTTAACGCCGTTTTCATCGTTTTATCAGTCACTCATATCTACTCATACGGAGGTTGCTGTAAGAAATCAAATTTCGTACAATTTAATTCAATAGGATGAACGTTTAGAAAATGTGTTTAGTTTAGGAAATCCTATTCAGTTTATTTTGATTGGACGTATTGTTTTATGCGCTCATCAATTGACGGTGTCAACTCCTAATCGATTTGAGCAATTAGATACCATTAACAATATTTCCATTCGACATTAATGCAAACACATAACGCTGCATAAATATTGACAGGTCCTCCAAAGCTTTCGATATAACGATGCTGCCCAAAGAGGGCTGTGATCTCTGTACAATTTGAAAATGGGATGGTTGCATTGTATAAAGGAACCACATTGCTTGTTCATCAAATCCCACTTTCAACATCATTGAATGTGCATCAGTGAACCTACCTTTAATGCTACCAACCTGGGTGAATAAGATTCATTCTCTGCTGTTACGTATGCACAAAGAAGATTGAGAAACGAATGTATCACACATATGCTAATCCATCCTTTGCAACTGAATAACATATAAAAAAGAGACCGTTGATATACTTTCATTTGTCGTCTTCCGAAAGTCAGTTTTCCCATGGCGATGATCTATTATGTTATTCGGCATCAATACATCAGGGCTACTGAATAAGGCCAATGAACATCGTACGATAGATAGTATTACTTTATGTGAAATCAACCTTGTGTCTGTGACTGCTTTATTTGTAATGGGATATGTTATATATGAGCCGTTTCACGAGAAAAGCAACATTGTGGACTCTGCGTAAAGTATCGAGCCGGATCAGCCTAAGCTGTTATATATGAGCCGTTACACGAGAAAAGCAACATTGTGGACTCTGCGTAAAGTATCGAGCCGGATCAGCCTAAGCTGTTATATATGAGCCGTTTCACGAGAAAGGCAACATTGTGGACTCTGCGTAAAGTATCAAGCCGGATCAGCCTAAGCTGTTATATATGAGCCGTTTCACGAGAAAAGCAACATTGTGGACTCTGCGTAAAGTATCGAGCCGGATCAGCCTAAGCATGCCGTGCAGGCTTACCCGAACAGACACTTTTCGACTCCTGTGGATTTTCTGTTTCAGGAATCATAACTCTATACCTCTATCCCACTGACAGGGAATGTGTCGGCCTTGATAAGCCTGCGCGGACTGTATAAGCTGATCTGTGTCGAAACATTACGAAGAGAACATTAATGTTTGTTTCGTCACTCCCATGTGTGCGTATTGAAGCACTGGCCAACACCGACACTCCATCACACAAAGACTACGTATCTTATATTAATCCACAGTGATGTAAAAACACTCTATCACACAATGGATGTACGTATCTGATCTTAATCCACAGTGATATCAAATATAAACCAGAAGGTCGGATTTCGACAAAATGACGCGCCATCAGGAGACAACAACAACAAGTGGAAGGTGTTACATGTAGCCATTGTAAACATCAACGTTTCTGACAGCAGTAAAAACCATGTGTGTTTATGAATAGAATATTCGGTTGATTTCGGATTTCTGATCAAAATGACACATCGCGCAGATAACAAAATATATTCTCGTCATATATGTTATGCTTATAATTGTTTAATTGTATTTAAGGCACACGCCCCTCTTGATGTGATTTACTCTGCGAACGTTGAGGGAATCAGCTTGGACAAAGTCACACAGGTAATGTGTGTTCTTAAAAATATTAGACACCAAGAAACGTGTCAGAATTTCATTTCTCGTCGGTACGTCTCTTCAATGTGCGAAAACCTACTTATGTGTTTGTCTACGGTAACGACAGTTGTTATGGAGATGCCCAGTAGGCTGAACTAAAGGAAAGCAATTGTCTCTCTGTTATAAGTTGCAACCTAAGTCTACATCAGTGTCTACTTATGTGCGGGCGTGCAGTCTTATCCGAATCTACGTTGTTAACACAAGCCAAATTGTATATTTCCCCATGGACAGGCTCATATATACGGCGGTATGTATGAGTTAATTTTTAAATCCTCATTGTTTGTTTGTTACAGCGTCCAAACTTACAGGGACGCAAGTCGGATTCACAACCTTTGGGTTATTGACAATCACAAAAGAGTTCATTTTGACGGTAAGAAATTTACTGTGTAATAATGACTTATTCTGGCTGATGTACCTTCAACGTTAGGGTACTGTTAATTTGTAAACACATTCAATATCTAGTTCGGTTAATGAGAGTTTCTATACTAAATTAGTATAGATGGTGTCTTACTTTCACGTTCAATGCGATAGCTAACAATTTTATCCCATGTATAAATGTAAAATGTCTCCCCTCGAGATATGGCAAGCATTGACCGTTACAGCAAAATACAACTTCATTTAGGTCGGACAGACCAACTCATGCCATGCAAAATGGATCAGAAGTGCTGATAACTTACCCAGTAAACGCCGTGATATAACTAAATTACTGTTGAAATTGGTGTTATACAATCAATAAATCAAACTGACTGCCCAGTTCATAGTTCTTCAAACATAATCGTCTTCTCTAGTCTAAACTAAGTATCAATATCAAGATGAATACTAGTTCAACGAGTGTTATACAAAAACCCATATCCACATACATCACATCTGAATAGAAGCGTATACCATCCAGGTAACAATTTGTAAAACATCTCACTAACAATATGGAAAACACTTATCTAAGAAAGTTTAGTTGAGCGGTTCTCTGCAAGAACCAACATTCACGTAAATATAATACCTGTTGGCGAGTTCATGCTCAATGGTCCAAATTGAAACTGATTTATATAAGTTTCAGGAAAACATCTCGATACTCTATGCAACACATTCATCTAAGAAAGTATAGATGAGCGGTAAATATTACACACCTGGAAAAGGACCTGCTCGTGAATTTGATTTACAGAAGTTTCTTAACAATACAGAATCAGATCAGAACGAGCAGATGCTCTGGTAGATTTTGATATACACCGGTAGCAAGTGCCTTACGGTTGTTTTTTTCTTAGAGCGCCGCCCAGTTATTGAATAGAAACATTTTGGCAAATGGTTAAATTACTCATTATCTTACTTTGACGCAATGCTTTTGAAAAGTCGTTTTCTCCAAATACGTCAAATTACGTCTGTACGTGAGAAATGTTTAAATAACTAATTAAATACAATAAGTTTGATTGGTTTAAATGGAGGTCCTGTTTTAGATACAATAAGTTTAATTGGTTTAACTGGAGGTACTGTTTTAAATATAATAAGTTTAATTGGTTTAAATGGAGGTCCTGTTTTAAATACAATAAGTTTAATTGGTTTAAATGGAGGTCCTGTTTTGAATACAATAAGTTTAATTGGTTTAACTGGAGGAACTGTTTTAAATATAATAAGTTTACTTGGTTTAACTGGAGGTACTGTTTTTAATACAAGAAGTGTTATTTGTTCAAAAGGAGGTCCTGTTCTAAATACAATAAGTTTAATTGGTTAAAATGGAGGTATTGTTTTAAATACAATAAGTTTAATTGGTTTAAATGGAGGTACTGTTTTAAATACAATAAGTTTAATTGGTTTAGATAGAGGTCCTGTTTTAAATATAATAAATTGAATTGGTTTAAATGGAGGTACTGTTTTAAATACAATACATTTAATTGGTTTAAATGGAGGTCCTGTTTTAAATACAATAAGTTTAATTGGTTTAAATGGAGGTACTGCTTTAAATACAATACATTTAATTGGTTTAAATGGAGGTCCTGTTTTAAATACAATAAGTTTAATTGGTTAAAATGGAGGTATTGTTTTAAATACAATAAGTTTAATTGGTTTAAATGGAGGTCTTGTTTTAAATACAATAAGTTTAATTGGTTTAAATGGAGGTCCTGTTTTAAATGCAATAAGTTAAATTGGTTAAAATGGAGGTCCTGTTTTAAACACAATAAGTTTACTTGTTTTAAATACAATAAGTTTAATTGGTTTAAATGAGGGTACTGGTATAAGAGGCTTATTTGAGACGCGTCTAGTCATTTTGACTTCTGAATGACACTCCGCTTTGGCACCATTAAAATACATTTTGGCATAAAACTACTGCGGCTATATTTCAAAGTTGTTGGGAAAAGATGGACTTAGGTATGTATAACATATATGGAAACGGTTAAGACTGTGTGGATGCACATATACATTTTGTTCAATTCGAAAGCATAAAACATATTTCAGACAACGTTCTGTATATTAAGCTTTGTTTATATTTATGAGGTGATTCAAGACATTCAAATAAAAAGAAATCCCTAGAAGGATACTTAGCATTTTGTAGATAAATATGCGACCTTTGCACTTCGAAGCGTCATCATTTCAAAATGAATTTCAACCAATGAACCCAGTTGGCGGTGGTCATAGCGAATTGCGTTTGAAAACGACACATATTTTGCAGTGAGTTCAGTGACACAGTTCAGTAGACCAACCTTTGCAAATCCACCAATCAAATAAGAGGTACTTTAGTGTAGCTGTACTTTAATTGGTGGATAGGCAACCGTGAGCTAGTAAGTAATTTATCGTGTCGTAGTTAAACAACTACAATGTAGTTGTAAATGGTATCTAAACCCGATCAATCAAAAAGCTTAACTTCGGCAAAAGATATCTGGTACAATTAAAACATAACCATACATATCGTTCCTTGAGTGCAACACAATGGTAACTCCGTTTAATCAAATATTGAGTTACCATAGTTTTTGCACCCAATGGACGATGTGTCCTTTTTAAATTACATATAATAACTTTTTCCCAATATTAATATTTTAATCCTGACTGAATATATGTTTAACTATGCAGGTATAATTCCAAATATTCGAAACCGTTATCTTAGTATAAGATAAAGCTATCTACGAGCAGCGTCCAGCAACACATGATCTTCGTCTCAGAACACTTAGAATCGTATAGACCCAATACTTGTACCCAGGGCTACACTTGTAATCATGTGTCAACAGAGGAGCCGCGATCTACGGAAACGAACATTGGAAAATGTAGAAAACCATAAATGTGTTTATCGCATAAATCCTCTCTGGGAGTGTCAAAATGCCATTACATAAATATAATATGAAACTTCACAAAATCATATTGCACTACTAGTTTGGTTTCCAGTTGTTCACTCAAGTCGTTGTTATAACGAGGAAACCAAACTATGAAAATAACGTCACGTCAGCGGTTTGACGTCATAACACAGGCGTCCTATTTCTATTACAGCAAAAGATGCGGGAAAACACACAAAACGTTAAAATATCCAAAAAGTCTTTCTATATTGTCTATACGCTATGATAAAAATGATCGAAATGATAAATTGTGGAATCCCGCACGCGTTACTATAAATAGCCCCTCTATACGGTCCATATACAGTATTGCAAAACTTTTGATATTATTTGTTTATGCGAAACTTGGAAATCCCAATCTGATTATTATTCAAACTTTTAAAACGTTTAAGTAATTGTAGTGAAGAATTTTTAAACTATAAAAGTGTACGTAACCAATTTAAAGCAAAATGTAAACAGCAGCGACTGTGTTATATGTACGAGTTTAATTTGCCCGTCGTCTTCTACAAAAAGAAAGACTGGTTGTATAAGTAACAACCAGTGGTTTAACCATTTTAATGATGTTTATCAAAATAATGAAACTGTTACTAATAATAATATATTGGAAAATATCGTTCACATTTGTGACGCGGCATATCTAAATGAGCCTATTCGGACTGATGAAATAAATAATAGTATTGTACGTGTAAATTCAAATCGTGCAGCAGGTCCTGATGGAATTTGCATTTAAATGTTTAAGCATACTACATATGCGATATTGCCATTTTTAACACAGTTGTTTAACCATATATATGAAACCGGTCATTTTCCAAATACATGGAGTGATAGTATTCTTTTGCCTTTACATAAAAATGGAAATACAAATGACTCAAATAATTATAGGGGCATATCACTTATTAATAGTTTATGCAAAGTATTTATTAATGTTTTAAGTAATAGATTATCGACATCGGTTGAAAGTAACAACTTGTTAAATGAAGCACAAGCAGGTTTTTGTAAAAAATATAGTAATATAGACAACATTTTTATACTACAATCACTTGTCAAAAGTATCTTTCAAAGAAACGTGCTAGATTTTTTTGTTTATTTATAGACTTTCAAAAAGCTTTTGATTATGTTAACCACGACAAGCTTAGGGATTCATTACAAAAGGAGGAGTATTAATGATAAATTTTTGAAAATATTTAAATCAATGTACCAGCAACTTGGTTTTACAGTTAGAATTGATGACTTTCTGTTATCACAAATTAAATGTGAAAGAGGCACGAAACAAGGTTGTAGGAGTTCCCCGATTTTGTCTACTCTGTTTATAAACGACTTGGTCGAATATTTACGATAAGAATGTACTAACGGTGTATTTGTTTCAAACGATATTGAGGATATTTTAGCGCTCCTATTTGCAGACGACATTTCTTGCGTCTCAGACACTATATTTCATTTACAGAAACAATTAAATATGATACATAAATATTGTCTTTCAGTTGGAATGAAATTAAATCTAGACAAACCGAAAGTAATAGTTTTCCGAAATGGTGGAGTTTTAAAAAAGAACGAAAAATGATATTATGATGGCAATAAAGTTGAAACTGTATCATATTATACGTATTTAGGTTCCATGTTAACGTCTCGGCTTTGTTGGACAAGAAGTAAAACGAACCAAGCAAACCAAGCTAAAAAGCTTGTTTTAGCATATAAAGATCGCAAAACAAATTTGGATATTTCAATCCGAAAGATGCTTTTAAATCATTTGATTCTGTGATAGAACCTATTCTTTGTTTTAATTCTGATATTTGGGGTAATGAATATAGTCACGCCATTGAAAAAGTGCAAATTGATTTTTGTAAACGCATATGTTGTCTTAATCAGAAAAACTCGTAAGCCGTCATTCCAGTGTATTTTATTGTTTATATTTTAAGAAATACTCGTAAGCCGTCATTCAAATGTATTGTATTGTATATATTTTAAGAAAAACTTGTAAGCCGTCATTCCAATGTATTCTATTGTATATATTTCAGCTCGGCGGGGTTTTCCTGACGTACTTTACAGTGTTGTATACCCTTTAGGTAAACTGTCCTACCCAGTTGACACGGCACTCTCGCATTCGAACCGCTCGCACAGCCACGGCGGGTTGCCCTTAGGAAGGGAAATGCACATTTCCAAACCTGGTACAGGAGTTTGTTCAGACTGTACTAAAGCACTGATCACTTCGGCGAGTGCTAGCCAATACCACAAGTGATTACAATGCTATATTGCATGGGAAAGTTAATAATGATAATAATGAGCAACATCTTCTTTTTCAACAATGTGTTCACCTTTATGCAATAATAGTTTTCAAAGTAGTCCGTTGCAGATTTGTTGTAGATTGAAAATAGTTAATTGACTATAACTGTTATTTTGTATTACCAAAGAAAGTCAGCTATATTAACAAGATGTGATCTATTTTATCATTTTATTATAAATTAATTTAGTTTTCATTTGGATATTTCATAGATATACAGACATACAAACAACACCAACAATACATACCGTGGTTAATAAACTTATGTCATTGCAATTACCTTCAAATGTCAATGCAGTTACCTAACATTTGACATAAGATATAAACACATTCAAATAGAAAACGGTATAAGCCTATTCTTGTGTTGAACACTTGCTTGATAACATTGCTTTTACATGGATAATTGTATAGTAACTATTGCATGAACAAAATGTCAAGAAAGTGTAACCATATATGTCAATGTTGTAACCTCAAGATCAGTAAAGTACTCAATATGGTATTATTCTTTCTTAAGGTGTTACCTGGACATGTAAAGTGTTATTCTATTAAGTGTCTTGTAAACAGACTATAAAGTATGATTTTTACTTTTGACAATTTATAGCCAATGGGTCAATGAAGTTAGCAAGATGTGCGTGAAGTTAGCCAGAGTAGCCGGAACAGCCGGAACTCCGGCTGAATTAACTAGCCGGAACAGTCGAAGTTCCGGCTACTCCGACTGTATCAAATGGCCGGAACAGCTGTGTTTCCTATTACTACGACTGTACTAACCAGCCCCAAAAACAAATCCGGAATATCGAACCTGTATCAACAAGCCTGAACAGCCGGAGCTCCGCCAACTAAAGCTGTATTTATCAGGCGTAAAAGTCATCGTTTCGGCAATTCTGGCTTGCCTGAACTGTCTTTACGGACAAGCTTGATTTGTCACCTAGTGCGACTTGAACCCAGATCGGGACATCGGTTGCAGCAGGCTAAACCCTCTAACTCTAACAGGTGCAAAGTCGGGACTTAGTTGGGAAAATCTCAACTCCGACCGTCGGCGCAAAGCATGTCAGAATGTCGGATAAACTCTTAACTCAAGCATGTTGAGTACAAATCCTGGAAATCATAACGAGTATCAATCTGCCAAAATAGCCTGAGTTCCGACAACTCCTGCTCTATTAAATCTGGCGAGCCTGAACTGTCTATATAAACAATCTTGGACCATCTGAAGTATCTGGAAATTTTCAATTTGTCTTGATTTTGTACTTAGTGCGACTCGGAACCAACTCAGGCTGGATTTTGCAGCTAACATATCTAATTCGAACAGGACGGGTGTAAATTCGTGCCTAAGTCAGTTTGTGTCGCTTTCACCTGGCATGCATCAATGGGCCGCTCAATCCATCTGTCTCGAAAAAGAGGCAAAACTCGATATCGGGAGCCATTCTGTCATAAATTCGGCTGTACGGTTGCCAGTTAAACTCTCCTATTCGAACAGGACTGGTGCAAAGTCGGGAAATCCCAGCTCCATTTATCTCGAACAATAGGCACGCCAAAACGAGAGTGGGAACCACTCTGTCGGTCAAACTACGGCTGGGTTTTGCCGCCGGCTGCCATGAATCCGGATGGACTCCAACTAGCTTGACCCGAAACCATTGTTTTATGCCGTCCCCTGAAACGTGCCGGACAGCTGGTTAAAGTCTGTAACTCGAGCAATATACAGCCGTAGTTGGGCTGTAGACTTGGCCAAAATGCCAACTTCATCTGAACATTGCAGCAAGCTGCCATAAATCTGGGTGAAATCCGGCTAGTGTGACTCGGAACCAGAGTGTGGCACTTTCACCTGACACATATCAGGATGCCAGTGAAACTCTTTAATTCGAACAGGAATGGTGCGAAGTCGGGACTTTGTCGGGAAACCCCATCTCCGCTTTCACCTGGCATGTATAAATCAACCACCCAATTCATCTATCTCGAACAATAGGCACGCCAAAATGAGGGTGGGAGCCAATCTTTTAGCCCAACTCCAGCTGGGTTTTTCAACCGGCTGCCGTAAATCTGGGTGGAAGTCGGCCAGCTTGTTTCGGAGCCAGATTGTTTCACTTTCACCTGACACATGTCAGGATGCCTGTTCAACTCTCTAATTAGAGCAATATACAGCCGGAGTTGGGCTTTAGACTTGGCCAAAATGCCATTTTCATCTTAATATTGCAGCCATCCACAATACATCCCGATGGAATCCGGCTAGTGCAACTCTGAGCAACAGTGTGGCACATTCACGTGACACATATCAAAATGCCAGTTAAACTCTCTAATTCGAGCAGGACGGGTGCAAAGTCGGGACTTTGTATGGAAATCCCATCTCCGGCTGGGCACAGCAGCCGGCTGACGCAACTTGGCGAAACAGGATATCATGCAACACGATGTCCATTGAAGGCTTTTTAACCTGGCATGCATCAATCAACCGCATAATTCATCTATCTCGAACCATAGGCACGCCAAAATGAGGGTGGGAGCCACTTTTTCGGCACAACTCCGGCTGGGGTTTTCAGCCGGCTGCCATAAATCCGGGTGGAATCCGGCTAGCGTGACTCGGAGCCAGAGTGTGTCACTTTTACCTGGCACATGTCTGGATGCCAGTTAAACTCTCTAATTTTAGCTATATACAGCCGTAGTTTTAATGTAGACTTTGCCAAATTCCGGCTTCATCTGCACATTGCAGCCAGCTGTCATAAATCCGTGTGGAATCCGGCAAGTGTGAACCAGAGCCAGAGTGTGGCAGTTTCACCTGAAAGATGTCAGGATGCCAGATAAACTCTCTAATTCGAACATAACGATTGCAAAGTCGGGGAATGACAGCCGGCTGATGCAGCTTGACAAAACAGGACCTCAAGCAACACGAAGTCAGTTCCGGCTATTCCGGCTAGTTAATTCAGCCAGAGTTGCCGGAGTTCCGGCTGTTGCGGCTGTTTCGGCTACTCCGGCTAACTTCACGCAAATGTTCCAAAGTATGTTAAGGAAATCACATCATTTTTCAATGCAGTTACCCTCTCTGTTAATTGTGTTACAATTTGCAATGTAACTACAATGATAGTTATTGCATTGACAATTTTAGACATATGTTTGATTTAAAAAAATAAGTGTAATGGTGATGGAAGATTCAGGTGAATTTTATATTGTGTTAAAATATGTAACGGAAATCTTCACACAATACACCACAATTACATATTCTAAAATGGTAACAACATTTGACTTACCTTACATATACTCCTGAGAGTAAGAATGGATATGTTTCATTTTAAGCAGTTTTGGTGGGAATAAACATTATTTCAAAATTGAGAAAGGAAGTAGGAGAATTTAAATTATGGCTGAAGATCTTTAAAATGCAAGGAAAATTACTCCAAGTGTTCATTCTTTTGTGATAATAACTGCATTGACAGAAAATGATGGACCCTGTCTTACTGTCATGAAATATATAGTTAAGAAATAAGACAGAATACATACATACCTGAATAATACTCTTTAATGATGGAGGGTCTGAAGAAACAACATCGCTTAATCTTCTTAACCGTTTGCATACCAGTGTATTATTTTAATTCAAACACCTAAAGAGTCAGCCTATTAAATAAAATAAAATGCTATAAAATAATACATAGAGCAAACCAAAGGCTGCAACATCTTTAACTTATGTTATTCTCTACTTTCAAACACGTTTTAAGACAGATAAATAATATTCTGCCACCAAAAATACATTGTACATGGATTTATCGGTTTTTTTGTAAATAACTCACCTCCTAAGGTGGGTCAATTCATTTGTATGAGTGCTTGATACGGTTTCATAAAATTGTTGTAAATGCTGTGTAAATAAACGGATTAAAGCTGACTAAAAGCTATCTTTTATCAGAACAACGGTTGCTAGGTAGCAAAACAATTACTCTCCCATAGGGACGACATTATCACGGACTATGTTTGAGTTGATATTAAATGCATTTTGTGTTGATTAGAAATATCTTAGGCTATATTATTATAGAGAAATACCTGATTTGGAGCCAGGTATACAGATACGTTAATGTAGCAGTTTACTAATATGCCAAACTATTTAAAATACATCAAGAGTAAAGGTGTTGTTGCTAGAGACTTTGTCAAGGGATCTGTAGTTATGGAATCGAATTTGAAATGTTATGGTTGCTGAATTAAGGATGGTAGCTTTGAAATTTACTTTACGGTTATTTTAAATAAACGTCCATTATTGTCATATGTTATGATAGGAATAACTATCGAACTACAAAATCCATTGACGGGAATGTGCTGCAATAGGATTAAAAACAAGTGTCACTTCATTGTTCAGAGATGTTGCGTATTTCAACGTGTTTTTATCTTTCTGCTATTGGTAATTAAAACTGTATTTAAACATTTCTTTAAAATACTTGTTATTGTCATACTCAAACAAGTTGAATTAATCAATTTCACACGAAAGTCTAGGTTCAACATCAGGGTTTCAACGTGCATTCGACAAAATAATTAATAGCTCGACGAAACATTCAAGGGTGTTATAAACATTGGTGTTTGAATGTAAATACAAACGTCTTCAAAAATGCCTGCAACACCGAATGAAGAATCAGAGCTGAAGCGTATACCAGCTAAAGAGAACAACGACACAGCTATGAGGGCGTCGAAGTTCAATTTGAGACCAATTATTGTATTAATGGCACTATGTGGATGTTTTAGCTTACCTAATAATAGGAGAAAGCTTTTATGTACAGTTATATGGTTATACAAAGTTTTTCTAACGGTTATAATAGTACTGTTCGTAATTAAAAACGTAATTTTAATTACGGGAACTGCTATGTTACCATTTATAAGTACAATATTATTCCTGTGTTTCCAATCATTTGGAAATCTTGTGATCAGCTGGAAGACTTTTAGTTCAAAGTATGGGAATTACTACAAAACAATGAAAAGGTTCGAGAAAGTTCTTTCAGCAATGTCTGCTAACAATATAAAAGTGAACGGGATTTATTTCAAAAGAAGACACATTGCATTTGTTATAAGTTCTTTACTAATATTTGCATCAGGAATTGTGACTCAATCCATATTGACTTACGTTTTATTGCCAACACCGGAAGAATACAAAATAATTAGATTGAACGAATCTTCCTCATACAATCCTACAGCGCCTTTTGAAGACACTATTGTAGCAAGAACAGTTCTATTTTTTGCGTTCAATCTCAGTATAGTACCATATTGTTTACCTGGATTTTTTCTCATGACCATTTCAGTTATGATTCTTACCACGTTTAAAGCTCTGAATAAATGTCTTGATCGTGTATTCGAAAACGAACAAGAACGGCTGTTTGAAAAGTTAGAAAAACTGAGAATGATTCACGTAGAACTATGTACGTCAGTGAGCCATTTTGATAAAGATCTGGGTCTTCTATATGGAAACATTTTCCTGTGGACGATACTGGAAGGCATTATGGTGCTCTATTTACTTGTGAAGTATCAAATTGGTGGGTTTTTCCAACTGAGTATGGTCTACTATCTGGCTCTGGCATTTGGGATACTGGTGTCAATGTCGATATTTGCTGCACTTGTCCACGGAGCGGTAAGTAGACGACTAGATAAGACGGAGTAACTGGTCTTTTATCTCTGTTATTACTCAACCAAACACTATGCTGTGGGAACCCTAACACATTATATCATTGAGACTATTATTTTGGGTACCCACAGCATAGAGTTTGAATGTCAAATGAAGGGCTTTAGAACAATAAAAGTTGCCCCTAATCTAAAGCTCTGGGTAAATTGAACAGTTTTATTCTCTGAGTCATCTTTAATATAAGTTAAACGTGTGTTACTGTACTGTCAAACACCGCCCAAATATCCATAACGCGGACGGTACTACCTTTTGCAGTGTTTTTGAAAATGATTTGTATCACAAAATTTGAACGAGAATTAGCTAAATCTACTTAACTGTTTACTTTAGAGTGACTTTACACACTTGCTATGTGTCAATGCATACAATAACATACATGTACATTTCATAACAAAGATAAAACAGAGCAACCGTAAAATCAAGAAAATACCGACGGAAGAAATCCGCACTTCCACCAACAAGACACGCACCCAAAATATCGTTATCAAACGTTTGACAAAGGTCACTGTGACAGGCGTCATTTGACTTTCACCAATGGGCTAATATTCTATGTGGTAAAGCAGCCAGTTGATTGGAAAGTCTGTTACGTGGAATAGTAGTGTGAGAAAGCCAGGATATACATGAGTAGGTGATATGGCCGCCGATCAATCGGATTTCAACAAAATGACGCGCCATCACAAGGCAGCAATAGCTGGAAGGTGTTACATGTAGCCATCGTAAACATCTGATGTATTCCATCACGTTTCTACAGTAGTAGAAACCATATTATTATTTAAATAGGATATTTGGTTGATTTCTAATTTCTGATCAAAACGCCATATATCGCGCAGAAAAAAAACAAAAACATTATCGTTATAAATGTTATGTCATAATTGTTTAATTGTATTTAAGGCACACGCCCCTCTTGATGTGATTTACTCTGCGAACGTTGAGGGAATCAGCTTGGACAAAGTCACACAGGTAATGTGCGTTTTTAAACACATTAGGCACCAAGAAACGTGTACTGTATTTCTATCAGAACTTCATTTCTCGTCGGCACATCTCTCCGATGTGCAAACACCTACTTACTTGTTTGTATACGGTAACACATTTGTATATTTCCCCATGGACGGGCTCATATATTTAAAACGCGCTAAGCGGCGGTATGTCAGGGCTAATTTTAAAATCCTCATTGTTTGTTTGTTTCAGCTTAACCTTTTCCTGTCCAAACTTACAGGGACGCAAGTAGGATTCACAACCTTTGGATTATTGACAATCACAAAAGAGTTTATTTTGACGGTAAGACTTTGTACTATGTAATAATGACTTATTTCTGACTGATGTACCTTCAACGTAGGGTAGGCCTACTGTTAATTTGTGAACACATTTAATATCAAGTTTGGTTGATGAGAGTTTCTACACTAAATTAGTATAATATATAGTGTCTTACTTTCACGTTCAATGCGATAGCTAACAATTCATTGAACTATACATTTTCTATTCCATGTATACTGAAATGTAAAATTTCCCCATTGAGATATGGCAAGCATTGACAGTCACGTTAACAACAAAATAGAACTTCATCTAAGTCGGACAGACGAACTCATGCCAGGCAATGTGGATCAGAAGTGCTGGTAACTTACCCAGTAAGCGCCGTGATATAACTAAATTGCTGTTGAAATTGGTGTTATACAATCAATCAAACTGACATTGATCATTCCATTGTTCTTCATACATAACCGTGACAGTCTTCCCTAGTCTAAACTCAATATCAATATCAAGATAGATAATAGTTCGCAACTACGTCAATTCACAGAAGTTTCGTGAAACCGTATATAACTAGGTGGCGAACAATGCAGGATGAAATCAGAACGAATAGTTGATCTGATCGATTTTAATAAACACCGTTAGCAAGTGCCTTATGGTTGATTTTCACAGAGCGCCGCCCAGTTATCAAATAGAAACTTTGTGGGAAATGGTGAAATTGGTTATTACGAGCAATTTCTCGCGTTGACGCAATGCTTTTGAAAAGTCGTTCTCTCCAAATACGTCAAATTACATATGTAAGTGAGAAAGGGTTAAATAACTAATTAAATATAATAAGTTTAATTGGTTTAATGGAGGTCCTGTTTTAAATATAGTAAATTTACTTGGTTTAAATAGAGGGCCTGTTTAAAATACAATAAGTTTCATTGGTTTAAATAGAGGGCCTGTTTAAAATACAATAAGTTTACTTGGTTTAAATGGAGGTCCTGTTTTAAATACAATAAGTTTCATTGGTATAAATGGAGGTCCTGTTTTAAATATAATAAGTTTAATTGGTTCAAATGAAGGTACTGGTATAAGGGGTTTATATGAAACGCGCCTAGCCATTTTGACTTCTGCTTGACACTCCGCTTTGGCATCATTTAAACACAAATTTATTATAAAACTGCCGCGGCTATATTTCAATTGTTTTCGAGAACGATGGACTTAGGTATGTATAACATATATGGGAACGGTTAAGACTGTGTGGATGCACATATATATGTTGTTCAATTCGAAAGCATAAAACAGTATCATATTTCAGACAACATTCTGTATATTATGCTTTGTTTATATCTATAAGGCGATTCAAGACTTTAAATTAAAAATAATTCCCAATTTGAAATACATTTTGTAGATGAATATGCGACCTTTGCAACCCAAAGCGTCATCATTCCAAAAAACACTTGAATCCAGTTCGCGGTGGTCATAGCGAATTGCGTTTGAAAACGACACATCTTCTGCAGTGAGTTCAGTGAAACAGTTTGGTAGATCACGTTTGCCAATCCACCAATCAAGTTAGAGGTACTTTATTGTAGCTGTAATTTGATTGGTGGATAGGCAACCGTAAGCTACCAAACTGCTTCACCGAACGAAAGGCCGGGTTAGTAATTGTGACTCACTCTGGAAACATCGTGTCGTAGTTAAATAACTATAACGGGGTTGTAAATGGTGTTTAAACATAATCAATCAAAAAGCTTTACTTCGGCAAAATACATCTGACAAAATTAAACATAAACGACCATAGTGTTCCTTGAGTGCAACACAATGTTTATTTGTGCATAAATGAGTCGTTTCGCGAGAAAATCAACAGTATGGACTCTTCGTCAAGTAACGACTCGGATCAGGCTAAGCATGGCTCGCAGGCTAATCCGGCCAGACACATTTATCAAATATTGAGTTACCATAGTTTTAGCACCCATTGTACGATGTTCCCTCCTTAAATTACATACAGTTACTGTTTGCGCAATATTTGTATTTTTATCCTGATTGAATGCATGTTTATAATATGCAGGTATAATTCCAAATATTCGAACCCGTTATCTTATTATAAGATGAAGCTATCTACGAGCAGCGTCCAGAGAAACATGGTCTCTGTCTCAGCACCCTTACATGGTATTGACCCAATACTTGCATCCAGGGCTACACGTCTAGTCCGTGTGCCAACAGATGAGCTGGGCTCTACGGAAACGAACATTGAAAAATGTAGAACAAGATAAATAGAGGATATTTGTTTGTTTTGAGTAGATATGGAAGTGATACAATTTTAATATTTTCACGAGCGCGAATTGTATCATATCGAGATAAGATATATTCCATATCCACTCAAAACAAACACATTTTTTTTTTATTTTATGCTAATTGATGACGAAAGAATGGAACTATTTAGTGTCTTCGTACCTGTTCACACGCGGAGGAATATGTGTGAATGTCCTATTCAATCACAGTTTGTCCGCCATATTGAAAAGTTGTAATGAGAAAAAATATGGAACACATCTATTTTATTTATTTATTTACTACATAATGTCAGACAATGACAAAACGTCCGATTTGTTAAATTTACGGAATACGGAATTATACATTTGTCAAGATAAGTTTATCAGTTTTTGTGAAAAAGTAGTTTCGGCATACCTATATCACTTATACAGTGTTGGTGATATCAGTGAGTGGTACGGATTTTATTTCACTGATAAAACACAGTATCTCATCATATAGTATAAAATAAATGTGTTTATCCATACAATGTGATCTAAATGAACATTGTATAACATACTTCGATTTACTGGCGAACAGTGCATATTAAGATCAGATTGATTTTTTTTACAGCATTAGGTAGATACATCTGGAGCATTATTTCATATATTTGAACAGTGAAAATACAGGTGACGCTGTGCATATGAGCCGTTCTGCGAGAAAAACAACATTGTGGACTCTGCTTAAAGTATAGACCCGGATCAGCCTAAGCATGCCGTGCAGGCTAATCCGGCCAGATACTTTTCGCCTCCTGTGGATTTTCATCTTCAGGAATCATTACTATATACCTCTATCCATCCGAGACGGTATGTGTCTTCCCAGATTAGCCAGCGCGGCTCGTAAGCCGTCATTCCAATGTATTTTATCGTGTATATTTTAAGAAATACTTGTAAGCCGTCATTCCATGTATTCTATTGTATATATTTTAGCTCGGCGGGGTTTTCCTGACGTACTTTACAGTGTTGTATACCCTTTAGGTATACTGTCCTATCCAGCTGACACCGTCCTCTCGGATTCGACCCCGCTCGCACAGCCACGGCGGGTGGCTCTAGGGAATGGAAGGGCACATTTCCAAGCCTGGTACAGAAGTTCATTCAAACTGTAATAAAACACCGATCACTTAGCCAATTCCACGAATTAAATTACAACTTTTGATAAGCAAAAATTCGAGGGTTCTGTGTTTGAGGTTAATCTGAATGCAAAATCTCGTAGTAATCCAGGTATCATAGATAAGTTGACTTTCGAAATAGTATAACACCCAAGGACAAAAGAAAGTGAACATCCAGCTTGTTGCGTTAAGTTGTTCACATGGCGAACTAAAAACAACGAACAGTCACAAATTTTCGGCAGCCTCTGTTTCTGCAATCTTATCAAGATATTCACAACAATTAGGAATCTGTAGAAGACAGCTCTGAAAACATCAAGGCTATAACAAATAATTAAAATACTGGTTACAAAAAGATGGTTGAATAAAGACAAATACATCTAACTATATTTAATGTTATTCTATATGTTAATGTTCTCACTGGTTACCACAATGTACACGTACACCAGGGGGAACAGTCATGTACACGTACAGGGGGAACAGTCATGTACAATTGAGTGGAGCTCAGTGAAAACTAATCTTAAGGAATTTGCGACCTGTGTAGACCAGATCCACCTGCGCGTCCGCGCAGATTTATTAGGCTATGCAATCTTCGACAATAAATCGTAGAAGATTTCAAGAAACTTTTGAAAAGAATTAGCCATTGGGATCATTTATCATGGATGCGCAAGTGGCTCATTCTCTACAAGCGAATGCAAGGTTGGTATGCCTGGAGCAGCGCTCAAAATCTGGTGAAACTCTGTCTGATTGCTGATGTCAAACTTGAAGACTCAAACGAGTCTCTGTTTGACCGGACATTATTCACTGACCACTTCAATTCGATGTATTTGTTTTGTTTGTGTGGTGTGTGCCGCTTTCAGTTATATCACGGCGTTCCTGGGTAAGTTATCGGTACTACTAGTCCATTTATCCTGACACCAGCGAGTCAGGCGCAATGCAACGCCCACTATTCAAAGCGCCAGTGAGGAAAAGCCATTACATCCGTTTTTGTAAGTCTTTGGTATGATCAGACGGGTGGATCCAACCTATGACCGCCCGCATCCGAGACGGACGCTCTACAACTGCACATCCAAGGCGATCCTCTACAATTCGAAAATTTCATAGATATTACTTCTTCCGGTGTTGGTATTTTATAACCCTTTTCCCACAATTGCACGCTTTCTATTGCCTCTGCAGCAGTCTTGAAAACGTAGTGACAAAAAGGGAAATTGTTTATAAAAAGCAATGTCTGCTTTGTCACGTTGTTTCCAATTAAGTTCCCATGTTTCATACACAATGTTTTCAAAGTCGTCTGCTGCATATTAATTGTATGTGGGAAAAGGTTAACGTGATATCGGCGTACACTTAAAACATGTCTGACTGAAAATATTAAACCACGCGTAACATTTTTAACCCTTTCCCTCATATAAACGCTTTCGGACGCCTCTGCAGCAGACGGCTTTTTGAAAACATAGTGACAAAAGAAGAAATTGCACAAAACGTGCAATTTCTGCTTTTGCCGCAATGTTTTTCACTTTTAGTCATAGGTTAATCCATTCAATTATGGAGATTTTCTATGTTTTGACAAAATACGTTCAAAGTCGTCTGCTGCAGAATTGTCGTATGTGGGAAAGGGTTAAACTATTATCACAGTACAAACCGCCTCAATCTGATTGAAATCGGACGAAAATACTTCGGTTTCTAAACGAGCTAATGCTCCTGCAGCGAAGCGTTAGGTCTGGTTGTAATGGCATTGAGACCGCCTATAACAAAGAGTCCAATGCTTTTAATCGTAGTGGGACTTAATATAACGCTCATAGCAATTAAGATATCGATGACTTTTTATAGATAACCGCATTTTTTAAATGTACGCTATTCGCTTAAATGCAATTCACCTGTTCAGGCAAGACTCATTATTGTGAAGTCAAATTGTATGTATGTGCATAATATGCTCGTTCGTTTTTATTTTATTGTTGCTTATTTTACCTCGACAATAGTTACTGTGGGCAATTTGTAGATTGTTTCCATCTTACTGTGTAAAGTAGATTTAACCAGCCGGATTTATTAATGATTGGCAGTGAGGAACATGGAATCCAAAGACAAGAATGTACATTTAAATAAAACAGACGGGAATGGCGGCAATGCCATACACAACAACCAAGGACGGTTTACGTTGAAACCAGTTTTTATCTTAATGGCTATCAGTGGTTGTTACAGTTTTCGTAAGAATAACACATCAACCATCTGGCAATGGATATACAATCTAGTCTATCTTTTGCTGGTAATATGCGCACTTGCTAGATACATTTACCAATTCCCAACATCAGCTTTAAACAGTTTATCTGCAATATGTGTGAGTTTGCAATGTTTAGGTAATCTCGTGATATGCTGGAAATGTTTTAGTCCACGCTTCGGTAACGTTTTTAAATCCCTGGATGAATGGAATACACAAGTTAATAAAATGGCGGACATAGGTATAACACAAGACTTTGCACGCTTGAGGAAAATACAAATAATTAGCGTGATATTGGCAGTGGTTCTACAAGCGGCGTGCATTGTATTCCAATTTATCGCCATATATGTCTTGAACCCAGCGACAGATGTATTTAGAGAAACGAGTACAGGGGCGATAACAGAACCAATCCATGATACGTACTGGTCACGTTTGGCAGTATCTTTAACCATGTCTTTACAGATGATGGCACTGGTTAACCCTGTTTGCTTTCTAGTCATGACTTCTAGTATGATACTTTCTGGGCTGAATGCATACAACACGTATTTGGAAAATGTAATAAAGAATGACAAAAATACGTTCCATGAAAATATTGGACGTTTAAGGATCACTCATCTTCACTTGTGTTCAATCGTCGCAAAATTTGACAAAGATTTTCGATATCTGTACGCAAACATGTTCTTCTGGTCCACTGGTTTGGGGATTCTTATTTTATACAAGCTGGTGAAGGTTGAAGAAAATTGGAAAATGCCTTTGATGCTAGTCGTTTTCATTTTTTATTTATGTTTGTTTCTGACGTTATTGACTGTTACGTCAATATCGGCAGCTATGGTTCATGAAAAGGTATTGTATAAACGACATATATTTTAATTTTCAACTTTTATCGTATATTTGCTTATAATTCCAGTTTCGCTGTCAAAGGCAATTAAAGGCTTTTGCAAACAAATGAGCTGTCTCTTCTGAAATCTGCATTGTTTGTCACTTAGACATTACATTTTACAAAAAATGTTCTGTTAAACGAAAGAAGGAGTGGCCCAATTTTCAACATGGAAGAGACGACTTTGTGAAGTTCTGCAGTGAAATAGTTAAATAGAGAGGGAATGGCGGTATATTGTTTCATTAGTTTTCAGTTAATTTTCCTAACTTCATCTAACGACAGTTCAATATACACAGACAGTAGTACAACATTATGCTCTATTTGTATTAATGTACTTCAGGCCCACGAATCACTCGACCTGCTGTACTATACCGATGTAAAAGGGATGAGTTCGGAGCAGGCGATTGAGGTACATATTAATGGATTGATTGACTTTGGTCTTACGCCGTTTTCACCAATTGTTCATTCATATCACGGGAGCCAATTCACCTACACATGAGCCGTCCCGCGAGAAAACCAATATTGTGGTCTCTGCGTAAAGTATGGATCCAGATCAGCCTAAGCATGCCGCGCTGGCTAATCCGGACAAACTATTTTGTCTCCTGAAGATTACTTTATACCTCTATCCACCTGAGACGTAATGTGTCGGCCCGGATTAGCCTTTGCGGACTGTGCAGGCTGATCTGAGTCGATACATTACGCAGAGGCCATACTGTTGGTTTTCTCGCGGGACGGCTCACATATGTTTTCTGTTACGTATATGCGGAGCTCCTTGACAACACACCTTGGCATGATTATTACAACTGTATGAACATATTATCTGTTTACGAGTCCATGCTAAAGGATCGAAATATATACTGGTTTCAAAAGCATATTGAAAACTTCTAGATTCTATTACTAATGTTCGAAAAGTGCAAATTCTGATCAAGCTGCCCGGATACGCTGGTTGATCTGAATACACACTTACCGCAGATGCCCTATGGATGATGTTCGGATTACATCGCTGATGGGTAGATGTTTGGTTGGGTTAAGAAATGAGCCGAATAACGAGAAAACCAACATTTTGGACTATGGGTAATGTATCGACCCAGATTAGACTGTACAGTACGCGCAGGCTAATTCGGGCCAAGACATTCCGTCTCAGGGATATTGAGTAAGGATTCCTGAAACAGAAAATGCACAGGAGGCGAAACGTGTGTGTCCGGGTTAGCCTAAGCGGCATTAGACTGATCCGGGTCTATACTTTACGCAGAGACCAAAATGTTGGTTTTCTCGTGGGACGGCTCAAATACATTTCATTTAAACTTTTTAATGAGCAATACAACGGATGAAAAGACTTATCTTGGAGATGCTTAAAACGTTAAACCACGTACATGTAAGCTGCATGTTTTTTTTAAGTTCGTGAACACACGAATTATGAATCTTTTCGTTGATAGTACAATTCAACATCACACTGTAAATATTTCGTTTCCACTTTGTTTCAGTTGCAACTGTTTCTGTCCAAGCTAACAGGGACAGAAGTTGGTTTTACACTCTGCGGGCTGCTTACCATAACAAAAGAGTTCATATTAACGGTACGTATATACTTGATGAAATAAATCGTTGCGTTGAAATAAATCACAAGGCTATCACTCTTTCTAATTCTCAGATACTGACGCCGAGCCTGCTCATACTTCGTGAAGTGTGTCATCTACTTACGTTTGTATGGTGTTTTATGCTGATTTCAACAGCATTTCAGTAATATCACGGCTTGTCCTGAGTAAATTACATGTACTGCTGGTAAGGTTATCATGAGACCAGCGCATCAGACGTAATGATATCCTCGCAACCCTTAGCGCCAGGGATGGGAGCAACTACGACCATTAGTAATAATTTAATTTAAAACACTTCAATGAATGCTTGTGGTAAAGTGAGTTGAGTGATTAGACATAAACATTCGGTAAGCTAATTAATACATATGGCTATGGGTGCGAATCCCAGCAGTATTTACATATATTCGTATTAGTATATGTCGATCAGTCGGTAACATCGAGGGATATCAGTCCAGATGTTGTGAGTGTATTCTAATGACAGACATTCACTGTGACTAGCGTCATAAGTATTCCACCAATAGGCTTAAAGATAAGACAAGCTATATCACGGAGTTTCAATGGTTATCTAACAGTTCTACCGGTATTACGTTTCCTGACACCGACACATCCGTAGTAATGCTATTCCCGTAACCTTGAGCGCCAAGGAAGGAAGCCATTACTAAATAAATTAGAGTACATGTATTTGGTATGAACCGACCGGGGAATAACATTGTTCATGAGAAATTGATATCACAGATGCCTTAACTTTATAATTTGTTCACATCTATTTCATTATTTACGAGGGTTGATCCAAAAGTAATAGGACTTTCTTAGTAACTTGTGTTTTAATAGATACACATGGATGAAATTCATACCATATGTGCACATGATTCTGCTTTTACTTCATGGCTACAACAAGTTGATGCATAGGCGGGCCACACCGTAATTTTGCAAGAACGTACCAGGTTAAACCGTGTTGTTTTTTCTCAAATATACACCGACAGGAGATAACAAAAATGTCATGACATTAATTATTTGTTATGTTGTTCTGATTACAAAAGTTTAATGCTTTTGTTCCATGATGACCATCATCCTGTAAAGTTTGCTATATGACGTGCACGAATATTTGATATAGTTTTCGGTTGGAGCACGACCCGTATGTATGGATATCCAAAACCTTTTTCTACGCGTGTTGGAGTTCCTGGAACTGAGATCAGTTATATTATTCGATTTATTTTCTATTTTCAGATAGCAGGAGTGTTTGTGACATATTTTGCAGTGACATACACACTTTAATCTTTCTTGGTCGGACAGTGAGGAGCATCCTTTAAATGGGCTAGGAAACTCACTCGAAAGGCATTTGCAACAGTATCATCCGATTCTGCACTATTCGCCAATTAGTCATAGAAGGTTTCAAGAAGTATGGGTTTATCGGAGAGTTGGTCGTTCAAGAGGCTTAGAAGTTGGCACAAATTGATCTAGATCTGCTATGAATTGAAATACTCCGCGCGAGATCTATGACGGTAAAGACACAGCAATTAAGCGCATATTGACGATTAAATTACAATGATAAACGTGATATAAAACATCTAATCAACGATTCTTTCTTTGTTTTTAACTTAATTTTACTGTTTACCCGACATGATGTTTCGCAACCATATACGTTAAATACATTATAGTGTAAATCTGTAAGTATTGATTGGATACAAAGTTAATCCTTTCAATGATGAATTTCTAAAATCGACTAATCCAGCTTTGCACTTGGAATATCAATAGTCCATAGCCAAAGTCTAGTAATATCAATTTAATAATGTTAAGTTGAGTAAACGGCAGTAAAGGTCAGACGGCGCACATGTGAAGATACCGCGACTTTGCGTGTATGCAGATTGACGAGCACTCGGCCGTGTGCAAGTTAAAAACTGCATATCTGATTGGTTGAGTCTGCTAGTATTTAGTGTATTATGACACTCTTAAAACGGCATTACAGTATTGTAACATACTCGCCTAATCATTACTGTTTGGGACAAAATTTAACTAAATGATTCAAATGGTTTGATTGAGATGTAATGGTAGAGCGTCTGCCTCGGGGGCGGGAAGTCCCGGGTTCGATCCCCGGCCGGGTTATACCAAAGAATTTAACAAGAGCACCGCCTGCGGGTGCCTGAACCTCGTCTGCGTAGTATCCAAAAGAATATTAGTTTTCTATTTTTAGAAACAGTGACCTTGACCTCAGTAACTCAATACAATCCTATTGGAAATCTTCTAAATTGCTCCGTATTTTTTCTCGCTGTTTTGTGACCAGGGCCAGGGCCCCTTCAATTGTATCTTTTGATTGTGAATGGGGCCCAATTTCGGTTAAGAAAAAACACTGTTGCTTAATACAAAAGAAATTTAGTTTCAACTATAATTAAATATATTGAATATATTGCCTTTAATCTATTTTAAGTAACAGTGACCTTGACCCAAGGATCCCCAAAACACAATTCCATTAAAGATCTTTTTAAATGCTTTCTACAAACAAAATTTGGTTACGTTATGTCAACTAGTACAAACATATTTTGTATAATTAGTGAGTTTGAAATGCTTTAAGTTAAGAAGGACAATAATCGAGTCAAAATTCTGAGTGTTTATGAAACTTGTAAAAATATTCCTTCATGCTATTGTGCATTTGATAGTAAACAAGTATTTCAAGTTTCAAAGAGATAGCTTTGTTAGTGTTCATGTAAGTGTCCGTAACCCAAAACTTAAACTGAAATTCTGACTTAAAACGGGGCATAAGTTTGACAACATGCAATAAAGAGTTATAGCAATTGTCCCTGTGGTTGCTACTATGATGTCAGACAGTTATGTTAAGGTTGAATGGTTAGTGAGAATAAATGGACTTTAACAAAAGACTTAACCAAATATGAAACTGGTATTAGTGGTTTTCTCTCAGGGTTGTGGGGTTAGCATTACGACTGACACACTGGTGTCAGGATAAAAGGACCAGTTGTACTGCTAACTTACACAGGAAACGCCGTGATATAACTGGTGTCAGGATAAAAGGACCAGTTGTACTGCTAACTTACACAGGAAACGCCGTGATATAACTGGTGTCAGGATAAAAGGACCAGTTGTACTGCTAACTTACACAGGAAACGCCATGATATAACTGGTGTCAGGATAAAAGGACCAGTTGTACTGCTAACTTACACAGGAAACGCCGTGATATAACTGGTGTCAGGATAAAAGGACCAGTTGTACTGCTAACTTACACAGGAAACGCCGTGATATAACTGGTGTCAGGATAAAAGGACCAGTTGTACTGCTAACTTACACAGGAAACGCCGTGATATAACTGGTGTCAGGATAAAAGGACCAGTTGTACTGCTAACTTACACAGGAAACGCCGTGATATAACTGGTGTCAGGATAAAAGGACCAGTTGTACTGCTAACTTACACAGGAAACGCCGTGATATAACTGGTGGCAGGATAAAAGGACCAGTTGTACTGCTAACTTACACAGGAAACGCCGTGATATAACTGGTGTCAGGATAAAAGGACCAGTTGTACTGCTAACTTACACAGGAAACGCCGTGATATAACTGAAATAGTGTTGAAAGCAGCATAACACACCATACAGAGCTTGTAACAAGTCAAACACGTCTGCCAAAACGAACAATTAAATCCCAAAATGTAAAATTATATCCATTTGAAATAATGTCTCCATCCCAATTCCATCTTATATTTCTGAAAAAAGAAACAACACTTTCCACAATTCCAATACCATTTTTCAAACTGAAAGCCGATTATAAAATATACAAAACATTCTGAACAAATACATAACCACTGCCAATAGTCCCGAATTTGGTCGTTAAGTATATAAAGTAAGTTTGATGCCAGACCATTGTGCCCTCATAGTCAGGATTCTGTAATGGATTCATTGAAATTATTCTCTAAAGGTTAAACGTTTAGTGCAAACGCATATTAAATGTTTACATGCGGAATTTCACTTCTTGTGTTCCTGATGCAATCTTAGTGAATGCATTGTATGGCGATGAACATTTCCAAGAACTTTAACGATATTCCCACCCATCATGCCTTACGTTGTAGATACATGTACTAGAATATGTGTACTTTTTTTTAAAGGTAGGGCCACCTATTTCCAAGCAATAATGTCACTAAACCCTTTCACACATACAACACATCTTCAGCAGAAGATTTTGAAACATCCTCGCAAACATTTGAAAAATCTCCATAATTAGAGTTTAGATATTAAATAAGATTTGAAAACATTGTGACGAATGAAGAAAGTGCTCATTAGTTCTTCTTTTGTCACAATTAGAAAGTCGGCTGCTGCAGATGAAATAGAATGCATCTACAGGTGGAAAACAGTAAACAAAGGTGGGCATGTCACATAAAGCTTGTAAAAGTGAGTAAATGTAACTCTCAAGATAGTAGATGTAGATAGTGTTTAAAGGATTCAATAAAGGAACAAATCTGGCACTTCGTAATTTCATGTTAATTTATTTTTTTCTATTTTTTGTCTTACTTCTTAAAATACATGTAATTTCAATAGTGATAAAATTACTGTTAAAAAACCGAAAAGCAATATATTACAAACTAACATCCCCCAAAAGCAATTACTCTATGATAGTATTTGATACAATAAACGATTTTCATTAATGATATACAAGCACACATACACCTTAAGTCTGCATTATGTGATTCTTTGATTCTATGTAATTGATATTAAACTTAACCAAGGCGAAACAATAATCAACCCAATAATTGACATACTATTCGTTTACTCTTCCTGAATAAAACATCTAAACATCTGTACAAATGAATTTAAACTTTGAGAAAGACTATGAATATTGAAGAAAATGGAGAAATTATTCTCTTTAGCCATTTATTAATTTCCCAAAATGTTTTGAAACATGGTTGGTGCAGAGGCATCAAAAAGCCCATCATATCAGGGGAAAAATGAAGTCCTTGGTAGAAATTTACATAAAGACGGATAAGGCTTAAAAACAACAACAAAAATAATACAAAACAAAGTAATTAAACAATTAAGCACACTCACTTCAAATCGCCTTATTAAATGTTAACATATATACAGAGTAAAAATAAATATTCATTCGTTCAAGTGACGACTTTAACTTAAGACAATATCCTTATTTTCTTTTGATATAGCAGCAACAGCAAAAATCTGGTAAACAATATGAGGAAAGTAAAAAAAAAATATGTTTTCTTATCCTTCTAGCTTTGTATTATTTACTTCAGATGTTGGAATAGACTAACTATTTAACCCTTTCCATCATACGACAATTATGCAGCAGACGACTTTGAATTTTTTTTGTCAAAAAATAGAAAATCTGTATAATTCAATGACTAAATATGGAAAACATTGTGAAAAAAGAAGAAATTGCTTGTTTTAAGCAATCTCTACTTTTGTCAGTATGTTTTCAAAAAGCTGTCTGCTGCAGAGGCATCAGAAAGCTTCTATATGAGGGAAAGGGCTAAAATAAGATGTATTCTATAATACAAGAATAATCAACTAATTTTTATTTTTTATTTTTTTTGCTAGGCCATTGATTTTCAACTGCCTTCTGTTAACAGTTAACACTATTTGACACCAAAGTAAAACATATTTTTTGTAATAATTCTAACCTTAATGCATTTTGACAAGTTTGCAGAAGACGAATCTTGATAATATTGGTGCAAAGAAGGAAATTACCCATGATGAACAATTTCTGCATTTGCCAGAATATTTTCAACTGTATTCAATAATGACATTTTTTTTATTTAGAGATTTTCCTGTTTAAACCTAAATATTTTCAAAGTAGTCTGCTGCAAATTTGTAGGTTTAAACTCATTAACAAATATTCTATCAAAAATCTGTAAATTCTTCAATCGAACATAGAGGAATACTAGTAGTTGCAAATCACAGTGGGAGCATGCAAAGTGTGTTTATTGGAACAACTAATCAGATGGAACAATATAGGGACCTAATTGCCAATAGGTTTTACCTTCAACTTATCATCACAAAAAAGTTGCAGTTTTACCATAGTATTATTGATGTACATGTATATTTCTTTACACCCTTTTCCACAGATAGACACATTTTGACAGCACTGCAGCAGTTTTTTTAAAATCATTATGGCAAAAGCAGAAATTGCTTATTATAAACCATTTCGCCTTTTGTCACAATGTTTTCAAATTTATTCAATGATTATTCTTTAATTTTCTATATTTTTGCCACAAAGTTTTCAAAGTCTTCTGTTGCTGATTTGAATAATGTGAGAAAGGGTTAAATAAGATCATGCACATAAACAGTGTACAAAAAGGAACACAATGATAATAGTACATGTATAAGCGTAAGCAAATCTGGAACAACCCAGAATTTAACCTTCCTTAATATCCTATTCCATTACATGAAACATGTACTTAGTAATAATACTAGACATTTTGTTTCCTGAATGAGGCAAAAATACAAACAAAATATAAAGTAAAACTTTCCCGACATTAGGAAGTGTTCAAATTACTAATGTCCTATTAAACATAGGCTTAAATAACATACAGAGCATGCTTTGCTTTGAATTTCATACATGATCAGCCTGAACATAAATAATATCAATATGCATTTAACATTGAAACGTTCTTTAAGATGAAACAAAAACAAGTGTCAATTTACCCTTTCACAAAAACAAGTGACATTTGACGCATTTTTTTCCCACAAATATTGTGGGAAAAGGAGCAATTTCTCCTTTCCCCGTAACGATTCATTTTCAGCTGTAACTCACATTTCATAGATACAGACATCAACTGTTGTTTTTACAGCAGGCAACATCTAAAACATTCTCTAAAGGGCAGCAACTGCTCAAAATGCACAATACATTATGTTTAAATTTGAATCAAAACTGTCTGTACCAAAATCATGCTTTCAATTTTCCAGTCATTTCATTGATTCCCTCCCCTAAATGATTTCCAAACAGATGATTCTAAGTATAGCTGGTAAATGATTTAACCCTTCCCCACATTCATACGCCTTTCGACCCCATTGCAGCAGACATCTTTTGAAAACAATGTGGCAAAAGGAGAAAATTGCTCATCAAGCGATATTTCTTCTTTTGTCACAATGTTTTCAATCCTTTCAAACAATTACACTTTCAATTATAGATATATCCCAATTCTTTACTGGATGTTTTCAAAGTCACCTGCTGCCGTATGTGGGAAAGGGTTAAATGCTTTCAAAACAGACACGCCAAGAAAGAATACCTGGTAAATGGTTTAAGTATGAAAATTAGCAATACATTTAATCTCAGAACACATACACACATCCTAATATATATGTAACCTATTAATATTTACATGATTTTGTTTAAAACATGGCAGAAAAAACATATAAAAAATGTCATCACATTTGGGTTATTTGACAATACAATAAATTAATGATGGATGAACTTTATACATTTTTGGACTGATTTCTTTCTAAATTTACTGTTTATATGATCTGAAAGATACCAAGTCGTCTACTTCCAACACATTTAAGGGAAAGTAGTGAAAATCCTTATTTAACCCTTTTCCACATGCAGACATATTTTAACGCAATAGCAGCGGACGACTTTTGCCACAATGTTTTCGACTTTATTTAACAATTATGCTATCTTTTGTGGAGATTTTTCAGGTTTTTGTCAATATGTTTTCAAAGTCGTCTGCTGCAGATTTGTTGTATGTGGGGAAGGGTTAAAGATGGAATGAAATTATTGTAAGAAAGTGGAAAGATTTCTCAGGAGCAATTCCATCTTTTCCTTCTGCAAAAGTATCAAATGTAGTCTGCAACAGGAGAGATAAATTCTAAGTAATGATAATGAAAGCTATTATATTTAGTGTCCAATAAATTCTGTGTTTTCTTTCTTACTCTTTCCCACAATTAAGAAACCTGCAGCAAAATATTTACATTATAGAACATGTTTTTGTAAATGACATGTAATAATTCATTAGAGTTAAAAACGTTGTAGCATGAGTAGAAATTGTTCATTATGAGCCATTTCTTCTTTTTTTTTACCTTAATGTTTTCAATTTGTCTGATGCAGATGCATTTAAATGAGTCTGCAAGTGGGAAAGGTGCAAACACTTTTTGATAACCCAATTATTTTAATAACCATTTCAAAGATACAATACTGTACAGTTCTGCAGCAAACATTGAAGTCAATGAAGGAACTACAAAAAATAGAGTTGATGATTTGAAACTTATTCAAGATTTCTGGCAGTTTTCTTTAATATCATTTCCTTCAAGACAAATCACTCAATATAAAATTACATAAAACACTTTTGGATACAGTCAAATGCCAGAAAATATGTTTTGAAACATTGTGGAAAGGAGGAGAATTTGACAATCATGAACAATTACATCTTTCACCACAAAAGTTCATCCACTCTCTCAAGATTCAACTTTGATTTATTTCTGGACTCAACTCATTTTAAAGAATAACCTGGATCTTTTTGAAATAAAGGAAATCAAAATCGAAATATAATTGTATCTATAAAATACTAGAAAACTTTGGGTAACATTTCATGATTTAAAAATCTTTAATTGATCCTCAACCCCTATTTCAACCCTTTGACTGCAGGAACCAAATAAGTGAAGCCTGTGTTACCAGTAGAGAGCATTGGCAGCGGGTACATCCACACCGTCTGAGTCTGACCAGACTCTTTAGTGTTGGATGCTCAACTCAACATTTTTTATCTTGATATTTCTAGAGTTGGTTATGAACTTTTTCAAATGCAAAGCATGACAGGTCCATTTTAAAAAATGTTTTTTAACCTTTTCCCACATACAACAAAAATATGACGAACTTTTAAAACATATTGACAAAAACCAGAAAAATCTCCATAAAAGATAGCTTATTTGCTAAATAAAGTTGAAAACATTGTGGCCAAAGGAGAAATTACTCGTCATGAGCAATTTCACCTTTGGCCACAATGTTTTCAAAAGTCGTCTGCTGCTATTGCGTCAAAATGTGTCTGCAGGTGGGAAAGTTAAAGGGGTTAAAGGTACCAAGTAGAAAGGACTCAGAAACAAGATTCGTTTGGGGTATCCAATTCACAGGATATTGTGGGGCAATAAGAGAGATACTGTTGGCAAAAACACAGCTCATTTCCGCTTATCTATGTCTCTGCAATTATAGAAAACAAATATCTTGGATTTATAAAACACTTTCAGATCTCCACATCTGTTCAACAGATTTAAGCATTAATAAACATTTAAAGTTTGTATCTTCCAAGTTTGTGTCGAGAAATATTATTTCCATGATAAAGAAAGAAGCAGTATTTTAATGTTGAGGATTCTGTATATATGAAGTTTAGGAAGAACCTAAGCTCAGTCTGTGTTATACTGGTGTACTTCGTCCTGATTCTAATGAACTAGTGCTGTTGTTATTGGTGCCTGAAACAATAGAAAACAAGACCTGTCAGAATACAACTATGCTCAGCGATGAACGTTTTCAACCATGAAGCCCAGTGATGCCTCTGAAACATATAACTTTTGAAAACATTGCGGGGGAAAAAGGGAGAAATTGCTCAAAATGAGAACTTTCTCCTTTTCCCGCAATGATTTCATGTCTAGATTAAAATTATATTTGAATCAACTTTGTATTAAACTTTCTCAGGTAAAGCATATTCAAATTTTCATATAACTTGAAATGTGTCATAAGGACCAGATATCCTAGCTTATGAACCCAGTTTTTGTTAGGGGCCATAACTATTGTAATACTACAGTATTTGAAATTTGCATGACACAAACATCTGGCTTGTTATATTGGAGTTATACAACGTAATTAAGCGTATTTCAGATATATCACAGGAGCAACCAGTTCATGTATGCATGTGTTTCTTGGATGTATTACGCCAGTATTCCAAGGCAATCAACTACCTTTTTATATATACAACAAACATCTGGGACTACATATAAAGGAAACTATAAATGTCCCCCATTACACAAACAGGACATATGTTAAACTTTCATATAAAGAAATTTTCCATATTTTTGCCTGTAGACATCTGCTGCAGATTTGTTGTATGTGGGAAAGGGACGTTAACATAATTACATTGAATTCCTGCAACTGGTTTATAACCGTATTAAGGTTTTGTAAGATCTTATATCTTTATTAAGTACAATTTGCTAAATATTATTTAAACAAGGGCACCGCAAAGCGGATGCATCCCCTCGGTATTCAATCATCACATTGAGTTCTCTTGTGATCAGTCTAATTTTGTATACTAAGTTTGGTTAAAATCGGTCGAAGGATGTTCAGTGTAGAGTGGTCACAAGGTTGTAACGGATCAATGCACAGACGAACGAACTGACAGTCCTGTTATATCCCCATCGCAAACTTCGTTAGCCGAGGGGATAATAAAGGGCCAACGCTGTAGATCATTATAATGTGCAGGCTGATTGTAGTCTTCTATATATAGCAAATGGTGCTTAAAGTTGCAAATACTGTTTGATAAGCAAATGGTTTTTAAAGTTGTATGTATAGAGCAGAATAAGGGTTCAGATCTTTTATTACACATCCGCATCTCATAAAATAAAATATAGACAAATTAACCCTTTCCCACCCCTTCCCTTTTGACACATCTACAGCAGACAACTTTTGAAAACATCATGACAAAAGGAGAAATTGCTCAACGAGCAATTTCTACTTTTGCCACAATTTTTTCAACTTTTTTTTAGTAAGTATACCTTCATTTCTAGAGATTTTCCAGATCTTGAATAATTTTGTTCAAAGTCGTCTGCTTTCGATTTGCTGTATGTGGGAAAGGGTTAAATACCTAATTTCGGTTTAACTCGGGGTCCCCATATTCTAACCGTGCCATCATCTGACGCACTGGCCAACATTTGAGGCACTTTTGGATTCCAATGAACACAGTTAACTGTACGAGTATGGCCTTCCAGGGCAGTGATAGGCATTTCACGACGTATATGCCAAATATACACTTTATGATCTGCAAGTAGAAAGTGTGGGAATTAGTCTATGTCTATAATATTCAATATTCTAATGCATTACTCAAGTATCAAACCTCAAAATATTTAAAAGGAAGTTTTCACAGTCGTCCGCTTTAGAGTTGCTGTATGCAGGAAAATGACCTCTCTTATAATAGGAAAAAAGAATTGCTATGCTCTGCAACAAATGCATATTTTGTAATTTCTCCATTTGCCAACACTAAACAATAATCATACTTCCATTAAAAGATTTTCCAAATATTTTACTAGAAATTTTCAAAATCTTCTTCTGCACAAATGTTGTATGTGGGAAAGGGTTAAGAAGGTTCTCCTAAATAAAGGAAAAAATAAACACTATGGTCTATTTTAATACATGCACCCCTCCTATCTTTTAAGAAGTTACTCGTCCAATGCAAACAATTATAAATTCATTCTCAGTATACATGTTAACTTTTATTGCTATTTAATTGCTTTACAAGTATAGCTTAATCTATCATAAACATGTATTTATATGTTTAGAATATAGAGAATATACCTTCACTTCCGCTAGCAACAAAATCTTCATTTAATCCGCCGAAACATGAATGTATTGCGTATGTTCCCTGTGAGACTCCTTGAAATTTTCTGACCAAAACACGATCTTTTAGGTCCCATAGATGAACTCCCTGTGACATAAAGTAAATTAATCATGAACTGAGAAAAACAACATTAACAAAGTTTAGAGAAATGAAGATCAGGATCTGCTTGCACTTCTTTTTTCTATATGTAATTTCGAAATGTGTGCAAGGTAATTCAGTATAATGAGTAAGAGAACATGGCATATCATGAATATTGTCAAATACAATTGTTGACTTGTAATTCATGGAAAGATCTCATATTCACATGTCTTAACATGACCTGAGGCAACGGTTATGATGGGAAAGGTTTTAGCAACAATTTGAAATATGGATGAAGAATGATATATGAGCAGTTCTAAGAAAATCGACATTATGGACTGGCTAATCCGGGCAGACACATTCTTCCTCAGGGGGATAGAAGTATAAAGTAACGATTCCTGAAACAGAAAAACCACAGGAGGCGAAAAGTGTCTTGGGGGGATGATCCTGCGCGACATGCTTAGGCTAATCGGGGTATGCAGAGTCCACAATTTTGAATTTCTCGTTGAATAATCATATATCCTTTGAGCCATGTCTCAAAAAAATTGTAATTTTTGACCAGTGTGAAGTTAGATCAGTCTGTTCACCTCTTGGTCGTACAAGCATCCTGGACAAATTGAGTTAACACTTTCCCTCATACAGACGCATTTTGATGCCTCTGCGAAGACAACTTTAGAAAACACTGACAAATTGAGAAGTTGCTCTTAATGAGCATTTTCTCCACATTGCCGCACAATGTTCTCTATTCAATTAATTAAACTTGTGTTAGCGGTCAACCCTATTAAACAGCCAATTTGTAATAAGTAGCCACTTGATGATTAATACAAACAACAGTTTCTTGTTTAATTGACTTGTATTAAGCAGCCAAATACTGACTATCCCCTGGTTGGCAACTTAATATAAGTTTGACTGTATAATACTTTCATTTCCATGACATTTTCCAAGATGATTTCCAAGACATCTGCTGCAGATTTGTTGTATGTGGGAAAGGGTTAAGAGAAATACATTTCACTTTATTGCATCTTCCCAATGCTGCAGATTTGTTGTATGTAGGAACGGCTTAAGAAAAACACATTGCACTTTATTGTAACTTCCCGAATTCAGTTTGGAGCCAATATTCTGCATCAAGCTCAATACCATTATAAATCTAGTTTTACTAGTAAAATTTAATTTGAAATTTAGAATAGTCTTCAAATTTAGAATAATAATTAGCTAACAATGTGAGGTAAAGATGGTTCTAGGTACACTTGAAATAATAGAATTAACCCTTAGGAACACACAGAAACTTTCTGAAACGTCTGCAGCAGACAAGTTTTGAAAACATTGTGGCAAAAGGAGAAATAGCTCACAAGTAGCAATTTCTCCTTTTGCCAGTATGTTTTCATCACTAATCAATAATTATACTTTCATAAATAGAGATTATTCATATTGTATGTGGGAAAGGGGGGGGGGGGGGTTAAAAGCACTTACCTGACTTGCTATATTTAATAAACAAAGACGGCCTTCTTCATTTAAAGTGAAAGACATGATAGGGTGCGTTTCTTGTATTCTGAAAGAGTAAATCATCAGATGTTAACCCTTGCCCACTTGCACGCACAAATGCAGCATACAACTTTTGAAAAGGAGAATTACTCGAATTTTCAAATTATACATTCATTTGAAGAGTTTAAATACTTTTGCTGTGATGTCTTCAGAGTCAACTGCTGCCCATCTGTTGTATGTGGGAAAGGGTTAATGTCTTCTCCAGAGGCTTAAACAAAACTGCATTGACTGTGATAGAAAGATGAAATACATCGATGAGTCTGCTAAATGCAACCTGAACTAGGTCTTCGATTGTGACCAGAGTCTAGGGGATTAATTTCCGCCAAGGCCTAATTTGAGGGTCATCTAGCAATATCTGATCTTAACCCTTTCCCATATAGAACAAATCTGCAGCAGACGACTTTGAACATATTTTGTCAACAAATAGAAACTTTCTATAATTGAGTGGATAACCTATAACTAAAAGTAGAAAACATTGTGGCAAAAGGAGAAATTGCTCATCTTGAGCAATTTCTTCTTTTATCACTATGTTTTCAAAAAGCCGCCTGCTGCAGAGGCGTCAGAAAGCATCTATATGAGGGAAAGGGTTAATGCATAACAGGACAGTCCATCCAGAGTCTTCACTGTCTGCCTATGCATTATAGAAGCCTATATGTATCTTTTGACAACAAAATATAAGACTACAATAGTTTTATATCAATGTTACCTCCATATGATAGCGTTAGAGAGAGTGAATAAGACCCAATGTCCCTAGATGTGATTCATTTATTTTGAAAATTGCATACAATTCAGTATTTTAAAAGAGTGCAATACTTACAAACTACAATCAGTGAGCTCATCAAAGTTGTATCCCCGTATTCTGAAGTGGGTGTCTGCTGCATACACCAATTTACCGTCCGTCTGACAGCCTAAACATTGAACTCTAACGCCCTCCCAGGAATCCAGAACATTCCCATCTAAATCCTGAAATATGAAATATTGTTCAATAAATAAAAAAAAAATATAAATGTGTGTCTTCTTAATAAAGTTTTATAAACTATGTACTTGATACAGGATCCTAAAGTACTACTGTTTGAAAATAACGGAGAATTTTGTTTGCATAACTTCCTGGAGATTTTACCAGTTCTATCTGTAGTATTCCTGCTGACACAATATATCAGTTGTAATGCTTTCCCTTCAACCCTGAGTGCCAAGGTGGGAAGCCATTCTTAAAATATGACCCTACTGTACAGCTGAGAAATGGACAACATGAAAAGGGTGAAGTCAACCCAAATAAATACATAATATAACCAGTATCATACTTGATAATACTTACACATTGATAAAACTGTCCCCTCACTCCACCAGTGACAAACTTTTTCCCGTCGTTGTGCCAGGAAGCGCTAGTAAGACTGTCTTCTGGTGACTGACTCATCTTCACTTTTAAATCACCAGTCTGTTGTTAAATGATAAACAAACTTTAACCCTTTCACACATACAGACACATTTTGATGCATCTACAACTTTCGAAAATATTTGGTGCAATGTTTTCAACTCTTTTCAATAATCATACTTTCATATATAGCGATTTACTACATTTTGCCTTTATGGTTTCAAAGTTGTCTGCTGCAGATTTGTTGAATGCTGAAAAAAGGTTAAACCCTTTGACTATAGGAACAGATTTCTGAAGCCTATGCAACTGGTATAGAGCCAGTCAAACTGACATGAAACAGTCTGTGAAAATTACATTTGTTCAGAGTGGAATAAAAACAGATTAAGGTCATTGCCATTGTGAAGGAATTCCCTGCCAATTACTGAGTTGAATCTTAAAATACCTATATGCACCTACAATCCTATTTGTGGCTGAGTTAACTTGACATGACAATTCCATGCCACTTGTCAGAAGGGTTTAAACGTCAGACATACTTACACTCAAAATACCCTCGAATTTTAAGCAGCTAAACAAGAGGGCCATGATGGCCCTGGATCGCTCACCTTAAGTATACAATGTACTGCAATGCAAAGCACATCAAGACAATTATTCTGAATGCAACCTCCACCAGTGTTAACAATATTTTCCTTCATTTGGCCTAGTGATCTATATTTTTTTTACCTGATATGACCCATATTCCAAATTTCAAGCTGCTGAAGCAAAAAATACGGCATCCAAAGTGTTAACAAGATTTCCCTTCAATTTGACCTAGTGACCTAGTTTTTGACCCGGCATAATCCATATTCGAACTTGACCTAGATATTTTTAAGACAAACATTCTGACAAAATTTCAAACTGCTTAAGCAAAAATTGCGGCCTCTGGAGTGTTAACAAGATTTTCCTTCAATTTGACCTAGTGACCTACTTTTTGACCCAACGTGACCCATGTTCGAACTTGACCTACATATCATCAAGACAAACATTCTGATAAAGTTTCAACATGTTCAAATGCGGCTTCCAGAGTGTTAACAAGATTTTCATTTAATTTGATATAGTGACCTAGTTTGTGACCCAACATTGGCCTAGATTCTGGAGATGTATGTTTTGATAAACTTTCATGAAGAGTGGATGCAAAACGTTGCCTCTAGAGTGTTAACAAGCAAATGTTGACGATGAACAACAAACAACGGCAATCACAAGAACTCACCTTCAGAAGTGCTAAAGTGAGCTAAAAATAATCTCAATGAGATGATTCTTTTGAGAACCCAAAATGTTGAAAATGTGGCCTCCAGAGTGTTAACAAGATTTCCCTTCAATTCGACCTAGTTTTTTTTACCTCGTATGGCCCAGTTTCGAACTTGTCCAAGATTTTATGGAGATGAACGTTCTGATAAACTTTCATGAAGATTGGATGCAAAATGTAGCCCGTAGAGTGTTAACAAGCTCAAATGTTGACGACGCACGACGGACGCTGGACAAAATGTGATCACAATAGCTCACCTTGCACTTTGTGCATAGGTGAGCTAAAAAAACACCAATGAAAACATTGTGGAAATAGAAGTTATGCGTTTTGAGTACTTTCTCTTGCTGCAGACCTATACAAATTTCAGGTCGGCTCAAACCTGTCCAGATTAGATTATTTGCTGTGAAAAATTTGACAGAAACAATTTAAAAGAGAGCAGAAATTGTGATGATCTGTCTTAAGCACTTAATGGTCTGTCTATTACTTTCACAATTTAACCTCCTAATTATAAATAACTATATTTCTTGATGAAAACCCTGTATATCGTACCAAAACATTCCACAACCAGAGCTCTGAGCAATCGTCTGGACCACAGGCTATGATGTGAGTGCAGTCTGGACTCCAAGCCATGTACGACACCCCATATGAATGGTTCTCAAATGTTCTTTTATGTTTCACCGTCCCTGAAGTCTGAAATACAAACAGAAACAGATTAGGAAGAGTCAAACTTTACCTGACAATATTCCTCTTGTAAAGCAAAGAAACCCTATGTTATGGGTATTCAAAAACAAGACGGCCATGAGGCCCTGGATGGCTCACCAGAGAATGGGCTATTTAAGACTTAATCTTTCAGCGCCAATGGCAATATGAGGTTTTTGCCTGAATGCAATGTTGTTGACTGGAAATATTTTCTGACAAAACTTAATTTCTTTTAATCAAATAAAAAAGAAAGTGGCCATTATAGTGTTAGTGTCCTAAATTTGACCTAGTGACATAGTTTTTGATCCGACATAACCCATATTCACATGGGCGTGATATATTCCAAGACAAACAATCTGACAAATATTCATCAAGATCAAGTAATTTGACTTCTGTAGTGAAGTGTCCAAATGCTTTTTCTTAAATTTTATCAAATTACCTAGTTTTTGACCTGACATTTCCCATATTCAACTTTGCCTAGATATCATCAAGACAAACTTTCTGAAAATTTCAAGTTGCTCAAGTAAAAAAAGCTATTTTTTTACAATATGGCCTAGTGACCTAGTTTATAACCGGACATGAACCTATTCAAATTAGCCTAAATATCATAAAAAAAATTATTCTGACAAAGTTGCAATATGCTCAAGCCAAAAATGCGGCTTCCAGAGTGTTAACAAAATTTTCCTTTAATTTGACCTCGTGACCTAGTTTTTGACCCCACATGACCTATAATCGAACTTGGCCTAGATATCATCAAGACAAACTTTCTGAAAATTTCAAGTTGCTCAAGTAAAAAAAGCTGTCTCTATAGTGTTTACAAGAATTATCTCAAATTTGGCCTAGTGACCTACTTTTTGACCGGACATGACCCATTTTTGAACTTAACCTAGATATCATCAAGACAAACATTCTAGTAAAGTTTCAACATGTTCAAATGCGGCTTCCAGAGTGTTAACAAGATTTTCATTTAATTTGATATAGTGACCTAGTTTGTGACCCAACATTGGCCTAGATTCTGGAGATGTATGTTTTGATAAACTTTCATGAAGAGTGGATGCAAAACGTTGCCTCTAGAGCGTTAACAAGCAAATGTTGACGATGAACAACAAACAACGGACCAAAGGCAATCACAAGAACTCACCTTCAGAAGTGCTAAAGTGAGCTAAAAATAATCTCAATGAGATGATTCTTTTGAGAACCCAAAATGTAGGATTTCAGAACAAGAACAGTACCCACTTATATAAAACTCTGCAGACAAAATAGTATTGACAGGTTAAGCTAAATGAGGAAAAACAGTCTGGTTACCTGTAGGTACAATATGTATTAGAATGTTATTGAATTGTTGATACCCCACAGAGACTTGGGTAAGTATCATTCATCTTCCACCAATGGGCTAAATAGTGAATGCTGGAAGGTAGTCAGTTACCTGTGAAGAATGTTTTGTGGAATACTTGTGCAAGAAAGCAAGGGAAAACATGCTTGTTGAATTCGCCACCATTATGTTATTGAAATACCCTTGAAAACTAAGTTAAACCCCAATCAATCAATAAATAAAGATCATGGATTATTTGGTCATGATATTTTCAAATTAGTCTGCAACTAATACATGCAGGTTTTATGTTAGAAAGGTTAAAATAACCTCTGAAGGTCGTTTCATGGTTCTTGGATATTAACTTAAGTTTGTACACATAACCTACCTTATCAACATCCCATATAATAAGGGTACCATCTTTTGAACCTGTGCCGAGCATGGTACCATCTGGTGAAAATTTTGTAAACCAGACATCATCACAGTGATCATTGAGGACCTGGAGTGTCATACAAGGGAACTGTTCCCTGAAAATGAATAAATAAAAAATATCACTTTGACATTTAAAATCATTTCATTTGAAAACAACTCACAACAAAAGTTGCAACATCTGTGTTTTTGGAAGTAGATAAGTACTTTTGTAACAGAATGGAAAACCTTGTGGCAAAAGTAGAAAAAGCGTATTATAGCTAATCTATTCCATTCCACAATATATTTAAGACATATTTTGTTAGTGAAACACTTATGCCTTGGGATTGCAACAAAAAAATCTTGAAAAAGGTCAGTCACAAAATTAACACTTTCCCTCATATAGACGCTTTCTGACGCCTCTGCAGCAGACGGCTTTTTGAAAACATAGTGACAAAAGAAGAAATTGCTCAAAATTGAGCCATTTCTCCTTTTGAAACAATGTTTTCGACTTTCAGTCATAGGTTATTCATTCAATTTTAGAGATTTTTTTTATTTGTTGACAAAATATGTTAAAAGTTGTCTGCTGCAGAATTGTCGTATGAGGGAAAGGGTTAAACAAAAAAAATCTTGAAAAAGGTCAAAGGTTAATGTCAGAAAATTCAACAAGAGGGTCATGATAGCCTTGGATCGCTCAACTGAGTAATGCAATGTAATTTGTCACGCCAACGACAACAACTTTGTTTTACCAATCAACAGGGCTTGCAGAAGTTTCGTAGAGGGTCGCCCTAGGAACAAAATTAAAATTATTGGAAATTGGCCAGATACTTTCTGAGAAGTAGATTTTAACATAAGGCATATACGGCAAAACAGCCTTGCCCACTGGTGACCATGTTTTTTAACCAATAATCATGGTTTGAAGGAATCTGATATAGGGTCAGCTAAGGAAATTAATTGAAAATCGGCCAACCAGTTTCGGAGAAGAATTTTCAAGTTTTGTTCTGTTAGTTGCCATGGAAACCAGAATTATTCATGGGTCCAAAATATTGGAGGAATTTAGGAGAGGACATTGAGAGGATGCTACCTGTGAAGTTTCATCCAAATTGACACACTGGTTGCAAAGAAAAAGATATTGACAGCTGAAACACAAAGGGCGATAACAATAACTCACCTTGAGCTAAGAATAATCCAATACCAAAGAATTCTACCAAATATTATGGCCAATGTTATAGTTTTGGGAAGTATGTCAAAGCAATCACATAATTACTTTTTGGTAATGAGCAATTTCTACTTCTTTCACAATGTTTTCAACTTTATTCAATAAAGTCTTCTTTCATTTATGGAGAGTATCCATATTTTTGACAATTTTGTTCAAAGATTTGTCTGCTGCAGATTTGTTGCATGTGTGAAAGGGCTGAATGTACTTACTTGCTACAGGCATGGTCCAGAAGGAGGGAGACATCTTCAAGGTTATTTGTGCATTTGGTATTGTGATATGGACATTTATCCTTCTGTAACTCAACAGCTTGGGTCAGAAGTGTCATGAGTCGCCGAGGTGGCAACATCACCGACGGAGGTAGGAATGCTGAAAGGCAGATATTTAACGATATAAACCCTTTCCCACATACAACAAATCTGCAAAAGACTTTGAATACGCCATAGAAAAAATATGAAAAATCTCTATGTGTAAATGAAAAAATAATCAAATAAGAGTTGAACACATGTTCACATGTTATATTTCTTATTTTGTAACAATTTTTCAAAAGTCATCTACTGCAGAAATGTCAAAATGCATCTGCATGAGGAAAAGGGTAAATATAAGATAAAGAGAACATTTGACACCTTAGGAGCAATACATATTTTGAAACCATAGTGTGTAAAGGAGAAATTGCTAAAAACAAACAATTTATAATTTTGATGCAATGTTTTAAAATCTTTTATGAGAATATCATTACAATATTTGAATATTAATAAATTTCACTCAGATGTTTTCAAAGCTGTCAATATTTGTCACACTAAGTGTTTAAACCCATTAATATCATGTATTTCAATTATTTCAATTCTTCATTGGGATGTTTTGGTGTCTTCAATTATAATAAAAATCGTATCACTGTAACAGTATTTGTGTAAAATGTTTACATTGGTAAGAGGTTAATATTCCATTCATAGTTACTTAGACAAGACATTTTGATAGGACCCATTTATCGTCTATCAATAACCAATACTCTTTTCTCAAACAACATTCTAGCTTTCTTTTCAATGAGACATGAATATTCGCAAGAAGTGAGCAGCTTCTCATGCATTTACACGCTAACTTTTTCATTAATTCTTTTTCTCATACCTGTAGACATATTTTGACACCTCTGCAGCAAACAATGGTGAATCTTTAAAAACATTGTAAGAGAAGGAGAAAACTTGTAATGACCAACTTCTCCTTTTGCCACAATGTTTTCAACTATATTAAATTATTATATTTTCATTTAAAATAATTGTTCATTATTTATTTGCTTATATGTTTTAAAGCCATCTGCTTCAGATGTGTTGTATCTGGGAGAGGGTTAAGAAACATGCAAGACAGATGGTCTGAGAAGTGATCTTGAAATGTCCCCTTGCCTAAAAGGCAGAATGCTCAATGAACATGTCGAGTATTGGTTTTCCTGATATTTTTCTTGCCAAGATATTTCTAGTCAATTCTATTAAAAAAAGAGTTTCGAGGGAACAAATTGAAAATAAAACTATTAAATTGCTGGCCTTGTTGAAAACGTTTGAAGCATAGTTTTTGGTTTATAATTTTTCTTTACTTTTATTTTACATAGTTATGATATTGTCATCTATATTCTGAGCTAAAGGCACACAGACATAACCCCTTACCACATACAACAAATCTGCAGCAGACGACTTTAGAAACACTTTACCAAAAGTACAGAAAATCTCTACAAAGAATACATTTTGAATTCAGAAAAGCAATTCTTTCAATTTAGGATTGTAGAATGCTGCACCAAATATTACCTTGGAGTTTTTCTATGAGCTTTTGTCTGGTGTGTGAGCCTTTACCGGGCCAATCTGACATTTCATGTAGATCTTGTGGATTACTGCACATCATATACCTGAAGATAAGTTATTGATTTACTCAGTTAAAATGCCATATTTAAAGAATTTCAGTCCTATTAGTGAACAGTTCACCTACCCATGTGTTTCCTGGCTTTCTCACACCAGTACTCCACAAAACAGTCTTTCCAAGCTACCAGCTGCTTTTCCAAATAGACTGTTGTTAGCCCATTGGTAGAAGACGAATGATGCATGTCGCATTGACTTTTGTCAAACGTCAGAAAAATGTTGGCCAAGCTGGGATTCAAACTCACAACTGGATTGATAGCCCACAATGCTACAGACTGAGCTTCCTGGGTTTGGTTACGTGAAGATAAGGAAAGGCATTGACCCTTTCCGACACAATTTGACCCCTCTGCAGCAGTTGATTTTTGTAAACCCTACGGGGTAAGGTAAATTTGCTCATCACAATGAATTTTTCCTTTAGCCACAATTTTATAAACTATAGAATAATTATACTTTCATTTAGAAATATATATTTTTGCCTAAAAATTTTCAATGTGTCTGCTGCAGGTTTGCTGTATGTGTAAAAGGGTTAAATTCAATGTAAGTATCATCTACATTATATTGAATTCTTAGTTGTCTACTCTAAACAAGAGGGCCAAGATGACCCTAAATCGATCACCTGAGTGATTTTGTTTTATTGGGGTTTTTCTTTCAACATTATTTAAGTTATATCACGGCAACAATTCACTTATTCATGATCCCTGGGTAAACAAACCAGTACTAGGCTAGAAAATGTGCCTTGCCCAAGGGCATTCCACCATGATCGTCATGCCACAACTGGGGATCGAACCTGGGACACACGAGTCCAAAGCCCCGACGCTAACCACTAGACCACGCCGGTATAGTAGCAAACATTTAACTGCATATATCTAGAAAATTATTATTTTCCCTTTTTCTGATGCTACCTTGCTGCCCCGTTTTTTAACCAACCAATATGGCTTGAACAGTTATTGTTATACCTTCATTTAGATTGATTTTCTTGTAGCTATTGAGCACTCATATCATTTTGATCATTGCATAATCGGATATGCCATATGAATAATGTGCGTGCATGTGTATGTACATATGTGCATATATTTATGTGAATATGTATGTGGGTGCGTTTATGGGTGTACATACGTATTTTCATGCAAACAGTTATATAAACAAGATCATTTGAATAAATAGCATGTATCATTTTAGGTTACAGATCAAATTTCAACTATACCAATATAATTATACAGTATGAATTATGTGCATGAATAATGTTACCAATGTTTACATCCTATCAATACTTCGATTAAGGTCTTTAAAATTGTTTGTAATAATATATTTTGTTGTAATGGGCCGGTGGTACATAAATAATTTATACTGTCTATTTTCCTCCGTAAATGTTTATCTAAATTCAATGAAAGAAGCCTGCTGCAAGCGCCTTTATGTCAAGAGGGACATGATAAAAAGACAAAAGAAATCAACACTTCCTAGTTGATCATATCTGTATCCCAAAGTTAACTTTGTACCCTAAATGTTCAAAGAGCTCATTGTAGCAGACAACCTTTTAAAAACATTCTGGCAAAAACAGGAGTTGTTCATAAAAATGAGCATATTTTTCTTTTATCAGAATGTTTTCAATGTATTCAATAATTATAATTTCATAAATATATTGAGATAATTTCCATATTTTTGTTTACACCCTTTTAAAGTTGTCTGCTGTAGATGTTGTCTGTAAGAAAGAATTTATTTATTATCCCTTTCCCACATTCAACAAATCTGTAGCAGACGACTTTGAAAAACTCATCATGAGCAATTTCACCTTTGCCACAATCAGGGCCCACGCTGTCGTTCGCCACTTTCGCCAAATGCGAAGATTATTTTAAAGTGGCGAAGTTATTTCATGAGTGGCGAATGTAAGTAGCGAAAGGTTTTTATCATCAACATTTACCTGATTTGGATATCAGTTTACGACATACAGTGACTGTTTCCGTTAATCTAAGATAATGCACTGCCATTTGATTCAATGTCGGGAACCAGTGACCACTTTACGACATTTTTACGACACCCGTTTTTATCATTTTGACAGCTTGTGTATTTCACACTTGTGTTATTGTTGTGAAGTGTTAATTCAGCCTTTTAATCCGACTGACCAACAACTCTGAGCGATATTGATACATTAAAGGCCGTACATATGATAATTGGCAATAATTGGCAATTATAGATGCATTAAATATATCAACACGCTTTTTGAAGCAAGTTTCGACGATCAACGTAGGCCTTTCATGATTTAATGACAATGTAAGTTTGTCATTTTTGATTGGGAAAAATCTATTTAATTATGGGCGAGTACAAACAATTATTGGACCCATTAATGAGATTGGCGAAAATGAATGGCTCCTAAAAATTAAAAGTGGCTCCTAAAATTTAAAAGTGGCAAACTTTATTTCAATGTGGCAAAAGAAAAAGTCAACCCAGAGCAGGCCCTGCCACAATGTTTTCAAAAGTCATCTGCTGCAGAGGCGTCTGAAAGCTTCATTAGGTGGGAAAGGGTTAAACGATATGGTTTTATGAAAATCAAAATATCATGTAAGAGATATTGAAATACTCAATTGAAATTACTAAAGGGGTGATGACAAATTAAAATACCCAATTGCTTTTGTCAACTACTCAATTACTTTGGATGCATGGGGTAATACTCAATTAAAATGCAAAGCTTATCTGTAGCACTGTTCAAATAAAAGTATGTCTGCTGCATATATTTTTCATATGGAAAAGAGCTAAGGCTACATGTAATTCCTATGTACTGGTACTTACGAGCTTAGTTCATGTACTCTTTCAGTATTATATTTCAGAGGAGTCAGTTCATGGCGGAGGCAGTTCAGGGCATCCATTGCATGACTATCTTCTAAAAGCTCTAGATATTTCTGTTCTAGTATTAAAAACTTCATTCGCTGAAATAAATCAAATTTCATAAAAGTTATAAATATGACCTACACAAAAAAAAATATATATTCTTTTGTAATAGAAAACAAGAGTGTTCAAACTGCAAATACCCAATTACTTTAACCAACTAAGTAAAAGTATGACAAACAGACAGATGGACAGATAATGAATAGGTGATCCACTTTGCCAAGGTAGACAACAAAAAAGTAATGCATTCAAGCCTACAATGATATTTACATTAAATTTACATCACCAACATACATTTTTGTATTATTCTAACTATACATTCATTGACCTTCAAGACAATGAATACCTTCAATCTTCTTTAATTTAACCCTTTCAAACATACAATTTATCTGTAGCAGATGACTCTGCAAACGTCTGTGCAAAAATATGGAAATCCTCTGGGATTTAAAATTTATTTATGAACGGAGCTGAAAACATTAGGGTAAAAAGGGAAATTTCTCACTGAGTAATTAATCCTTTCACCACAATGTTTTCCAAAAGTCGTCTGCTGTATATGCATCAACATGTGTCTGCAGGTGGGAAAGGGTTAAAGCTGAATGGAAGAATATACGATTACAAGCAATTTTTCCTTTCCTGTCTCAACAGATTGATTGATTGGGGTTTAACGCCGTTTTCGAAAAATTTCAGACATATCATGCAACCAGTTCACCTACTCATGTTTTTCCTGGCTTTCCCACACCAGTTTTACACGAAACACTTTTTAAGCAACTGGCTGCTTTTCAACATAGACTGTTAGCCCATTGGTGGAAGATGAATGATTCTTGTCACAGTGACTTATGTCAAACATCAAAAGAATGTTGGCCGATCTTGGGTTCCAACACACAACTCCTGGATTGACAGCCTGCGTCACTACTGACTGAGCACCCATCTCTCAATATTAGATGCATATCTCATGTTCTTAAAAACTTATTGACCTTTAAACCCATTACTGTGGGTAAATAAAAGAACTGTCTAACTGATACAATTCTTTTAAGTAACATGACCTAGAGGTTGGCTGGTAATAATAGATATTCTAGACCCCTTAAGTCAAACTTATCTGGGCCTATGTCTTAAAATGAATTAAGTCTTCTTCTAAGAGATGTCAAATTATTGTGCTATGATGCGAGAATTTTATTTTTGAGTCATACGAAGTAAACAGTAATACTAATAAGCTCATGTATCTGTTTTTTCTAAGTCGAAAAAGGGGCATTTCTGAAGAATTATTAAAGTCAGAGTTATGTTACTTGGTATAGACATGAATATTGTTCCTAGAAACATGTGTACCAAGTTTCATTTGAAATTGTTAAATGCTTTTTAGTTATGATGTCAGGTTCAAGTTTTGTGACGACACAGAAGACGCTTAGGGTATCACAAAAGCCTGACCTTTATTCATTTAAAAGCAGACAAGCTAAAGATTAAGATTACCACAATCCCATCAGAACTTTCCACCAAACAGGTCAGGTCATCCAAATCTGTCTCCGCCTGGAATAAGAAGATAATCCTAGTCTTATTTATAATATATACATCTACTATCTACTATGCTATTACAATTTATGTCAATAACAGCACATGAGAACATAAGGGAGTATCAAAGATAGTTTTTGGGTAGATCATAGATGTAAAAAATCAAATTGTGTTCACTTGTCCATTTAAAACTGTTGCCTTCTGGTCTTCAGAGGGAAGACAGACTGGCCATTATTTATACATGTAATAACCAATCTAATATATATATAACAAATTTCTCTTTATTTCTTTTACAAGAAAAGCAACAACTTTCAACAAATATGTCAACAATTTGCAGTGGCAAAACTACCACACTTTAGGTGCATGCTGCATGATAAGACGCCTCTGTAGCGGACAACTTTTGAAGACAGTTAGGAATAAAGGAGATATGTTCACATTTATGACAAGCAATTTCTCCTTTTGCCTCAATGTTTTGAACTCTATTCTAAAAATAAACCTTAATATAAAATTTTAAATTATAAAGAGGTTTTCTATATTGTTTTCCATATGATTTCAATGTTGTCAGTATGCTGCAGATTTGTTGTACACATGTGTGAAAGGGTTAAGTACATTGGACTCAAGATTACTTGAAAAGACCCACAAATCATTGTGTACATGTGATCCCTCAATTTAATTTCTGTTCTGTCAACTTTGTAATTCATTTAGATCATACTTAAAAATAATAAATATGAAAAGCGAGACTGATAATATCACATCAAGAAAACAGCACAGCAGCAGTTCTTACATCTTGACTGACTCACTGAGTAATCAGGACTACTGCTATCCTGTTTTCAAAAATGATCACAAGTCGGACTGTCCACTATACTAGTTATCAACAAAATATATGTCTTTCCATTTCTAAAGACACTAACTCAGCATCATGAATTACCTTGCTCCATTCTCCGTTCATAATATGAGATCTAAATTTAGCTGCAGCTGGATGTTCCAACATACATCCTGATTCTGCAATCAGTTCATTCGCTGTTTGACTGAAATAGAGTTAAATATGAAAGCTTAACCCTATTCCACATGCAGACGCACTTCGATTCATCTACGTGTATGGTGGTTAACTATGCTTTCAGTCATATCACTGCATTTCCTCGGTCAATTACCAGTATTACTGGTAAGCTTTTCCTGACACCAGTACATCAGTCATAATGATATCCCCAAAATCCTGCCAACAGTGAGATGCAAGGAGGGAAGCCACTACTACCATTTCTGAAGTCTTTGGTATGAACCAACTAAGGATTGAACCCCAGTCTCCCACTCTCGAGGCGGACACTTTTACTACTACACTGTCAAGGTAGTTTTTGTTCAAATAGGGACATTCCAACATGAAATAGACTTGACCTGAAAATAAGGTGTTTATTTTGTGATCTAAGAAACTTATTCAGCCCTAAAGCCCTGTGATGCTAGTACTCTGATTGACTCATTGGGGCAATTAGTTTGGGTTCACACAATAAGGGTTTGGTCAGGTAATAAGACAGCTGTGTGACAAAACTTGTTTCCTCTCATTTATCCCATTCAGTGGTCAATTGCTTAACTTTTTCAGTAAAGAAATTATTTACGAGCTGCATTCTTCGCGAAAGTCGTCAGTCCTGAATGACAAAAATTCCTTCGGATTGGCAAATAATTGGCTGAACCCAAGAAATAAATAAATGAAAATGAGCTTTCGGTTGATTGATTGATTCAAAAGATTGTATGAAGTTTGGAGATGACCCCTGTCTGACAATCAAGTCTGGACGAATGTTATTTCGTAATATATAATATTACTTTCAAAACACAGACATACATAAGGACAACACAAAAACAACACATACTCTGGTCCTTGTACACAAAGCAGGGACGTCGATATGATCTACGTTCCTGCTCATAGCAACAATAAATTATCCTTCACAATCTAATAAAAACTGATTAAACTCCGATTTAGAACTGACGCAATTAAAAATACGAAGACTTGGATATCCTTGTTTACAAACTGTTTGAAGCAAGAATGATGTGCTTACTTCAGTCCAAGTCCACGTAAATGCTGTCCAATTAGCCTGATTATATCCATATCAGAACCCGAGAGCTGTTTTTGTGAAGAAGAATTCTCCTCCAAATCACCGTTACACGTCCCGTTTTGGACAGAAGCCCCAGCGATAGCCAGGGTCTCCCCATTGTGTTGTGCACAGCCATTGGTCTGCATACTGACACAGAGTTTCTGTCTTTTCCGCGGTGGAGGGGTCGAACCACCGCCCTCGGAGTCGGACGAAGATGCCAGTATGTCGATGCTGAATTCTTTTGGTTTTACCTCCCTGGATGCATAACCCAGAAGGCAAATTCGGAGAATAAAATCAACATGTACGTTTCGGTCCTGTCAATCTGTCCTGTGTTTTGCTTTGTGACGTCACGTGCACTTTAGGTGAATGATGGGAAATTTTTTATCTACTCATGTTATTTATTTTACAGATTAAATACTTTCTAAATGATCAAAGATTCACCATATGATATCTTTAAAATATCTATAATTGTATATCTAATCGATAAGATTTACCTAATTGATGCAAAAATAAGAAATATGTAAATAAGATTAACAAAAAACTAATTTACTTTTACTAGACATGACGTCATCATTCTCGTCTGTAGCTAGCCCCGCCTACATGTTTACATCTGAAACATTCGTGTCAAAACATTCTGACGTCTAAATGTCACATTATTCACTGAAGTCCAGCGATTCATCACAGTTATTTAATGTTATCATATATCATATAAAACAAACGAAGATCATCAACAAATTGACAAAAACAAAAAGTATTGGAAAGAATTAAGAACTGAGACATATGTAAAACATTGATTGATCAGGGAGTAGGAATATTGCTCAACCCTGATATTGAAAGTATTTGATATTTGTAAACAGGTATAAATACAATGCATTACACATATAAATTTAAGAATAAAGATGATATAGTTTGCGTTATTTAATCGATGAATTTGATAGATACATTTAATTTTAAACTCGAACAATTCAGGGGACGAATCAGTCAACGAAACTTATATTTACAACAACAACCACTTCAGCCTCCGCAACAAGGGACAACAACAACAGGGTATTGATAGGGGAAAATCGGATAATTATTGCGTCCATTTGAAAACACAGATACAGCATATTTCAAGTTTATGACAAAATGGAAAAATGTATTATGACGAGGACGTGCTTTTCCCTTAAACTATGATTGGAAATTGTCACATTCAAGGAAATGTTTATAAATGTGAAAGGGACATTCATTGATTTGCAATTTAAGTAAGTTACTATGAGATTGGCTTGAACATGGCATATGTCACACACAGCACATGTTAGCAAGACGAGTAGATTTCGCCTGGCATAGAACAATTGTTGCCGTCAAAGATCAACGTATTTAGGTGAGTATTTCAAATTCTATATCTCGATCTCGGGTCCCGGGTTAATGTGTTCCTTCACTATGTTTTTACACATATTTTGAAAACGTATCTCGACATTTGTTTGTCTGTCTGTCTTTTGATTTATCTGTCTATCTCCTACCTCTCTCTCTATATCTCTCCTCTGTCTTTCTGCCCCCCTTTCTATGTCAGTCTTTCGCTCCTCTTTCTCCATTATTTTCTCTCTCTGTTAGTTTTTCTCTCCTATTTCTCACTCCCTTTCTCTCTCTCTCTCTCTCTCTCTCTCTGTTAGTTTTTCTCTCCTATTTCTCACTCCCTTTCTCTCTCTCTCTCTCTCTCTTTCTCTCTCTCTCTCTTTCTCTTTCTCTTTCTCTTTCTCTTCCCCTTTATCTGTCTGTGTGAGTGTATCTCTGTCTTTCACTCTCTTTTTCTTTTTCTTACTCTCTCTCCCTCATACATTTCTCTCTATGTCTCTCACTCTTGTTTCTTTCTCTGTCTCTCTCCCCCCCTCAGACTCACTCTTTCTTTTTTAGATCAACTAGAGCCAAAGGCTGAAGATGAGCTATTCTGATCACTTTTTGTCTGTCGTCTGTCCGTCGTCTGTCGTCCGTCGTCATTAACTTTTAGCTTTAAACATCATCTCCTCCTGAACCACAAAACCAATTGCATCCAAACTTCACAGGAATGTTCCTTTGGTGGCCCTCTTTCAAAATTGTTCAAAGATTTAAATTCCATTGAGAACTTTGGTTGCTGCGGCATCAGAAAGGGGGCAAAATGTCCGAACTTTAAAAATCTTCTCCTCTGAAGCTGTATGTCCGATTCCAATATAGTTTGGTAGAAATGTTCCTTGGGTGACCCTCTACAAAGATTGTTCAAGGCATACTGTTTGGTTGAAAAACATGGCAGTCAGGAGGCATCAGAAAAGGGGCAAAACTACTTGATTTTTACAAGCCATATTCAGGGGCGTAGCTAGGGTATACAGAGTGTGTACGCAATTTCTTTAGGGGATCCGGGGGCATGCTCCCCCGGGATTTGTTTTCTCTTCTATATCGTCTGTGGTGACTTCTTGGAGCAAAATATAACTGATCTTGATGGTGAAATAAACGTATTTTCTAGAAAATTTTAAGATAGTAAATTGTGTTGCATTTGTCATTTTTTCGTCAAATCTATCAAGTCAGATCGGTTGTTTTATACTTACGCATACCACATGTCAGGTTTTTATTGCAGAATTGAACTTTTTAAAATTTGAGTACTGGAGACAATGTGTACGCAACTGCGTATTTTGCGTACAGTCAGCTAAGCGCCTGCGTATTGATTGATTACAAAATCATAGCAACCTCGCGTCATCACAAAAGGGGTAAATTGAACTTTTAGCTACAAATGACAACTCCTACCATTCCACTCGACCAATTTCAACGTTACTTCACAGGAATGTTCCTTTGATGGTCCTCTTTCAAAATTGTTCAAAGACTTACATTCTATGTAGAACTTTTGTTGCTGCGGCATCAGAAATTGAGAAAAATACCCAAACTTTAAAAACCTCCATCTCCATAATCCATTTGTCAGATTCCCAGATAATTTGGCAGAAATGTTCTTTGAGTGACTCTCTACAAAAACTGTTCAAGCCATATTGATTTCGTTGACAAACAGGGCAGCAAATGGCCTTTACTGATAAACTATTTCTTTTACTGAGTGTCCACTCCTTGCAGTTTTATTTGAACTCCTGATTAAATTTTCACAGATATTTGCAGTTAAATATTTGCTTCTAATTTACTATCATTCAGGTGATCGATTTAGGGCCATCTTGGACCTCTTGTTTCTGTATCCCCTCTGTCTCATTCCCTCTCTCGCTCTCTCTCTCTCGTTATATATATAAATCAGACACTGACACACTGTACACATACCTTTAGCATATGACTCTTAAAGAACCTAATTTAATTGTTCTTGTTAATAATTTGACAGGTAAATAAATTGAGGGTTCATTCATCTTTAAAAGTCACGAAGACAAGTATCACAATGTTCTCATCAACTGGAGTGTTAGTAAGGGCTGGAATCCTGGTCAGAAATCGGACATTTAGTTCAACATTGATCAACAGAAATAAACGTAGATTTAAACTCAAAGGTGTGGTTTTCCTAACGATGTCAATTCTTGTATTTTGTACTGGAACAGTTATGACAGTGCTAGGTATGTACATAACAACTTTTTTCTGTTAACCTTTTTTCGGTTTGGTTTGGATTTAACAATATTGATTGATTGATTTTGTTTGTGTTTTATGCTGCTTTCAACAATTTTTCAGTTATATCACAGCGTTTTCTGTACAGTACTACTGGTCCATTTATCCTGACACCAGCCAGTCAGTCAGTCGTAATGCTAACCCCACAACCCTAAGCCTAAAGAGGGCAGTCATTACTACCATTTTTAATGTCTTTGGTATGACCCGACTGTGATCGAACCAGCAACTTCTCACACCCAAGGTGGACGCTCTACGACTACACCACAAGCATTCTAAGGAATATTTGATAAGAATTATTGCAGTTGGAGTAGAAACAATTACATTTTCTTTGCAGATGTGTTTTAATTACTCAAAGGGTTTTAATATCTTTAAATCTCTAATAAATTGTTCAATTTCTGTCCGCACAAATCACATACTTTTTCACATCACAAATCTGCTGCAGATTACTTTGAAAATAACTAAGCAAAATAAGGAATATAGTTGTCAACATTGTAGCAAAATGGAGAAATTGCTGTATGAAGAAAATTAGAATTAATTCATCAAAAAAATGTCTGATGCAGATCTATGGATGATAATGTGAGCATGTGGGAAATTTAACTGTAACATTGTATTATGCTGTGCATGTTAGAGTCGTCATTGTGTGCAGATGCAACAAAGAACACTGGGATTGAACCATGCATTTTAAATGATATGGGTTTTGACTACCCTGTATTTTTAATCATATGGGTTTTTACTACCCTGTATTTTTTGATCATACAGGTTTTTGACTACCCTGGATTTTCATTCATATGGGTTTTCAGGGTTGTCAAAAAATTAACTGATTGCCGATCCAAATGATCTGTTAGTTTTGCTCCCCTGGGCCCCGTAACAGGGCTTTGCCCTTGACTTGACCCCCAGCCTGATCAGTTACTTTTCTCATTTGATCTGTTAAAAGAAAATATTTTGACAACCCTGCGTTTTGACTACCCTGCATTTTCAATCATATGGGGTTTGACTACCCTGCATTTTTAATCATAAGGCTTTTGACTACCCTGTATTTTCATTCATATGGGTTTTGGCTACCCTGCATTTTCAATCATATGGGTTTTGACTACCCTGTATTTTTAATCATATGGGTTTGTACTAGTTACCCTGTATTTTCAACCATACAGGTTTTGACTGCACTGTATTCATTCATATGGGTTTTACTACCCTGCATTTTCAATCATATGGGTTTTGACTACCCTGTATTTTTAATCATATGGGTTTTGACTACCCTGTATTTTTGAACCATATGGGTTTTGACTATACTTTGTCATTTTTGGACCATATGGGTTTTGACTACTATGTCATGTTTGAACTTATGATATATGTATGGGTTTTGACTATACTATGTCATTTTTGGACCATATGTGTTTTGAATGTTCTCCTGAAAAATCACCATCACATTCATCGCCATTAATTCCCAGTCATATTTTGAATAGGGTCATGTGGGATCCAAAACTAGGTCCACATGTTTCATCTAATCTTTATGAAAAATCACCAGGTTTATTCATCTCCATTAATTAACCCCTCCCTCATATAGACGCTTTCTGACGCCTCTGCAGCAGACGGCTTTTTGAAAACATAGTGACAAAAGAAGAAATTGCACAAAACGTGCAATTTCTCCTTTTGCCACAATGTTTTCCACTTTTTGTCATAGGTTATCCAGTCAATTATGGAGATTTTCTATGTTTTGACAAAATACGTTCAAAGTCGTCTGCTGCAGAATTGTCGTATGAGGGAAAGGGTTAAATCCCAGTCATGATCAAAACTTGGTCATTTGGAGACAAAATACGAAGTAATTAGGTCAAATGTTAGAAAAACCTTGTGAATACACTATAGTTTAGGAACTGGTACACCAAGGTGGTCCAAATGCTATTTTACAATTTTAATTTTGGCAGGGGGTCTCAATTAAACAAATTGACCTGCACATTGAACCATGTCAATAAGTAAATTATTTCTGTACTCACTGTTGTGTTGATGGGGTCAGGGTTATAAACCATTATGTGTTTTTATTTATATATATCTTATTTACAGGATTTGTGAATGACTTTTTCGGTTCTGGTTTGATCATGCTGGGTATGCTCATGATCGTGGTGTCTGTGCTGCAATTCATGTGTGCATTAAGACAATTCTTGATGTTTCGAAAACTTAAACAAGGAGATTCAGAGGTAAATTTAACACAGTTTATTTCATAAGACTTTCCTTGATTCAGACATACTGACACTCTGCAGCAGATGACGTTTGAAAACATTAAAACAATACAAACATAAACAAGCAATGACAAGCAATTTCTCCTTTTCCTACAATATCAAATTGTACTTTCACATTATTAGATATTGCAATATTTCCCCTATTATTATATTCTCTTTAAACTGTTAACCAGTGAAATCTTGCTCAAATTGGTTCCCTTTATATTTTTAAATTGTTAAACCTTGCTCAATTTGGCTCAATTTAGGCGCGATCTTGCTCACATTGGCTATCTTTAGACTATTAAATGGTTAAACCTTTCTCAATTTGACTCTATTTAGACTGTTCACTAGTAAAATCTCGCTAAAATTTGTTCTTTTGAGACTTTTGAATGGTTAAACCTATTTAAATGGTTCTGTTAAGACTGTTAACCCTTTCCCACATACAACAAATCTGCAGCAGGCGACTGAAAATATACCAACAAAATTATGAAAATTCTTTCTAAAATGAAGTATAATTATTAAATAGAATTGAAAGTTGCACGAAAATTGTCAGAAAGTGTCTACAAATTTGTAAGGCTTAAATGGTTAACCTTACAATAGATTTGCAACAGACAACTTTGAATGCAGGTTAAACAATTCATATGTATGATAATTACTGAAATGAATTGAAAACATTGTGGTATAATTAGCAATTTCTCTTAATGCCTCTGTTTTCAAAAGTTGTCTGCTGCAAACTCCCCTAATGCGTCTGCAAGTTAGAAATGGTTAAGTTTTCCCAAAATTGGCTCTTTTAAGACTGATAAAGATTATGAAATTCTAGAAAAGATATTGTTAAAAGTAAAAACATATTTGAGGGCGTTATGTGAAAACCAAATTTAATTTGTTTTAGATAACTTATGTTTAGCAGTATTCACTTATGTTTAGCAGTTTTCATTGAATCCTCAGCATGGATGCGCAGTCAGGTATTACTCATTTCAGTTTGGTTTTCTAGAGTATCGCTCAATCAAACTATGTTGGGAAAGGAGGAATAACTCTTTATGAGCATTTTTGTTTTCCTTTTTAGTTCACCTGTGCACATTTCGTCCGGCATCCGTCCCCTGTCCGGCGTCAATAATTGCCTTGTTAACACTCTACAGGCTACATTTTCATGAAAGTTTATCAGAACACTTATCTCCATCAAATTGGACAAGTTCGACACTGGACCATATGATTTCAAAAACTAGGTCACTAGGTCAAATTGAAGGAAAATCTTGTTAACACTCTTGAAGCCGCATTTTTAACTTGAGCATGTTGAAACTTTATCAGAATGTTTTCTTCATGATATGTAGGTCAAGTTTGAATATGGGTCATGTCGGGTCAAAAAGTAGTTCACTAGGTCAAATTGAAGGAAATTCTTGTTAATACTCTAGAGGCCGCAATTTTTGCTTCAGCAGTTTTGTCAGAATGTTTGCCTTAATGATATCTAGGTCAAGGATGAGTATCAGTAATATTGGGTCAGAAACTAGGTCACTGGGCCTAATTGAAGGGAAATCTTGTTAATAATCTGGAGGCTGCATTTTTAAATTGAGCATGTTGAAAATTTATCAGAATGTTTGTCTTGATGATATGTAGACCAAGTGCGAGCTTTGGTAATGTCTGTTTAAAAACTAGGTCAGTAGGTCAAATTGAAGGAAAATCTTGTTAACACTATAGAAGCCTCATTTTTTGCTTCAGATCAGAATGTTAATCTTAATGATAGCTAGGCCATGTTCAAATATGGGTCATGCCGGGTCAAAAACTAGGTCACTAGGCCAAATTGAAGGAAAATCTTGTTAACACTCTGAAGCTTGTTGACATTTTATCAGAATGTTTGTCTCAATGATATGTAGGCCAAGTTCAAATATGGGTCAAAAACTAGGTCACTAGGCCAAATTGAAGAAATTTGTTAACACTGTAGAAGCCGCATTTTTTTGTTGCAGCGGCTTCAAATTTGGTCAGAATGTTTGTCTTAATGAAATCTAGGCCAAGTTCGAATATGGGTTAAAAATATTGGGTTAAAAAATAGGTCACTAGGCCAAAATGAAGGAAAATCTTGTTAACACTCAGGAGGTTGCATTTTGAACTTGAGCATGTTGAAACTTTGTCAGAATAATTGGCTAAATGTGTTTTGCAATTGAAATTAAATTGCATAATTCTGGTGAGCGATCTAAGGCTATCATGGCCCTCTTGTTATGCTTTTTACTGACATTTCAACAAAGTTAAAACCTTTTGACAGGAATGGTTGTATTTGCTGAGTTGGTGTGCTGTTGTAAAACTTTTGTTTCTGCTCCATAGCTTTCTTTAGGTTTAACTGATTCTAAGGTAGATGGAAAAGAAGAATGGGATTTCTATTGAGGTCATTTGGGTCAAGATGAAGGTCACTTATAAAAATGATATGGTCAACATTGAAAATCTGTTTTAATGGCTGTCTTACATTTCAGGTTGACACTTTCCAACATGCAGACACCTTTGCAGCAGACGCCTTTAAAAATAATTGTTGCAAATGTGATTTTGCTCCTAATGAGTAATTTCTTTCTTTTGCTACAATGTTTTCATCTCTAAATTCGAAAATGATATTTCATTTTTGTAGATTTTCCATATTTGGGTCTAGAAGTTTTCTAGAATATCTGCTGCAGAGGTATCAAAATGCATCAGCATTTAAGTAAGGGTTCACAACAAATGTGGGAAATTAAATTAATTAAAGTACTCTGATTTCACTTCAGACCTCACACACTGGTATACCAACAGCTGCTATGGTTATTGAGAGAGACCATGACAATGACACACTTACTGTCGTCATGGATACAGTTACATGTGAAGCAATGGCTCACAGTCGAAGTCACAGCCGACAGAGGTAAAATTGATGTTTTCGTTTGTTCATGATGGGTTTGTTGTTGTAGTATTTGTATCTTAAAAAAACAAATCTGCTGCAGACGACTGGAAATATCAAGGCAAAACTATGGCAAATCTAAAAATAAAGGTAAACTTACTATTAAAAAGTATAAAAAGGTGTAGTAAAATAAGAAATTGCTTTTTTTGAACAATTATTCCTTTTGTTACAATATTTTCAAAAGTCGCCTGCTGCAGAAGCGTCATGAAGCATCTGTATGTGGGAAAGGATTAATTTTTTCCCTGAGACAAGCAACTAATGACACCTGTTGAATCAGCAGATGACTTTAGAAAATCTATTTGAAATTAACATTTTCCCTCATAAATACAACTTTATAAGTGATCACTAGGTCATAAGGCCTAATTTGAGATTTTTTTGTTCACTGAACACTTATCCCGCTAAATGCCTTTATCCAGTACCACAACTCTGGATTTTGATAGGGATGGGACAGAGTACCTGAGTAACTGAGCACCCAATTGTTTTTAGCTCACCTGAGCTTTGCTCAAGGTGAGTTATTGTGATCGCCTTTTGTCCGTCGTGCGTCGTGCGTCAACTTCTTCTCCTCAGTAACCAGTGGGTCAATTTGGATGAAACTTCACAGAAATCATCCTCTCAATGACCTCACCAGAATTCCTTCAAATTTTTGGGATCAATGCAAAATTCTGGTTTCCATGGCAACGAAACCGAAAAAACTTCAAAATTCTTCTTCTCCCGAATTGGTTGGCAGATTTTCAAATAATTTTGTAGAAATGTTCCTTGGATGACCCTCTATCAGATTCCTTCAAGCCGTGTTGATTGGTCGAAAAACATGGCCGCCAGGGGGGGCGGGGCTATTTTGCCTTATATGGCTATAGTGAAAACTTAAAAAATCTTCTCCTCCGAAAGTGTAAGGCCGATTTTCAAATAATTTTGTAGAAATGTTCCTTGGGTGACCCTCTATCAGATTCCTTCAAGCCATGTTGATTGGTCGAAAAACATGGCCGCCAGGGGGGGGCGGGGCTATTTTGCCTTATATGGCTATAGTGCAAACTTAAAAAATCTTCTCCTCCAAAAGTGTCAGGCCGATTTTCAAATAATTTTGTAGAAATGTTCCTTGGGTGATCCTCTATCAGATTCCTTCAAGCCATGTTGATTGGTCAAAAAACATGGCCGCCAGGGGGCGGGGCTATTTTGCCTTTTATGGCTATAATGAAAACTTAAAAAATCTTCTCCTCCATAAGTGTCAGGCCGATTTTCAAATAATTTTGTAGAAATGTTCCTTGGGTGACCCTCTATCAGATTCCTTCAAGCAATGTTGATTGGTCGAAAAACATGGCCGCCAGGGGGCGGGGGCTATTTTGCCTTATATGGCCAAAGTATAAACTTAAAAAATCTTCAACATCTTCTCCTCAGTAACCAGTGGGTCAATTGGGATGAAACTTCACAGAAAGCATCCTCTTAATGACCTTACCAGAATTTCTTCAGATTTTTTGGGATCCATGCAGAATTCTTGTTTCCATGGCAACGAAACGAAAAAAACTTCAAAATTCTTCTTCTCCCAAACTGGTTGGCAGATTTTCAAATAATTTTGTAGAAATGTTCCTTGGATGACCCTCTACCAGATTCCTTCAAGCCATGTTGATTGGTCAAAAAACACGGCCGCCAGGGGGGCGGGGCTATTTTGCCTTATATGGCTATAGTGAAAACTTAAAAAATCTTCTCCTCCGAAAGTGTCAGGCTGATTTTCAAATGATTTTGTAGAAATGTTCCTTGGGTGACCCTCTATCAGATTCCTTCAAGCCATGTTGATAAGTCGAAAAACATGGCCGCCAGGGGGGGGGCGGGGCTATTTTGCCTTATATGGCTATAGTGCAAACTTAAAAAATCTTCTTCTCCAAAAGTGTCGGCCCGATTTTCAAATAATTTTGTAGAAATGTTCCTTGGATGACCCACTTTCAGATTCCTTCAAGCCATGTTGATTGGTCAAAAAACATGGCCGCCAGTAGGCAGGGCTATTTTGCATTATATGGCTATAGTGAAAACTTAAAAAATCTTCTCCTCCAAAAGTATCTGGCCGATTTTCAAATAATTTTGTAGAAATGTTCCTAGGGTGACCCTCTATCAGATTCCTTCAAGCCAAGTTGATTGGTCGGAAACTATGGCTGCCAGGGGGCGAGGCTTATATAGCTAAAGTGAAAAAAAATAAAAAATCAGGTGAGCGATTCAAGGGCCATCATGGCCCTCTTGTTTAGCTCACCTGATCACGAAGTTCTCAAGGTTATTGTGATCGCATCCATCAACATCTTCTCCTCAGTAACAAACGAGTCAATTTGGATGAAACTTCACAGAAAGCATCCTCTCAATGATCTCACCAGAATTCCTTCAAATTTTTGGGATCCATGCAAAATTCTGGTTTCCATGGCAACGAAACGAAAAAAACTTTAAAATTTTCTTCTCCCGAACTGGGGCTATTTTACCTTATATGGCTATCGTGAAAACTTAAATCTTCTCCTCAGAAAGTGTCTGGCCGATTTTCAAATAATTTTGTAGAAATATTCCTTAAGTGACCCACTATCAGATTCCTTCAAGCCATGTTGATTGGTCGAACAACATGGCCGCCACAGTGCGGGGCTATTTTGCCTTGTATGGCTTTAGTGAAAACTTAAAAAATCTTATCCTCTGAAAGTGTAAGGCAGACTTTCAAATAATTTAGTAGAAATGTTCCAATGGGTGACCCTCTATCAGATTCCTTCAAGCCATGTTGATTGGTGGGAAAATATGGCCGCCAGGGGGACGGGGCTTATATGGCTAAAGTGAAAAAAAATGGCCCTCTAGTTTTTGTTCTTGAGAATAAAATCATTAAGTGACTTCCTACAAAAGAAATAGGATGGTGGTTTCAATCCATTTAATTAGCAATTTGATTGCAATCAAAAACTCAATTTACAATCAAGTGTCAAGTAGGACACCAATTTTTCTCACATTTATATTTATTCAAACCTAAAGAACATTTCGAATCCAGAACAAATTAGAACCATTCTTCCTGCTATGTGGAATGCCTTGAATTGGTAATTTAAGATTGTATACTTTCTATCTCGTGTTAATATTATTTATTGGAAACCGAATGTGAAGACCATTTCAGTTTGTTGATTTTTAGCTCCACTGGCTGGAAGCTTGGATGGGTGTCGATGCTATTTTGCAAATCTCAAAAAAAAATATGGCCACCAGGGGGACGGGGCTTATATGGCTAAAGTGAAAAAAAATAATATCAGGAGAGTGATCTGGGGCTATCATGGCCCTCTAGTTTCTGTTTTTGAGAATAAAATCATTAAGTGACTTCCTACAAAAGAAATAGGATGGTGGTTTCAATCCATTTAATTAGCAATTTGATTGCAATCAAAAACTCAATTTACAATCAAGTGTCAAGTAGGACACCAATTTTTCTAACATTTATATTTATTCAAACCTAAAGAAACATTTCGAATCCAGAACAAATTAGAACCATTCTTCCTGCTATGTGGAATGCCTTGAATTGGTAATTTAAGATTGTATACTTTCTATCTCGTGTTAATATTATTTATTAGAAACCGAATGTGAAGACCATTTCAGTTTGTTGATTTTTAGTTCCACTGGCTGGAAGCTTGGATGGGTGTCGATGCTATTTTGCAAATCTCAAAATTGTTTTTAGAAATGTTCCTAGGGTGACCCTCTATCAGATTCCTTCAAGCCAAGTTCATTGGTCGAAAACTATGGTCGCCAGGGCGCGGGGCTATTTTGCCTTATATGGCTATAGTGAAAACTTAAACTTAAAAAATCTTCTTCTCAGAAAGTGTCATATTCCTGATTTTCAAATAATTTTGTAGAAATGTTCCTAGGGTGACCCTCTATGTTATTTAATGCTAAACGATGAGATACTGAGTTCTATCAGTAAGATATAATCCATATCACCCACAATGTGAGTGATATAGGTATGACGTCATTTTCCTAGTTTTCGGTCATGTAATACTACACATGTTATATATTAAGAAATGCATTATGGGTATCTTATCTTTACCCATGTATAATTCCGTATTCAGTAAATTTAACAAATCGGACTTTTTGTCATTGTCCGACATTGTGTAGTAACAAATACATTCACACAGATTCGACCACGTGTGAACAGGTACATCTTAATCATGCATCATATGATTTGAAAAAAACTTGGCACAAACGTTCACCATGATGAGTCTGCTTGTCGGTCATAAAACCCAGGCCTGTACCTCAAATGTCAAGGTCACACTTAGAGGTCAAAGGTCAAAATGAGCACTGTTTGATAGGATAACCTTGTCTGGCCTGCATCTCATCCATGCATCAGAGGATTTCCAAGAAACTTATCACAAACGTTCACCATGATGAGGCGGCGTGTCATGCTCAAGACCGAGGCCTGTACCTAAAATGTCAAGGTCACACTTAGAACTCAAAGGTCGAAATGAATACTGTTTGATAGGATTACCTTGTCTGGCCCACATCTCAACCATGCATTATAGGATTTCCAAGAAACTTGGCACAAACGTTCACCATGATGAGGTGGCGTGTCATGTTTAAGACCCAGGCCTGTACCTCAAATGTCAAGGTCACAATTAGATGTCAAAGGTTAAAATGAGTACTATTTGATAGGACTGTACCTTGTCCAGTCCACATTTCAACCATGCATCATAGGATTTCAAAGAATCTTGGCACAGATGTTCACCATGATTAGGCGGTGTGTCGCGCCTAAGACCCAGGCCTGTTCCTTACATGTCAAAGGTCGAAATGAAGAATGTTTGATAGGACTGTATCCAAAATGTATGCAATGCGTTGCTGTCTTTGTCCAAAAATGCACATATAATACACAATGTGCTGTTCTCGTCCGGTAGGGGACTTTTGTATTGCTTGCAATACAACATTAACTTGTTATAAATTATAATGTTTGTATTTACGTATTAAACATACTGTTCATGATTTTTGTATTCAAGGTCATTTAACTGTTTACTTTTCTATATTTTTGCACATTCAATATGTGGCCAGTACCCGATGTATGGAGGTTTGTGCAACTGCAATTACTCAACCTCGTTGAAAGTTCTGATTTTACAAGTTCAATTGACATTTTAGACATTTTCTTGACAGATCAAATCTTATAATTAAGGAGTGAAAACAAATGCACTTTGGTTATTATATATATAAGACAAATGCAAAAATTAAAAAAATGGCAAAGAGTTTTTGGAGTGTACAAAGAACCTGATCAATTATCATATATTTTTTACTCGTTTCCATACCTAATTGTTGTCAAGTTGATTTTGTATAGGGTCACCTATCCCACAATTCATGTCATTGGTAACAAAGAGGGTTAAATAGGGAAATAACAGAAGCTAGCAATTTTATAAAAAATCACAAATGTATTATGGTACAAGTCATACACAGATCAGAGCAGAGCTACAAACAGTTCAATTTCTTCATTTTTCAGTGCATATCTTTGCCATATTTGTTCACTTTATTGTTCAATTTTTGTTATTCCGCAATGAAGTAGCGAAAGCGAGACTAAGATGTTGCTTTTCTAGCGGCAGCATCATACATCAATATTTTTTATTTATTGTTTACTATTCTCAATAAGTACTAGTTGTAGGGCTTTCAAATTTGGATCAAAGATACATCTTTTACCCTTCTTCATAGTTTTGGTCAAAGCTGATGATGGCGAGACATTGAATTACGCGTAATTCTTGTTCTTCATTTTGAGAGGAATTTTTGTCAAAAATAGGGGAAACGATTCCTTTCTGGAAGGAAAATGGAATTGGGTACAAATTTCAACATTTCAACCCAAAATGAGTAAAGATAAACCCTGCTGATGGTCAGCTCATCCATGGGGAAATTACACATTGGCATATCTGGAACAGTGTAGGTTTAGATCAGCCTATACTACACAAGATGGCAGAAGCTCTCAAACTAGCTTATGTAAATAAATGTGAACAGTGTAGATCTAAATCAGATTGCATAGATTTACAGGTTGATCTAAATCTAAACTATTCATGGACAGGCTCAAATCTGTTTCTTTGTAATATTTTCAAACCATCAAACTCTAAAAAATGTAAACAAACAGTTAAATAAAACACAGTCTGAGTTCACTGTTTACGTTATATATAAAAAAAAAATATGGATTTATATATAATAATTTTATATAAAAACATTGTTGGAAAATGAAAAATTGTTTTATAACCATTTCTCCTTTTCCTACAATGTTTTCTAAAGTTGACTGCTACAGAATTGTTAAAACTTCTTTATATCTGCGGCTAAATTAATTGGTATACATGTACAATAATGGATAATTACTATTGATTTTATCTTATTTGTTTTAATTATTTCTTCTCACCAATGTGAATCTTATTTACAGATACTAAAGTGTGACGTTTAACTCTTTCTCTCAGAGATTTGTCATTTAGCCCTTTACTAACTGCAGACGCATTTTGAGGCATCTGCAGAAGAATACTTTGGAAGACATTGCGGCAAATGGAGAAATAATTACAATTTCATAATTAAGATTTCATAATTAGAAATGTTCATAACTTTTGACTATATCAAGGGCATTTTGAAAACCCCGGTTTAGGGCCAGTTTTGACGTCTTTGTAAACAATGCAAATTTAGGTTCCATTGCTCAGAACGAGCAATGGCACCTAAATTTCCATTGTTTACCAAGAAAAATGATTTAACGCTTATAAAGACTTTATGGTGAGGTGATTAACCTTGGTAAAAAAGTAACAATTTTAGTTCCAATCGTTTCTCGCCAAGCCCTCGATAATTTTTCAAAGTTGTGGGAAAGGATTCATGTCTTCACAACACACTCAGCTGTGTGTTCAGACACAGGATTCCCTGACAATGTTTTCCTTATTACTAACATATTGTATTCATATACGGCTACTTAATTGTTTCTGTGTTTGCCAGATCAAACAAAAATTGGTGTTATGCCTCAATATTTTGGCATCACTCAATGTAAGGTATTAAAATGAGAGCAATTGGGCTACAATTCTAGATTTTCTTCAAATGTCTCTTCTTTTTTAACCCTTTCCCTAATGCAACACATCTTCAGCAGACGACTTTGAACACATTTGGCAATAATATTCAAAACCTTTTTAAATGAAAGCATTATATTTTAATAGAGTTGAAAACATTGTAGCAAAAGGATAAATTGCTCATTATGAGCAATTTATTCTTTTGCCACAATGTTTTCAAAAGTCGTCTGCTGCAAAGGCATCAGAAGGAGTATATATGTGGGAAAGGGTTAATTGAAGGCTCTGGTTAGACCTTGCATTTATACATTTTTTAAGTTATCTCTGTGTGCAGATGTGACGAGACACTTTTTTAGCTCACTTGAGCACTAAGTGCTCAAGGTGAGTTTTTGAGATCGCCTTTTGTCCATCGTCCGTTGTCAACAACTTGCTTGTTAACACTCTAGAGGCCACTATTATCATCCAACATTCATGAAGTTTATTCAGTTTGTGAACCTCGCTGATTTCTAGGCCGAATATTTCTAAGTTCGAATATGGGTCATGTTGGGTCAAAAACTAGGTCAGAAGGTCAAATTGAAGGAAATCTTGATTACACTCTAAAGGCCACACTTTAAACTTGATTATGTTGAAACTTTGTCAGAATAAATGCCTTGACAATATCTAGGCTGAGTTCGAATAAAGGTATTGTCTGGGCAAAAACTAAGTCAAATTTGAGAGAAATATATTGTCAACACTTTAGGGACCGCAGTTTTTGCTTCAGCAACTTGAAATGTTGTAAGAATGTTTGTCTCGATGATTTCTAAGTATGAAAATTGGTAACGTTGGTTGAAAAACTAGGTCACATGGACAAATTAAAGGAAAATCTTGTTAACACTCTGGAGGCTGCAATTTTATCTTGAGCATGTTCTACCTTTGTCAGAATATAATGTCTTCTTCATATCTAGGTTAAGTTTGAATATAGGTTGTCATGTCATCATAAACTAGGTCAATAGGCAAGATTTGAGAAATATATTGTCATCACTCTAGGGACCGCAGTTTTTGCTTCAGCAACTTGAAATTGTCAGAATGTTTGTCTTGGTGATATCTAGGCCAAGTTCAAATAGTGGTCATGTTTGGTTAAAAACTTGGTCACTAGGCCAAATTGAAGGAAAATCTTGTTAACACTCTGGAGATTACATTTTTACCTTGAGCAGGTTGTAACTTTGTGAGAATGAATGTCTTGATGATAGTTAGGCTAAGGTCGATTATAGGTCATGTTCAGTCAAACACTAGGTCACTAGGCCAAATTTGAGAAATTTCTTGTTAACATTCTAGGGATCGCATTGTTTGCTTCAGCAGCTTGAAACTTTGTCAGAATGTTTATTTTCATGATAGCTAGGCTAAGTTTGAATATGGGTCATATCATTACAGAAACTAGGGCAAATTGAAGGATAATATTGTTAACATTCTTGAAGCCAAATTTTGAATTGAGCATCTTGAAACTTTGTTAGAATAATTGTCTTGATTATGGCTAGGCCTATTTCAAATATGGGCCATGCTGGGTCAAAAACTAGGTCACTAGGCCTAATTGAAGGAAAATCTTGTAAACGTGAGAGCAGTATTTTTAACTTGAGCATGTTGAATCTTTTTCAGAATGAATTGTCTTGATGATATTTAGGGCAAGTTGACTATTTGGTTGACTAAGGTGAGCAATATTAGGGCCACTATGGCCCTCTTGTTGCATAAAACAGCCCATAGATTTAGTCTGTTGAGACCGTTTTCCTTTCTGCAGAAATATATTTTCAGATAAAAAGTTAGATATGGAGGAATCCCTAAAAATTGTTATGGGATAATGGCGCAACTCAATCATTTTGCAAACCCTTTCCCACATACAACAAATTTGCATCAAACGATTGTGAAAATTTCCATGCAAAAATGTGGAAAACAACTGTAAATGTTAGTATAATTATTAAATAGAGTTGAAAACATTGTGGTAAATGAGCAATTGCTCATCATGAACAATTTCTCCTTTTGCCACACTGTTTTTCAAAAGTTTTAAAAAATCTCTCATCTTCAGGCAATTTCTCGTAATTTCTAACGATGTTTATAGACTCTTCATCTCAGTAAACTTTCAGTGTTCTAGGTTTAACAGATCTTCCATCCAGTGTTTTCAAAGCAGAGTCTGACAAATTCATATCACGTGAAGGGTCATAAGTAGGAACTTTTATGATTTCTCATGAACATTGACCATTGAGAACTTGAGTGCTTGTGTTCTGTCTGTATGATTGAAAGATCAATCCGTTCACAATAGTGCTTGATGTCATGCTAATATTTTTCATTTTAGTTTGAAGTAATCAAATATTTTTGTCAGAGATTGTTTTCGTCAACCTCTTGAACAAAACAGAAACCATTCAAGCTTGGTTTTGATTTTAAAGCTGCCCCCCTTTTTTTAGCTGTTTTGTATATTTTTAACAAAAAATGTCGAGCTATTGTCTCGTCTTGGGCTATTGTGATTATGTAACCCTTGGCATTGCGGTCGTTGTTGTCTGTGTTGTTACAAAACTTTTTTCAGACTTAATATTTTTACATTAAAAATAACTAAATAAATATGAAGAGTTATCAATTTTAGACGGTGCGTAAATTCACCCTTTCCCACATACATAACAAAGCAGAAGATTTATTAAACATCTAGGCACAAGTTAAAAAATCTCTATAAATGAAAGTGTAATACAGTTAAAAATATTGTGGCAAAAGGAGAGCAATGTCTGCTTTTTATGCCCCCGGAATCACCGATTCGGTGGGCATATAGTTTTTGGCCTGTCTGCACGTCTCTCTGTCTGTCTGTCTGTCTGTCTGTCTGTCTGCACGAAAAAAACTTTAACCTTGACCACTACTTTTGAACCATAACAGGTACGGCTACCATATTTCACATGTGTATTCCTTGTGACATGACCTTTCTGTCAGTACCAACATTTTTGACCTTGCGACCTTGACCTTTGACCTAGATGTTGCCATTCTCGAAAAAAACTTTAACCTTGGCCATTACTTTTGAACCATAACAGGTACGGCTACCATATTTCCCATGTGTATTCCTTGTGACATGACCTTTCTGTCAGTACCAACATTTTTGACCTTGCGACCTTGACCTTTGACCTAGATGTTGCCATTCGGGGCATCAGTGTTTCACAAACACATCTTGTTTCATAATGTTTCAAAAGTTATTTGTAGAAGATGCATCAAAATGCATCTCCGTACGGGAAAGGGTTAAACTAGTTGCTAATACACATTTGACACTGTAGTAGATCTAATTAAAATATTGTGAAAAAAAGAGAATGAGGAAACTTGTTATGTTGAACAATGAAATTTAAACAAGAATTACAAATTGCTGTAAAATAGGTATAGTTACACTGAAACCCTTTATCTGAAATAGTGATTTTAAATTCTCTCTGAAGAGAAAACATCTAATCAAAATTATTAAACCTTTCCCTCATACAACAATTCTGCAGCAGACGACTTTGAACATATTTTGTCTAAAAATAGAAAATCTCTTTTATTGATTGGATATATAACCTATGACTAAAAGTTGAAAACATTGTGGCAAAAGGAGAAATTGCTTGTTTTGAGCAATTTCTTCTTTTGTCACTTTGTTTTCAAAGGCGTCAAAAACCATCTATATGAGGGAAAGGGTTAACCCTTTCCCATATGTAAATATTGCATTGATGAATTTTGAAACCATTTTTTGTGACATTAGCAGAAAAAATTCTACTCTGGCCAAAATGTTTTTAAAACACTATTTGAATGATATATTTATATTATATGATAGATATTGCATCCATGTAAATATTTGCATATTTTTCATTTAATTGTACCTAGAAAGTCATCTGCCGCAGATATGTTAATTTTGTGGAAAATATTTTGAAAACAAAAAAGATTATTGTTGTCTGTTGCAGAAGAAAAAAATCTTCAATCATCAGAGTCAGGCTTTCTGTTAACCCTTTCCCTCATATAGACGCTTTCTGACGCCTCTGCAGTAGACGGCTTTTTGAAAACATAGTGACAAAAGAAGAAATTGCTCAAAACGAGCAATTTCTCCTTTTGACACAATGTTTCACACTTTTAGTCATAGGTTATCCATTCAATTATAGAGATTTTCTATTTTTTGGCAAAATATGTTCAAAGTTGTCTGCTGCAGAATTGTTGTATGAGGGAAAGGGTTAACAGTTTTCCACAAACAGATGCTTTCGGAAGCCTCTGCAGCAGACGACTTTTGAAATCACTTTGACAAAAGGAGAAATAGTTCATGATGAGCAATTTCTCGTTTAGCTGCAGTATTTTAAACTTCATACTATAATTATCATTTCATTTCTAGGGGATTTCCATATTCTGGACTAAACAATTTTAACCCTTAACCTCATATAGACGCTTTCTGACACCTGCAGCAAACGGTTTTCAACTCTATTCAATTTTTGTCCCCTCGTCCAATGGAGTTAGAGAGGGGATATAGTAACAGGGCTGTCCATTTGTTTGTTTGTTTGTGCGTCCATGCGTACTTCCGTAACAACCAAGGTCATAGGTTTAAGGTCAAGGTCAAATTTGGACTTTGACTATTTTCCCATATCAACAACATTCTGACCACTCTACACTGAATATCCTTCGGCCGATCTTAACCAATCTTGGTATACAGTTAGTATATTACAAGGTCTAGAAGCTTATTTATTTTAAAGGTCAAGGTCAAAATTGGACTGACTATTTTCCCATATCAACAACCTTGTGACCACTCTAAACTGAACATTCTTCGACTGATCTGAACCAAACTTGGTATACAGTTAGTATATGGCAAGGTCTAGAAGCCTATTTATTTTCAAGGTCATAGGTTAAAGGTCAAGGTCAAAATTGGACTTTGACTATTCCATATCAACAACCACTCTACACTGAATATCATTCGACCGATCTTAGCCGAGTCCCAGCAGCTCAGTCGGTAACGACGCGGGCTGTCAATCCAGGGGTTGTGAGTTTGAATCCCGGCTCGGCCAACTTTCTTTCCGACGTTTTACGAAAGTCAATGCGACATGCGTCATTCGTCTTCCACCAATGGGCTAAGTCTATGTGGAAAAGCAGCCAGTTGCTTGGAAAGATTGTTGTGTGGAGAACTGGTGATGGAAAACCAGGAAACACATGAATAGGTGAACTGGCCGCCGTGATATGACCGAGAAATTGTTAAAAAATGGCGTTAAACCCCAATCTATTGACCAAACTTGGTATACAGTTAGTATATGGCAAGGTCTAGAAGCCTTTTTATTTTCAAGGTCATATGTTAAAGGTCAAGATTAAAATTGGACTGACTATTTTCCCATATCAACAACCTTGTGACCACTCCGCACTGAACATCTTTCGACCGATCTTGACAAGTTTTGTTTTAATCAAGGAAACAACTATTTTTAAGGCAAAATAGTAGTTCTATTATTTTTTTATCACAAGAGAACTCAATGTGATGATTGAATACCGAGGGGATGCATCCGCTTTGCGGTGCCCTTGTTGTTCTCTCATTTAAAGGGATTTTCTGTGCTTTTGCTTAGACGTTTTCAAAATTTGTTGTAGGTGGGAAAGGGTTAAGGTTGTCTTCTCTAGATTTGTTGTATGTTGGAAAGGGTTAATAGCCAAAGGTAACAGAGTTGATAAAGTTTATTTTATTACAAGTTCCGTGATCAATCTTTCCCCACATACAGACACATTCTGATTTTCTGCAGCAGAAAACGTAAAGGCAAAAGCATGAACAATCTCTATAAAAAAAAGTATAATTATTCAATAGGGTTGAATTAAAACAATGCAGTAAGTTACATTATTTTTGACTTGATACTTTCAAAGAAGTCAGCTGCAAAATTGTATGTGGGCAAGGGTTAAACGACATGTAGACTATTGCTTCTGGATTTTTGGACTTCAATTAAACATTTCCAACTTGCAAACTGATTTTAACCCATCTGCAGCAGACAACTTTTGGAAATATTGTGAAAAAAGGTGTAATTGCTCATAATAATCAATTTCACTTTTTATACGCCCGTTTTGAAAAAACGTATCGTATTATAGTTTACCTGCAGCTTGCGGGCGGGCGGGCAGTGTCCAGTATGTTGTCAGCTAAATAACTTGAGAAGCCTTTGTCCTATCATCACCAAATATGGTCAGAATGTGTATTGGCATAATATCTTGGACAAGTTCGATAACTAACCATATCGCTCTAGTCAATCGAGAGTTATCACCCTTAAATTATAGAAGTTACCTAAAATTGGTCTTGTCAGCCCAATAACTTAAGAAGCCTTTGTCCAATCATCACCAAATTTGGTCAGAATGTGTATTGGCATAATATCTTAGACAAGTTCGATAACTAGCCATATCACTTTAGTCAATCAATAGTTATCGCCCTTTAATTATAGAAGTTACCTAAAATTGGTCTTGTCAGCCCAATAAATCGGTCTTGTCAATTACTTTAAAAGCCTTCGTCCTGACTCACCACCAAATTTTGTCAGAATGTGTATTGGTAAAATATCTTGGACAAGTTCGACTACCAGCCATATCGCTTCATTCACTGGGGAGTTATTGCCCTTTAATTATAGAAATTACCTCTAATTGGTCTTGTCCCATCAATAATTTTTGAAGCTTTTATCCAATCATTACCAAATTTAGTCAGAATGTGTATGGACATAATATCTCGGACAAGTACTATAATCAGCCATATCGCTTGAGTCATTGTATTTGATCATCACCAATTTAGACAATATGTTGATGGGCAGAATATCTTGATCAGGTTCGATAACTAACCACGTTATCATAGTCGCTCCATACTTATATCCCTCGAAATGGCCAAAACTATATCAACAGACTGTCCAATCTCTAAATTTGTTTGACAATCAACCAATTATTGCTATACTTGGGTCTCAACAAAATAGAACGGGCGTATTTTGTGACATTTGGCGCTCTTGTTAACCCTTTCCCTCATATAGATGCTTTCTGACACCTTGAAGCAGACATCTTTTGAAAACATTGTGACAAAAGAAGAAATATGTATTGCTCAAAGAGAGCAGTTTCTCTTTTTGGCAAAATGTTTTCAACTCTTTTTAATAATTAAACTCTCATTTATGGAGATTTTTCAAGTTTTTTGTATGAAGGTTTTCAAATTCATTTGCTGCAGATTTGTTGTATGTTCAATAATTATACTTTCACTTATAGAGATTTTTCATACTTTTGTCTAACTGTTTTACTTTAAGTAAATTCTTTATTCAGGAATGTTTTCAATAGTCGTCTTCTGCATACTTGTCTTAAGTTTTTACCTGAAATTACATTTTTACAGTCATCTTATTTGGAAGCTCCTGAGGATAATAACATTTTCCCATGACCAGCAAATCTGCAGCAGACGACTCTGAAAACATCTAGGCAAAAGTAGGAAAAATCTCTTAAACTGATTTTTTTTTTTATAAAAGTTGGAAACATTGTGGCAAAAGGGGACAAAAACTCATATGAGACAACAATTGAAAACATTGTGACAAAAGAAGAAATTGCTTAAAACAAGCAATTTCTCCTTTTGCCATATTGTTTTCAACTTTATTCAGTAATCAAACCCTCATTTATAGGTATTTTCTGTGTTTATGCCTAGAGTTTCCTGTATGTGGGAAAGGGTTAAGCAATTTCCTCATTTTCCTCATTGTTTTCTTAGTTCATCAGATGCACATAGTATCTGAAGTCGTCTGATTTTAGGTAACATTCATAGTTCATCAGATGCACATAGTATCTGAAGTCGTCTGATTTTAGGTAACATTCATAGTTCATCAGATGCACATAGTATCTGAAGTCGTCTGATATTAGGTAACATTCATAGTTCATCAGATGCACATAGTATCTGAAGTCGTCTGATTTTAGGTAACATTCATAGTTCATCAGATGCACATAGTATCTGAAGTCGTCTGATATTAGGTAACATTCATAGTTCATCAGATGCACATAGTATCTGAAGTCGTCTGATATTAGGTAACATTCATAGTTCATCAGATGCACATAGTATCTGAAGTTGTCTGATTTTAGGTAACAGGTTATCCCGTTCAGACATACATCAATTCTGCAGCAGATGACTTTGAAAATATCTTGGACAAAATATGAAAAATCTCTGTAAATAAAAGTATAATAATTTAATGAAGTTGAAAACATTGAGGCAAAAGTAAAAATTGCTCCTTTTGTCACCCAGCGTCTCTGTTGTGTAGTGGTAGAGCGTCTGCCTCTGTGTTGAAGTAGTAGAGTGTCAACCTCGGTGGTGTAGTAGTAGAGCGTCAACCTCGGTGTGTAGTAGTAGAGTGTCAACCTCAGTGGTGTAGTGGTGGAGCGTCAACCTCGGTGTGTAGTAGTAGAGCGTCAACCTCAGTGGTGTAGTGGTGGAGCGTCAACCTCTGTGGTGTAGTGGTAGAGCGTCAACCTCTGTGGTGTAGTTGTAGAGCGTCAACCTCTGTGGTGTAGTAGTAGAGCGTCAACCTCTGTAGTGTAGTGGTAGAGCGTCAACCTCTGTGGTGTAGTAGTAGAGCGTCAACCTCTGTGGTGTAGTGGTAGAGCGTCCACCTCTGTGGTGTAGAAGTAGAGTGTCCGCCTCGGTGGTGTAGTAGAAGAGCGACCGGCGTCAACCTCTGTGGTGTAGTGGTAGAGCGTCCGCCTCTGTGGTGTAGTAGTAGAGCGTCCGCCTCGATGGTGTAGTAGAAGAGCGACCGCCTCTGTGGTGTAGTAGTAGAGCGGCCGCCTCTGTGGTGTAGAAGTAGAGCGTCCGCCTCGGTGGTGTAGTTGTAGAGCGTCCGCCTCTGAGGTGTAGTAGTAGAGCGTCCACCTCGGTGGTGTAGTAGTAGAGCGTCCGCCTCGGTGGTGTAGTGGTAGAGCGTCTGCCTCTGTTGTGTAGTAGTAGAGTGTCTGCCTCTGTTGTGTAGTAGTAGAGTGTTTGCCTCTGTGGTGTAGTGGTAGAGCGTCCGCCTCGTTGGTGTAGTAGTATAGCGTCAGCCTCCTTGGTGTAGTGGTAGAGTGTCCGCCTCGATGGTGTAGTGGTAAAGCGTCTGCCTCGGTTGTGTAGTAGTAGAGCGTCCGCCTCGGTGGTGTAGTGGTAAAGCGTCCGCATCAGGTTTAAAGGGTTTGATCCCTGGCCAAGTTATGCTAAAGACTTCAAAAATGGTATTGATGGCTGCCCTTCTTGGCGCTCAGGGTTGCGGGTTAAAATGACAACTGACTGGATGGTATTAGGATAAATGGACCAGTAGATACTGGTAACTTAGCCAGGAAATGCCGTAATAAAACACCAACAATCAATCCTTTTGTCACAATGTTTTCGTCGCTGCAAAGGCATCAGAAAGCGTCTATATGTGGGAAAGGGTTTAAGTCTACAACATTAAATTTCAACCCAATTAAAAACCCATTCATTTACCATAATGTTTTTTCCTTTGCAGCTTTTGCAATGACTCCTTACCCCCTTGTTATATGGATGCCACTAGTGACTTTTATACAGAATCTCCCTTGGAAATTGTGATTGACAGCATGATAGAACCACCCCCTCCCTATGGACCTCCCACTTATGATGAAGCTGTTTTCCAGGCAGCAGATGCAATGGTTGTGAATGAAGGTATGAACAGAGAACCGTCACTGTTAGTCCGTGATCCTGTGACAGGAAGAGATCCAGTAGCCATTGCAAGAAATTTGGAAAGAAACGCAGTTTCTCATTCTGTAGCACAATTTCCTTCAATAACTGAACGTTTAGTTATATATCAAGACTTTGCAAATGTCCCAATTTAATTCTTGGGTTTCATGCTGGTACTTTATTTCTATATCTTTTTGGCCTGAGAATCTTTGTGAAACAAGGGAGCTCAGGGTGTATTGTATATGAAGCTTTGTTAAAACAAAGCCTCTATAACAGACGACTTTTGAAAACATTGTGTTAAAAGTAGAAATTGCTCAATACGAGCAATTTCTCCTTTTGCCACACAATATTTACAACTCTTTTCAGTAATTATACCTACATAATTATATAGACATTTTCTGTGTTTTTGCCCTAAGATACTTTCAAAGTGTTCTGCTGCAGATTTGTGGTAGGCTGGAAAGGGTTAAGATAGCAGCAATTGTGATACATCCGATGTCTAGTAAATGTTTTTCAAGAGATTCATTGTAGTGGAAGTCTTTTGCTGTCTGATCAGAATTTTCATTAAAGGAAAAATCTGCAGTAGACAACTTTGGAAACATCAAGGCTAAAACATTGGAAACATTGAGGCAAAATGAGAAATAAGCAATATCTCCATTTGTCACAAAGATTTGAAAAAGTTGTCTGCTGAAGATTGGTCCAAATGCATTTGAATGTTGAATAAGGGTCAACCCTTTCCCACATACACATTTCTGCAGCAGATGACTTTGAAAACATCCAGACAAAAAAACACGGAAAAGCTCTATAAATGTAGGTATAAAAACTGAAAAGAGCTGAAAACATTATGGCAAAAGTAGAAATTGCTAGTCTTGAGCAATTTCTTCTTTTGTTACATTGATTTCAAAATTCGTCTGCTGCAGAGGCATCAGAAAGCGTCTGCATGAGGGAGAGGGTTAAGGTCTGTTTTTTCATGACCTGTATATTGATCAGAATTGTCAGGTGACACAATTCTAAAACACAATCATAGTTTTAGGGGGAAAATTTGGTTAAGGATTGGCAAAAAAATGCAATCCTTTTGTTTTCATTATTTGGATTTGTAATGTTATTCTTTTGACAAGTGTTCCAGCTGTTGCAAGGTATGCCAAATATTAACCCTTTCCCTCATATAGACTCTTTCTGACGCCTCTGCAGACGACGGCTTTTTGAAAACATAGTGACAAAAGAAGAAATTGCACAAAACGTGCAATTTCTTCTTTTGCCACAATGTTTTCCACTTTTAGTCATAGGTTATGTTTTGACAAAATACGTTCAAATTCGTCTGCTGCAAAATTGTCGTATGAGGGAAAGGGTTAAGAGTCGACTGCTTTGAAAATATCTGAAGACAAATATTTAACATCTTGAAAAGAGCATTGTGGAAAAAAAGAGATATTTAGCATTTTTAGCAATTCCTCCTTTTCCATCAAGGTTTCCCTCTAATTACTTGAAAGTTGTATTTATTGCCTTCAAAATTGACCCTTTTCTGCATTCCGGTAATTTGTAGCAGATGCCTTTGACAACAATATAGGCAAAAAATAGAAAATCTATGAATTTAAATTGATTTTAGACTGAAGTTGAAAATATTGGGGCAAAAGGAGAAATTGCTCATCATAAACAATTTCTCTTTTTGCTACAATGTTTTCAAAAGTCAACTGCTGTTGATATTTGTAAATGCATCTGCAAGAGGGTAAGGGTTAGATAAATTTGAAATATACATTATGTGCTTAATTTGAAAGATTTTTATTGCAAGGTTTTTGGATTCATATTATGTATCAATAAGTTGCAAATTCTGGTTGTTCATTTATTTCTGTTATGTTGAAATTTATTTACATCTAAATAATTAATCTATATTTAGCTCACCAGAGCACAAAGTGCTCAAGGTGAGTTATTGTGTTCGCCCTTTTTCCGACGTGCACAGGTCGAAAAACATGGCCACCAGGAGACAGGGCTGTTTTGCCTTATATGGCTATAGTGAATACTTTTTAAAAATCTTTTTCTCCAAATGTATTTGGTTGATTTCCGAATAATTCTGTAGATCTATCAGATTCCTCCAAACCATATTGATTGGTCAAAAAACATAGCCACTTGGGGTTTGGGTTGTTTTGCCTTTATATATATAAGGATATAGTGAAGACTTTAAAAATCGTCTTCTCCAAAAGTATTCTGACGATTTACAAATAATTTTGTAGGAATGTTCCTTGGGTGACCCTTTATTAGGTTCCTTCGAGTTCTGTTGATTGGTTGTTTTGCCTTATATGGTTAAAGTGAAAAACTTTAAAATTCTTCTTCTCTGAAAATATCTGGCCAATTTCCAAATAATTTTGAGGAAATCTTCCTTGTGTGTCCTTCAAGCCATGTGGATTGGTAGAAAAGCATGATTGCCACAATCACTCTGAAGGCTGTTTTGCCTTATATGACTATAGTGAAAAGTTTAAAAATCGTCTTCTCTGAAAGAATCTGGGCAATTTCCAAATAATTTTGTAGAAATGTTCCTTTGGTGACCCTCTACGAGATTACTTCAAGCCATGTTGATTGGTAAAAATTATTGTTGTTGAAATGACAAACCACATTGCATTACTCAGGTGAGCGTTCCAAGGCCTCATGGCCCACTTAATTGGCAAATCATTTTTGATTAAAAAAACAACAAGAGGGATAAGAAAACCTCAAGATATTAACCCTTTCCCACATACAGACAATTTCTGACACCTCTGCAGCAGAGGTTTGAAAACATTATGTGACAAAATGGAGACATTTTTCATAATGAGCAATTTCTCCTTTTGCCACAATTTTTTCAAATTCTTTCAATAATTGATCTTTCATTTAAAGAGAGTCTCCATATGAATGACTTCATATTATGAAAGTTGTCTGGTGCTATTTTGTTGTATATGGAATAAGGGTTAAATAACCTGCCAATAAAAGCCTCACACCAGTCCTGGTCAGATCATGACCTGAAAGTGCAATAATATAACTTGTTATTATTTATTTTGTTATGAGTTAGTTTGTTGTTTATATACATTTTCTATGTCTTTTTATATATATTTGTTCGTGCAATATACCGGTAGATGTTATGAGCCCTTTCACCAACATTATGGACTCTGCGTGCGTAATGTATCGACCCAGATCAGGGGGAAAGAGGTATAGAGTAACGAGTTCTGAAACAGAAAATCCACAGGAGGCGAAAAGTGTCTGTCTGGCTTTGCCTGCGCAGCATGCTTAAAATCTTGGTCGATACTTTATGCAGGGTCCACAATGTTGGTTTTCTCGCAAACGGCTCTTATGTTTTTAATAGGTTGCCAGGACTTTGTCCCTGGAGAGCTTTTGTCACCACCCTGTGGATGGTTCTTCGAAACAACTATGTAAGCAAAACATGAACAATCTCAATCAATGAAAGAATAATTATTGAATAGTTGAAAAAATTGCGGAAAAAGAAGAAATTGCTAATTATGCACAATTTTTCCTTTTGCAACTATCTTTTTAGCTCACCTATGCACGAAGTTTATCAGAACATGCATCTCCATCAAATCTTGGACAAGTTCGAAACTGGGCCATATGAGATCAAAAACTAGGTCACTAGGTCAAATTGAAGGGAAATCTTGTTAACACTCAGGAGGCCACATTTTCAACTTGAGCATGTTGAAACTTTATCAGAATGTTTGTCAAAAAGGAGGTCACTAGGTCAAATTGATGGAAAATCTTGTTAACACTCCAGAGGCCGCAACTTTTGCTTCAGCAGTTTGAAATTTGGTCAGAATGTTTGTCTTAAATATATCTAGGTCAAGTTAAAATATGTATAAAATATATATAAAAAACTAGGTCACTAGGTCAAATTGAAGGGAAATCTTGTTAACACTCTAGAGGCCACATTTTCAACTTGAGCATGTTGAAACTATATCAGAATGTTTGTCTTGTTGATATGTAGGTCATCTTCGAACATGGGTTATTTTGGGTCAAAAAGTAGGTCACTAGGTCAAATTGGAGGTAAATCTTGTTAACACCCTAGAGGCCGCAATTTTTGGTCAGAATGTTGAGCATAATGATATGTAAGCCAAAAACGAATATGGGTATTATTGGGTCAGAAACTAGGTCACTAGGCCAAATTGAAGGGTAATCTTGTTTACTTTCTAGAGGCCACATTTGCAACTTGAGCATGTTGAAACTTTATCAGATATTTGTCTTGATGATATCTAGGTCAAGTTCGAATATGGGTCATATTGGGTCAGAATCTAGGTCACTAGGGCAAATTGAAGGAACATCTTCTTAACTCTATAGAAGCCGCTTTTTTGGCTTAAGCAGCTTGAAATTTGGTCAGAATTTTTATCTAAATGATATCTAGGCCAAGTTTGAATATGGATCATGCCGGGTTAAAAACTAGGTCACTTGGCCAAATTGAAGAGAAATCTTGTTCAGAATGTTTTTCTTGATGATAATTATGTAAGTCAAGTTCGAACATGGGTCATGTTGGGTCAAAAAGTAGGTCACTAGGTCAAATTGAAGGAAAATCTTGTAAACTCTGTAGAAGACGCATTTGTTGCTACAGCAGCTTGACATTTGATGAAAAATGTTTATCTAAATGATATCTAAGCCAAGTTCAAATATGGGTCATGTAGGGTTAAAAACTAGGTCACTAGGCCAAATTGAGGAAAATCTTGTTAACACTTTGGATGCCGCATTTTTTGCTTCAGCAGCTTGACATTTGGTCAGAATGTTTGTCTGAATTATATCTAGGTCAAGTTTGAATATGGGTCTTATAGAGTCAGAAACAAGGTCAATAAAGGAAAATATTGTTCAAACTCTGAAGGCCGCATTTTTACTTTGAGCAAATTGAAACTTTGTCAGAATGTTGTCTTGATGATATCTAGTCCATGTTGGAATATGGGTCATATCAGGTAAAAAAATATAGATCACTAGGCGTAATGAAGGAAAATCTTGTTAACACTGTGGAGGTTGCATTCAGAATAATTGTCTTGATGTGTTTTACATTGCAGTACATTATATAATTAAGGTGAGCGAACTAGGGCCATGATGGCCCTCTTGTTAAAAGTCCTCTGCTGCAGATGTATCAAAATGCATCTAGGTGTGAAAAGGTTTAAAGCCCAAAAGCAGCTAGCTATTCTGTCCAGTGACAGCTCTTAATTAGTTTGCAATATTATTTGTTTTCAGGACTGTACATGTTTAAGAATATATTGACATTTATATGTTTATACTGTATAATATTTATTGTGCCTCCCCAACCCATTTGTTAACCCTTTCCCTCATATAGACGCTTTCTGACGCCTCTGATGCAGACGGCTTTTTGAAAACATAGTGACAAAAGAAGAAATTGCACAAAACATGCAATTTCTCCTTTTGCCACAATGTTTTCGACTTTTTGTCATAGGTTATCCATTCAATTATGGGAGGAATCCGCTGTGGTCGAGTGGTTAGCGTCGGGGATTTCGAAACCGGGTGTCCCCAGTCGCGGCACTACGGTCATGGTGGAGTGCCCTTGGGCAAGGCACATTTTCTAGCCTAGTACTGGTTTGTTTACCCAGGGATCATAAATAATTAAATTTAATTGCGCGCTAAATGACCTTAGCTGTCGATGCGCCATAAAACAATATACATTCATTCATTCATTTATGGAGATTTTCTATGTTTTGACAAAATACGTTTAAAGTGGTCTGCTGCAGAATTATCGTATGAGGGAAAGGGTTAAATTAGAGTCACCTGACCTAGTTGATGTATTCATGTGTCAGTGCGACATCTCTCTATATATATTTATTGATATGTCTCTCAATTTTCTTGCCTTTTATACATCCATCTTAAGTCTGGAGCATTTTTATGGCTATATCTGCAGCGAATTGGCCTGCAACATTCGCATGTAGTTTGTTGTAGATGCACTAAGAAATTTCTTTGATTTGGGAAAGAGTTATAAGCTCTGAATTTATAAAGAAAATAGGTCTTGTTTCAGGCATGAAAGAACACTATCTTACTGATCATTATTTAACCCTATCCCACATACAGATAATCTGCAGCAGACGAGTTTGAAAGCATGTTGACAAAAGCCCAGAAAATCTGAAAACATTGTGGCAAATGGAGAAATTGCTTGGTTTGAGCAAAGATTCCTTTTGCCACAATATTTTTAAAAATTGTCTGCTGCAGATGCCTCAGAATGTGGTTACAAGTGGGAAAGGGTTAAATATAATTATTAGTTTTTTAAAAGAATTTTGAGATTAGTAGATATTTCTCATTCTCCATTTCCTGCTGTTTCTGCCGTATTTTATTTTTCATTTTGAAGTGTTTGTAGCTCACCTATGCACGAAGTGCAAGGTGAGCTATTGTGATCACATTTTGTCCGGCGTCCGTCCGTCGTGCGTCGTGCGTCGTGCGTCGTCAACATTTGACCTTGTTAACACTCTACAGGCTACATTTTGCATCCAATCTTCATGAAAGTTTATCAGAACGTTCATCTCCATAAAATCTTGGACAAGTTCGAAACCGGGCCATATGAGGTCAAAAACTAGGTCACTAGGTCGAATTGAAGGGAAATCTTGTTAACACTCTGGAGGCCACATTTTCAACTTGAGCATGTTGAAACTCTATCAGAATGTTTGTCTTGATGATATGTAGGTCAAGTTCGAACATGGGTCATGTCGGATCAAACAGTAGGTCACTAGGTCAAATTGAAGGAAAATCTCGTTAACACTCCAGAGGCCGCAATTTTTGCTTCAGCAGTTTGAAATTTTGTCAAAATGTTTGTCTTAAAAATATTTAGGTCAAGTTCGAATATGGGTTATGCCGGGTCAAAAACTAGGTCACTAGGTCAAATTGAAGGAAAATCTTGTTAACACTTTTGATGCCACATTTTTCGCTTCAGCAGCTTGAAATTTGGTCAGAATGTTTGTCTTAAAGATATCTAGGTCAAGTTCAAATATGGGTCATATTGGGTCAGAAACTAGGTCACTAGGCCAAATTGAGGGAAAATCTTGTTAACTGTAGAAGCCGCATGTTTTGCTTCAACGGCTTGAAATGTGTTCAGAATGTTTAGCTGAATGATATCTAGGCCAAGTTTGAATATGGGTCATGTGGGGTCAAAAACTAGGTCACTAGATCAAATTGAAGAAAAATCTTGTGAACACTTTGGATGCCGCATTTTTTGCTTCAGCAGCTTGAAATTTTTGTCAGAATGTTTGTCTTAAAGATATCTAGTTCAAGTTCAAATATGGGTCATATTGGATCAGAAACTAGGTCACAAGGCCAAATCGAGAGAAAATCTTGTTAACTCTGTAGAAGCCGCATGTTTTGCTTCAGCGGCTTGAAATTTGGTCAGAATGTTTGTCTAAATGATATCTAGGCCAAGTTCGGATATGGGTCATGCCGGGTTAAAAACTAGGTCACTAGGCCGAATTGAAGGGTAAGCTTGCTAACACTCTGGATACTGCATTTTAAATTTCAGCATGATAAAACTTTATAAGAATGTTTTTCTTGATGATATGTAGGCCAAGTTCGAATATGGGTCATGCTGGTTCAAAAACTAGGTCACTAGATCAAATTGAAGGAAAATCTTGTGAACACTTTGGATGCCGCATTTTTTGCTTCAGCAGCTTGAAATTTGGTCAGAATGTTTGTCTGAATTATATCTAGGTCAAGTTCGAATATGGGTCATATTCGATCAGAAACTAGGTCAATAAAGGAAAATATTGTTCAAACTCCGGAGGCCGCATTTTTACTTTGAGCAAGTTGAAACTTTGTCAGAATCTTGTCTTGATGATATCTAGTCCATGTTGGAATATGGGTCATATCAGGTAAAAAAATATAGATCACTAGGCCAAACGAAGGAAAATATTGTTAACACTGTGGAGGTTGCATTCAGAATAATTGTCTTGATGTGTTTTGCATTGCAGTACATTGTATAATTAAGGTGAGCGATCCAGGGCCATCATGGCCCTCTTGTTTTAAACACTGTGTATATTAATGAAAAACAGCAAAGTTACTTATTATTATAACTATTGAAAGAGTCAAAACTAAGAAACATTTGTCTGGATCATCAAGTCTTTATTCATCAAGCAGTTCTATGATAATGTTTTTATTTTAAATGAATTTTTGTTATCCTACTGAATTTTTAGTTCATATTGAGTAGTCAATATTTTTCAGTGTAATGGTGCTTCAAACAGTACACATATTCGTGTCTGAATGATAAGACATATTTTTCATGGTGCAAACATGTAAAGGTAAACAAACATAATGGTATTTAAACAAGAATTTCTTTGTAAACAAAGATAACGGTATTTAAACAAGATTTTCTTTGTATCATTGACATCAAATAAGAATTAATTAGTTTATTTCAGCCCTTTTCATTTTGTTTAAAAAAATAATTAAGTAATTAGTATAAAGGAATAAAAAGAATGATAATATTTTACACATGCTCTGTAATGTAAGCACAGGTCATTTTGTTGGTAATATGATCTTTTTGGAGTAATTTGCTTTGCGACCACATGAGGGAAGGTAAACTGTAAGTTTGATTTTGGAATGAAATTGAAAATCATGCGGGAAAAGGAATTCTTTTTAGATCACCAGAGCCGAAGGCTCAGGTGAGCTATTCCTATCACTTTTTGTCCGTCGTCCGTCGTCTGTCGTCCGTCCGGCGTTAACTTTTAGCTTTAAACATCATCTCCTCCCAAACTCCAAGGACAATTTCCGTGAAACATCACAGGACTGTTCCTCTGGTTGGCCTCTTTCAAAGTTGTTCAAAGATTTAAATTCCATTGAGAACTTTGGTTGCTGCGGCATCAGAAAGGGGACAAAATGTCCAAACTTTAAAAATCTTCTCCTCCGAATCTGCCTGTCAGATTCAAATATAATTTGGTAGAAATGTTCCTTGGGTGACCCTCTATAAAAATTGTTCAAGCCATACTGATTGGTCGAAAAACATGGCAGTCAGGCGGCATCAAAAAAGGGGCAAAATGACAAAATTTGAAAATTCCATTTTTATGAAAGTGCTTGTCTGATTTTAAGAAAATATAATATGAATCTTACTGTAATGATCCTCTATTTAATTTGTTTAAGCCGTTTTGATTGGTTACACAATCATAGCAACCAGGCGTCATCACAAAAGGGGTAAATTGAACTTTTAGCTACAAATGACAACCAACTCCTACCATTCCAATAGAACAATTTCCACAAAACATCACAGGAATGTTCCTTTGGTGGTCCTCTTTCAAAATTGTTCAAAGATTAAAATTCCAATGAGAACTTTGGTTGCTGCGGCATCAGAAAAGGGGACAAAATGTCCAAACTTTAAAAATCTTCTCCTCCGAATCTGCCTGTCAGATTCAAATATAATTTGGTAGAAATGTTCCTTTGGTGACCTTCTATAAAAATTGTTCAAGCCATACTGATTGGGCGAAAAACATGGCAGTCAGGCGGCATCAAAAAAGGGGCAAAATGACAGAATTTGAAAATTCCATTTTTATGAAAGTGCTTGTCTGATTTTAAGAAAATATAATATGAATCTTACTGTAATGATCCTCTATTTAATTTGATTAAGGCGTTTTGATTGGTTACACAATCATAGCAACCAGGCGTCATCTCAAAAGGGGTAAATTGAACTTTTAGCTACAAATGACAACCAACTCCTACCATTCCAATAGACCAATTTCCACAAAACATCACAGGAATGTTCCTTTGGTGGTCCTCTTTCAAAATTGTTCAAAGATTAAAATTCCAATGAGAACTTTGGTTGCTGCGGCATCAGAAAGGGGACAAAATGTCCAAATTTTAAAATCCTTTTCCTCCATAATCTACTTGTGCGATTGCAAGATAATTTGGTAGAAATGTTCCTTAAGTGACCCTCTAAATAAACTGTTGAAGCCATATTGATTTCGTTGAAAAACAGGGCAGCAAGGCGGCATCAGGAAAGGTGCAAAATGACAAAAACTTTATAATTCCATTCTTATTAAAGTTCTTGTTAGATTTCAAGATATAAATGGCCTTTACTGATAAGCTGTTTCTTGAGAAGTGTCCACTCCTTTGCAGTTACATTTACACTCCCTGATAAAATTTTCCCAGATATTTGCAGTTAAATATTTGCTACTAATTTACTATCAATTATGTGATCGATTTAGGGCCATCTTGGCCCTCTTGTTTGTTTAGAGCGATTCCTCTTTTTCCAAATATCTCGATAAGTTGTCAGCTGATTTCATATGTTGATTATTGGGGATATGAATTAAGTACAGTCCAACCTTTGTTTGAATACCACATATGGGTAGAGAACATTTTGGTATTTGTTCACAGGTGGTCTTTAAATACAGGGTTCTTTATGCAGTAAATGAGTAATTAGGAAATTAAAAGTGTGGTTGCTCGAGACAGGGAATTGCCAAACAAAGGTGGTCTTAAGCACAGGTTTGACTGTATGTAATTTCGTCAAATCATTATGTTTCAAGATAGTGATTTTAAGTTCACCTAGCTCAGCCCAAAATGCTCAAGGTGAGCTATTGTTATTGTCCTTTGTCCGTTCATCATCAATTATTTAATTTTGAACACTCTAGAGGCCTCAGTTTTAATTCAATCTTTATAATATAGGTCATGTTTGCTCAAAAACAGGTGACTAGGAATTAAGTCTTTTAGAAAATGCTTTTGTACATCCTAGATGTGGCAATTTTAGCTCAGCTGAGCTCAAAGTGCTCAAAGTGAGTTATTGTGATCGCCCTTTGTCTAAGCTTCCATTGTGCATCGTCAACACAATATTCACAGAAAGCATCCTCTCAATATCCTCACCAAAGTTTATTAAAAAAAAAAATTCAATGCAGAATTCTGATTTCCATGGTAACCGAAAGAAAAAAACCTAATGATTTTGTAGAAATGATCCTTGGGTGACCCTCTATCAGATTCCTTTAAGCCATGTTGATTGGTTGAGAAACATGGCAACTAGGGGTGGGTCTGTTTTGCCTTATATGATAAAAAAATATTTCCCAATGTATCTGGCCAATTTCAAAATTTGTAGAAATGTTCTTTGGATGACCCTTTAGTCGAGAGTACTTCAAGTTTATATATTGTTAAAAAACAATGAGTTATTGTGGTTGGCATGACAAATCACATTACACTGCTCAGGTGAGTGATCCAGGGCCATGATGGCTCTCTTGTTTAAATCAGCAAGTTGAAACTTTGTCAGAATGTTGACTTGATGACATCTAAGTAGAGTTTAAATTTAGGTCCTATCAGGTCAAAAGTTAGGTCACTAGGCCAAGTAATATAAATATCTTGAGGGTCCAGTAAAGGCTACATTGTTTTTACCAGGGTAATAAAGCTTTGTAAGTGTGTTTACCTTGATGATATGTAGACTTTGTTAACCCTTTCCCACACACATTTGCTTTCTAACACCTGTGCAGCAGACGAATTTTGAAAACATTATGGCAAAAGAAGAAATTGCTCATAATGAGCAATTTCTACTTTTTTGCCACAAAGTTTTCAACACTATTCAATATTTATACTTTCATTTATAGATACTTTTCATGGTTTTGCATAGATGTGTTCAAAGTCGTCTGGGAATCCGCTGTGGTCGAGTGGTTAGCGTCGGGGATTTCGAAACCGGGTGTCCCGGGTTCGATCCCCAGTCGCGGCAGTACGGTCATGGTGGAGTGTCCTTGGGCAAGGCACATTTTCTAGCCTAGTACTGGTTTGTTTACCCAGGGATCATGAATAATTAAATTTAATTGCGCGCTAAATGACGTTAGCTGTCGATGCGCCATAAAACAATATACATTCAATTCAAAGTCGTCTGCTTCAGATTTGTTGTATGTGGGAAAGGGTTAAATTTTTGACTGGAGAATGATGATCGATTGAAGCCCTGCAATATTGGTAGTCATGATGATAAAGGTCATGGCAGGTCAATAGCTAAATCCAACAGTTATGACTATCTTGATGAAAGTGTCAGAACATTTGTTTTCATAATATCTAGGGCAAGTTTGTTTATGGGTCATGATGAGTAAACAAACTCTGGGTCACTGTGTTAACCCTTTCCCTCATAGGCAATTCTGCAGCAGATGACTTTGAATGTATTTTGTCAAAATATAGAAAATCTCCATAATTGAATGGATAACCTATGACAAAAAGTGGAAAACATTGTGACAAAAGGAGAAATTGCACGTTTTGTGCAATTTCTTCTTATGTCACTATGTTTTCAAAAAGCCATCTGCTGCAGAGGCGTCAGAAAGCGTCTATATGAGGGAAAGGGTTAAATTGAAGAAAAGCCTTTGCGACTCTCTAGGCACCATGTGCACCTTTTTGACTCAATTTTGATGAACATTTTTTCACAATATTTCTCTTCAAGTTTGGAATATTTGTCACGATGGGTTTTTGCCTTTATTTTAACAAATACTTGTCTATGTAATGTGAATAAACACAAACACTTTCACATACCGAGCCATGGCACTCAGGTGAGTGTTATAGTGCCACTATGGTACTCTTGTTTATCAAGCAATATAGTGATTTTCTAAAATTAATATTTACCTTTTCTCTTTAAAGTCATATTTGCCACAGCCGACAGTTTGAATAAATAGAGGAATTACTCATAATTAGCAATTTCTTCTGTCACAATTTTTTCAACTGAAATGAATTTTTTTTAGATACCCATTCATTGCAGGATGTTTTGCCACAATGTTTTTTATCTCTATTCAAGAAGCAAGTTTCGTGAATAGAGATTTTCCTTATGTTTGCATTGTTGTTTTCAAAGTCGTCTGCTGCAGATAGTTTGTATGCAGGAAAGAGTTGTTTTCAGGGGGAAGATATAAACTCTAGTCATTTCTAGTGACATCTTCACTGTTTTTTTTACTTTCTATTGCTCTCTCTCTACTGTGATAAGGATGGTGGTGTATTTATCTATCAAGTATATTTTGTATGTGTATAGTTTAGTAAGATATATCATTTGGACAAAATTAAATACTTTTTTGGAATAAGACTTTTACTGTTTTGTTTTGAATTATAAATCTTTTCTCACTTTCCCATGTAGAAGGCATCGGCAGGAGACAGTTGAATTATCTTTGCAAATTAATGGTAGAAACACTTTTGTAACCCTTTCCCTCATATGGACGCTTTCTGATGCTTCTGCAGCAGACAGCTTTTTGAAAACATGGCAACAAAAGAAGACATTGCTCAAAACGAGCAATTTCTCTTGTTGTCACCATGTTTTCAACTCTATTCAATTATTGTTCTTTCATTTAAAGGAAAATAAAAGGAAAATATATACATTGAATAAGGATGAACACATTGTGCATAAGAATGCGTCTGTATGTGCGAAAGGGTTAACGAAAGTATAAACATTGAATAAGGATGAACACATTGTGCATAAGAATGCGTCTGTATGTGCGAAAGGGTTAAGGTAAGTATAAACATTGAATAAGGATGAACACATTGTGCATAAGAATGCGTCTGTATGTGCGAAAGGGTTAAGGTAAGTATAAACATTGAATAAGGATGAACAAATTGTGCATAAGAATGCGTCTGTATGTGCGAAAGGGTTAGGGTAAGTATAAACATTGAATAAGGATGAACACATTGTGCATACGATTGGTTATTAGTCTCCTGCAGATCAGACATTTTAATTCAGGGTTGAAAACTTTTTTGAAAATGAAAACTGTAGGTTTTTAGGATTCTTTTCTTTTGACAAAGTTTGGAATTTCAAAAGATAACTTTACTATAATATACTTCTTAAATGCTGTGTCCATCATCGACAGTGATAACAAGTTAGCTTGTGTTAGTCTTGGCTCCAATCTCATTAAAATCAGACAAAAAATACTTTGAAAAACATACCCGAACAAATTGGAAACTCCCTTTTAAATGCAAGTACAATAATTGAATAGAGTTGAAAACATAATGACAAACGGAGAAATTCCTCGTTTTGAGCAATTTCTTCTTTTGTCAAATGTTTTCAAAAAGCTGTCTGCTGCAGAGGCGAAAAAAGGCGTCTATATTATGAGGGAAAGGGTTAACCCTGCCAAAGATTGCTGTTTCTCAAACTTGCAGACACATTCTGCACGTTTTAAGCAGACGACATTCGAAATAATTGCAGCACAAGGAGAAATTACCCATAGAGAGCAATTGCTCCATTTTCCAAAATGGTTCTAATTCATCAACAAATAAAGTACAATTTCTATTGATTTGCTTCGATGTTTTCAATGTGGTCTGCAGCAAATTGATTGTATGTTGGAAAGAGGGGAGTGGTTAACTGCCTCTTGTTAAAAACATGAACTATGACTCATTGAGCCGTTCCATTAGAAAACCAACATTGTGAACTCTGTGTAAAGTATCGACCCGGACAGCCTAAGCATGCCACGCAGGCTAACCCGGACAGACAATTTTCGCCTCCTGTGGATTTTCTGTTTCAGGAATCATTACTCTGTATACCTCTATCACCCTGAGACGGAATGCGTCGGCCTGGATTATTCTGGGTCGGAACATTACGCAATGTCCATAATGTTGGTTTGTTCGTGGAACTGCTAAACATTCTTTTAACCCATGCAGAAACCTAGCATATGGATTTGCTTCACTTAACCCTTTCCCTCATATAGACGCTTTCTGACGCCTCTGCTTTTTGAAAACATAGTGACAAAAGAAGAAATTGCACAAAACGTGCAATTTCTCCTTTTGCCACAATGTTTTCCACTTTTTGTCATAGGTTATCCATTCAATTATGGAGATTTTCTATGTTTTGACAAAATACGTTCAAAGTCGTCTGCTGCAGAATTGTCGTATGAGGGAAAGGGTTAACACAGTTGTAGCGAAAACTTGTAACAATATGTAGTTACAGCTGTTTTGCTTGAAGCCAATGTTGATGACCATCCCAACTGTTGCTGTATTGGCAATAAGTAATGTCTTATCCCTTTCCCTCATATAGACGCTTTCTGACGACTCTGCAGCAGACGGCTTTTTGAAAACATAGTGACAAAAGAAGAAATTGCACAAAACGTGCAATTTCTCCTTTTGCCACAATGTTTTCCACTTTTTGTCATAGGTTATCCATTCAATTATGGAGATTTTCTAATTTTTGACAAAATACGTTCAAAGTCGTCTGCTGCAGAATTGCCATATCAGAGAAAGGGTTATTGGCCTGACATATTTTGGGTCATGATTATTCATTAGGCTGATATTCTAACTGCGAAAACATTTATCTTTTCAAATTAGAACAGTTCTAAAAAGAGGAAACTGCCCAATTCCTTTTCTCATAGTGTATCTACTCTGGATCAAAATATTACAACCACATTAAATGTTGTGCAGTCTATTCTTAGTCTACCTTGTTCACTACTGATTTGTCAAGTATAGCATAGTCCATAAATGAGCCGTCCCACGAGAAAACCAACAGTGTTGACTCTGCGTTAAGTATCGACTCGGATCAGCCTAAGTATGTCGCGCAAGCTAACATGGGCAGACACTTTTCGCCTCCTGTGGATTTTCTGCTACAGGAATCATTACTTTATACCTCTAACCCCCCCCCCCCCCCCCCCACCCCCACCCCCACCAACACCACACACACACTGCGCAGCAGTAGCAGAATCTTTTTAAAAACATTGTGGCAAAAGGAGAATTTGCTCATAATGAATAATTTCTTCTTTTGCCAACATGTTTTAACTCTTTTCTAAAATTAAGTAACTTTCATTCATTGTAATTTTTCAATGTGTTTTAGTCGTCTGCTGCTGATTTCTTGTATGTGAAAAAGGGTTAAATTTCAAATCCAAGTAAGCATTTTAACGGTAACGATCTGTTCTGAACCCTTTCCCACATACAGAAAATCTGCAGCAGACGACTTTCGTATCTTGTAAAAAATGTAAACAAAATCTCGATCAATGAAAGTATAATGATTGAAAAGAATTGAAATCAGTGACTAAAAGAGAACTTATTCAATTTCATCTTTTGTAACAATATTTCCAAATGTCATCTGCTGCAGAGGCATCATTATGTGTCTTTGGGGAACGTGTTAGATATCATGGACTCATTTGTTAATTACATCAATTCCCAGGTCCATTTTGACAACATTTATATACACAGAGATAGGTTATTTCACTTTATGTTTTTTTGTGTGTTTTAACTCTTTCAGCGCCAAAGGCAATATCGAGCTTTTTGCAAACAATGCAGATTCAGGTGAGTCAGCTCGTAACGAGCTGTCTCACCTGAAATCTGCATTGTTTGGCTGTGAGTTATAAAACTATTCCAAAAATCCTATAACATGAAAATAGAGTCGTCCGAGTTTGAATATCGAAGAGTCTACTTTAAACAATTCGGCGCTGAAAGGGTTAATACAATGTGGAAAGAATAATGATTTGCTGACATGAGTCAATATACTGCAATACTGCATTTACTACAACGCTATAGATTTGGTATATATAGGTGATTGAATAAATATTCCAACGGACTATTTATTTATTTTCATTTAATCGACGAAGTTTTGAACTTGGGCTTGGGCTTGTCCGAATGTAATTATACCTGGACATGAGATCAATAGTGTCATTGCCGTCATAGAAATCAATACGGCAATAATGATGAGTTAAGATTCTCTAGAGATTGGTACATTAAACAACAACAAGGGAGGGAAGTCTGAGTTTGATGTGTTGGTAAAATCATCATTACCTCCCTTGTAAAAACTAATGCGTTTTGATGCAATAGTAACATACGAGTGAAGGGTAGATTGCTAATGATTAGCATTTTCTTCTTTGCTTTCAACTTCATTTAAGACTGTCCATATGTTTGCAAAATTATTTTAAAATTGGTCAGCTGTAGAATCTTTGCCGACATGTGCACGAAGTACCCTCTTTAATAACCCTTTCTCACATACAAACGTTTTCTGACTACTCTTTAGCAGACGAATTTTTAAAACATAATGGCAAATGAAGAAATAGCTCATAATAAGCAAATTCCCCTTTTGCCTCCATGTTTACAAATCTATTCAATAAGTATGCTTTTATTCATAGAGATTTTCCATAATTTTACCTAGATATTTAAAAGTCGCCTGACGCAGATGTGATGTACATGGGAAAGGATAGGATGAACTACTCTGACCAACCTGTGACTTTCGTTCTTCGTACGTCTTCAACAATTTTCTTTACACTACATATCATCTTAAACCAGTGTACCAATTTCAACAAAACTTCACGAGAAAACCAAATTCCGACTCCGGGGGATAGAGTAATGACTCTTGAAACAGAAAATCCACAGGAGGCGACAAGTGTCTGTCCGGTAAGCCTGCGCGGTATGCTTAATCTGATCCTCGTCGATACTTTACGCAGAGTCCACAATGTTTGTTTTCTCGTGGGATGACTCGTATAAATTAAGCTCGAATATGCTTCCACCTGTCTAATAACGAATGATATGTATGGACACACTGAAAATCGTGGAGACACATACAAACTGACTTACAGCGATTACAATATAGAACTTCTATGGATTTACGTTTACGTTCATACGGACATTTCAGAACAAAGTTGGCTCGTACCAATACTGTATTAAATTTATTCGTATATAGGTTTTTTCTTTCTATCACTAATTGACACTTATGTAAAAACATCGTGAGATACGGAGAACTGACACAGAATCAATTATTTCTTTCCTTTCAAACAACGTTTTATAACATACAGTACGCACTTTTCATTTGTTTTAGCCATGTGACAGCTTATACCTATTGTTTTGATTGATTGTGGTTTAACGCCGGTTTCAACAATTTTCAGTCATATCACGGCGGCCAGTTCGTTCACCTACTCATATGTTTCTTGGCTTTCTCACAGCAGTATTTCGTACAACATTCCTTCCAAGCAACTGGCTGATTTTCCACATAGTCTGATAGCCCATTGGTGGAGGCCGAATGGCACTTGTCACAATGACCTTTGTCAAACGTCGGAAAGAATGTTGGCCGAACTGGGGTCCGAACTCACAACCCCTGGATTGACAGCCCGCGTCGCTACCGACTGAGCTACCGGGGCTCGGCTTAAACCTACTGTGTGAAGCATGTGTCACCAGTATAGAGCACGGTCAGTCAACTCATACACACCGTCTGACCTGGATCTATGCTGTCAACTCAATATTCCGATATCCATAGAATTGACTTTTAGTATTGAAAAGGTTAATCAATGTGTGTATTTCATTAGACATTTTAGAAATTACTACTTTAACCCTTTCCCTCATACGACAATTCTGCAGCAGACAACTTTGAACATAATTTGTTAAAAAAGTAGAAAATCTCTAAATTTGAATGGATAACCTATGACTAAAAGTGGAAAACATTGTGGCAAAAGGAGAAATTGCACGTTTTGTGCAATTTCTTCTTTTGTCACTATGTTTTCAAATAGCCGTCTGCTGCAGAGGCGTCAGAAAGCGTCTATATGAGGGAAAGGGTTAAAGGATAAATAACACACATTTTAGAAATAAATACTTTAAAGGATAAATAACACACATTTCAATACATAATACATAATTTCAACACTAAAGGTCAGAAACATGTTCGTTTAACAACCCTTTCCCTTTTGCAGACGAATTTCGACGCATCTGCAGCAGACGACTATTAAAAGGATTATGATAATACGCGAAATTGTAAACTGAGAGCATTTTCGCCTTTTACCACAATGTTTTCAACTCTATTCAATAGTTATACTTTATATATATATATATAGATATTTATACATAGACTTTCTATAGTTATGCTGTAATGCATTAACAATTCTCTGCTGCAGTTTTTATTTTATGTGGGGGGAAAGAAAAATAATATTATATTTCCTTTTTAATTTAACTTGAGCAAATTTAAAAACCATATATAAGTTTACATTTGAAAATAGCAAAAACAACAACAACAACAACAACATATGAATACTTCCCCACATGTAACAAACAGCTCTGCAGCAGACGCCTTCGAAATCGTATTGACTAAAACATGAACAATTATCTCTGTTAACGAAAGTATAATAGGAATAGAGTTGAAAACATTATGAGCAGTTTCTCCTTTTGTCACAATGTTTTCAAAAGTCGTCATCTTCAAACGCGTCTGCACGTGAGAAAGGGTTCAACCATAGGTTATCAGACTCAGTGCTGTTGTAAAAAGGTTTCGAAGATTAAAGATTAAGGGTATTTCAGATGCGCCTTAAGAAAACCAACCATAGCGAGGCTATTTGAGAATAGTTTTTAGACGCAATTCTTCCTGCGGATCTGCAACGTTATGATCTGACTCGGTAGTATTTCGCAAATTAATCACAGAATGTTTAACGCTACCCTCATATAGACGCTCTCCGACGCATTTACAGCAAACGGCTTTTTGAAAACATGGCGACAAAAGAAGAAATTTATCAAAACGAGAAATTTCTCCTTTTACAATATTTTCAAAACTATTTAATTATTTAACTTTCCATTTTTTTTTCGGGTATGATTTCAAAGTCGTCTGCTGCAGATTTGTTGTATGTGGGAAAGGGTTAAAAAGAACCTTGACACTGTGCGTGATTTCAAAAGATGTTTGTAGATAAAGCTTCTTTGTTCACCATTTCCCTCACATAGACGTATTTTGACGTCTCTGCAGCAGACTACCTTTGAAAACATTATGACAAAAGCAGAAATTGCAGCTCTATTTTACATTTCAACTATTATCTACAGATTTCTTTTCAGATTTTTCCAACTTTCTTTCAAAGTCGTCTGCTGCAAATTTGCTGTAGGCCTACATGGGAAAGGATTAAGGAATACATTAACCTTTATATCCAAAAAGCGGCAGCCGTCAATGAAGTAATGCCAAAAATGCAAAATAATAAAAGATAAGCATTGGGTTGAATATATCGGTTTTTAGTATCACGTGATTTACAAATAAAGCGCTCAACGGAACGAAGCCACATTGTTTACATTATTGGGTTCAAATTGAAGGTGTGTTTCTTTGGGCCAATGAAAAATGAGGGTGTGTGTCATTAGCCCAATCATTTTGCGTTAAACTGGTGGCGTGGTCGGATATATCTTTTAAGGTACAGTTATTAATATTATTATCATTGTTATAATTTAAATTGTTATTATCATAAAAATGAATTAAATTATTATCATCATTATTAACGGAACTTCAAATGTAGATTATTCTAGATTATGCTGCTTGAGTTAATAGGTAAATCGCAATGAAAGGTCCAATTGTCATTTATGAATAAAAACAAAGAAACGTGTATAACTTTTCATGTAAGTATCCTAATTATCCGTGGCTTAAGCTTATATCTGTAATTGGAATTTAGTTTATTTATATGAAAAAGAAAGGAGAGAAAGTGCTTAAACTTTCACCTCAAGTTTTAAACGTTGTTAACAATGTTTTTAAAAGGCATTTAATGGCATTCGTAAAAGATAAAGTGTTAAAGTCACGGATGATACGTCAGACACAAACATAGACTGTACCCTTTTCGACATACCGACACATTTTGGTGCATTTGCTGCAGCTCCTTTTGCCACAATGTTTTCAACACCAAAACAAATAAACTTATTCATATTTACCATAGTTTTCCCTGTTTGTTTTCAAAATTGTTTGTTACATGTTTGTTGTATGGGAAAAGGATTATACCAATTGCCATAGCAAGCAGCCAGTACACAGTTGAGTAATACCATAATCCACATTAACAATACAAAAGTTTGAAACAGTAGCATTTTACTTTTCGTCGGTATGCGAGTAAATATTTTATTATGGTATGCATTTGAAAATATTGCATCATCGAAAGGTTTTGGCATGAAGCCTGGTCAAGTTCTGGATTTCAGATATATTTTGAACCCATGCCAAATAAAAACGAGCCGTTTTTGAAAGAAAGAGGTATTGTGCCTTGTGATAACACAGTGCTCAAGCAAGTCTGATCAAAAGTTTTAGCCCGGTCAGAGTCTTTACTGTATGCCTACGTATAGCCTAAGATACAACCTTTGACAGTAACCTGAAAGTGTAGTCCCTCTCAGAGTACGTTCATACACCGTCAAGAGATGACTAAAAGACTCCGTGGTTAAGTGGTTAAAGCGTACGTCTCGGGACCGGGAGTTCAGGGTTTGATCCTCGGTCGAGTCACGCCTAATATTGATTTCTTACGCAATGTTCAACATTATTTCAGTTTTTTATCGACGATAAATCACTTATTCATTATAAACAAACAAGTGCTAGGCTAGGAAAATGTGCCTTGCCGAAGGGCACTCCACCATAACCGTTGCACCACGACTGGGGATCGTACCCGGGACGCCCGGTTCCAAATTCAAAATGCTAATCACTCGGCCTAATAGTTTAAAATTGTGTTAATGGCTTCCCTCCTAGCGCATAGAGGTGTAGGGATAACATTACGTCTGATGCATCGGTGTTAGCATACATAAAACGGATAAACCTTGTGATTTATCCAGGCAACCCCGTGATATACCTATACTACTGTTGTTGAAAACGTCGCAAAACACCATTTAAACAAACACATCAAGAGATAACTTAACTGGGATATGAAACGATCCCATTTTAGCTGACGCGGCTTTTTGTTGAAATAGCAAACTTGGATATTTGACAAGAGTCGCGTCATATTAAATCCGACTTTTAAAAAAACCCATTAAAATTTAAGTCCAATACTTAAACGAATCTAATATTATATCGCATTTAGAATGGTTTGTCAATTAGGACCAAGAACATTTATTGCCATGGCAAACGTTTATCCTGGGATTGAATGACAGAATGGCGAATTGGAAAGGCACCTTCCTAGCTGCAAAGTAACCGATTTCCGTACGTCGTAGCTCAAATATCTGTGTATAATTATTGTCCTAAAAACAGGACACATTCAGGTAAATCGGTTAATGCGGAGGTCGACTCAATATAACAATATAATGCACCATCCCGTGTAATTGTAACAGGTTTCCTATTTCTTTAACTCTTTCAGCGCCACAGGCAATATTGAGGTGTTTGCAAACAATGCAGATTCAGGCGAGTCAGCTCGTAACGAGCTGTCTCACCTGAAATCAGCATCGTTTGCCTTTTAGTTACCGAAATAGTCCAGAACTTTCATAAATTGAGAAATGGACATACCCGATTTTGAACATGGAAGAGTCTACTTTAAACAATTCGGCGCTGAAAGAGTTAATATGAGCCGCGTCTGGCGATTTAAGCGTCTTATTGTATATCCGTAACGATATTATATAAAAAAAGGAAGCTACCGTAAAACTGACGAGGCTACAGTTCTAGATTTCAGTCAATAAATCTCTCGATAAGGAGCGTTTTTTATGGCATTTAATCCTTATTTGACCTTCAAAACCTATGTCGTTGTACTCAAAAGAATCGTCTCAGTGAGACGATTCTTTTGAGTACCCACAACATGAGTTTAAAAGGGTGCTTAGAGAGATATCATATAAGAAAGACATATTAACTCCTCCTTATCTAGTCATCTGATACATACATCTAGGACTAAATGACATGTAAACTGACGATGAAGGCTCTGCAGGTCGAGACTGTGCGGATGCACATGCATACTGACGATGAAGGCTCTGCATGGCGATACTGTAAGGATGCACATGTATACTGACGATGAAGGCTCTGCGGGGCGATACTGTGCGGATGCACATACTCGCCCGAGTCGTCACTGTTCGAAGATCCAATATGATCCGATATCGCTAGACGCGTCGATTCGCTTGTGAGATATTACATTGAACAGTTGTTTGATTGATTGTTTGTTTGTGAGATATTACATTGAACAGTTGATTGATTGATTGTTTGTTTGTGAGATATTACATTGAACAGTTGATTGATTGATTGTTTGTTTGTGAGATATTTATTACATTGAACAGTTGATTGATTGATTGTTTGTTTGTTAGATATTTATTACATTGAACAGTTGATTGATTGATTGTTTGTTTGTGAGATATTTATTACATTGAACAGTTGATTGATTGATTGATTGTTTGTTTGTGAGATATTACATTGAACAGTTGATTGATTGATTGATTGTTTGTTTGTGAGATATTACATTGAACAGTTGATTGATTGATTGATTGATTGTTTGTTTGTGAGATATTACATGGATCAGTTGATTGATTGATTGATTGATTGTTTGTTTCTGAGATATTACATGGATCAGTTGATTGATTGATTGATTGTTTGGGTTTAACGCCGTGTTCAACAATTGTTCAGTCATATTTCGGCGGCCAGTTCACGTACTCATGTGTTTCCTTGCTTTCTCAGACCAGTAATCCACGCAACAATCTTTCCAAGCAACTGGCTTGTTTGCCCATTGGTGGAAGACAAATGACGCTTGTCACAATGAATTTTTTAAAACGACGGAAAGAATGTTGGCCGAGCTGGGGTTCGAATTCACAACCCCTGGATTGACAGCCCGCTACGCTACCGACTGAGCTACCGGGGCTCGGTTGAACATACTACTCCTAGTAATTAGATAGGTAGTGTTGTCCATGGAAATATAGTGAGATCAGATGAGCTCTTTCATGCATATGACCCGTTCCATGAGAAAACCAACAGTGTGGACTCTGCGTAAAGTAGCGACCCGGATCAGCCTTAGCATGCCACGCAGGCTTACCTGGACCGACACTGTTCGTATCCTGTGGATTTTCTGTTTCAGGAATAACTACTGTATACATCTATCCCCCTAAGACGGAATGTGTCGGCCGGATCAGTCTGCGCGGACAGCGCAGGCTGATCTGGTCGATACATTACGCAGATATATTGATATGAGCCGTCCCGCGAGAAAACCAACAGTGTGGACTCTGCGTAAAGTAGCGACCCGGATCGGCCTAAGCATGTCACACAGGCTAACCCGGACAGACTCATTCACCTCATGTGGATTTTCTGTTTCACATTACTCTATACCTCTATCGCCCTGAGACGGTATATGTCGGTCCGGATTAGCATGCGCAAAATGCGCAGGCTGATCTGGTTCGATACATTACGCAGAGTCCATAATGTTGGTTTTCTTTTGGAACGGCTCATATAATCACAACAAAGACTTCTTTATCTCTTGCATTATTATATAAAACCAGGGACGTAGATAAGATAAAACTAACCGACAGTCCGACTTTAAGCTAGAAAGCTCATTTTCTCTTGCCAAAAAACCCGTTCATAAACTACTGAATCTTAGATAATATTAAACCAGACATGTTGCTCTGAGTGTATCTGCTGTCTCATCAGAGTATAGCACCGTCAGCAGTTGGAAAATTCTCCATACTTTTCTTTATTTTCCAATTCACCAACACACCAGGCACATTTTGACCCACTTTCTCCATTTGCCACATATGTTTTAACACTATACAATACTTTTACTTATGTTTGTAGAAATTACTACATAAGCCCCTGCAAGATACGATCTTATTTATGCGAATGCCCTTCTAACTTCTAGAAGTGTTTGGAAGGTATTAAAACATCTTTATTGATAGGACATATACACGTATATTATATATTTTTTAAAAATACCGAAATTGATTGGAAATTCAATATTCAAAAAGTTTGCCCGGCCGAGCCATACCAAAATCTTTAAAACTGTTAGTAATATATTTCCCTCATTGGTCTCAGAAAAGAAGAAATACTGTACTACCATTATTCGGTCAGAACGTCGCACTCACGTCTAACTTACTGATAATTCTGAAAGTTGACAGTTTTGCCATCATTTGAACACTTTATGTGTAGTTTATTCGTTTAACCGCTTCCCACATACAGCAAATAAACAGCAGACGACTTTGAACAGATCTAGGTAATTTGGTAAAATATATACAATTGGGAGAGTTTTAATAATTATAGTCTAACATAAACATGCCGGAATTGTATAAGATAGCGGGTTCTAATCCGTGGAACTATTTTAATCCACGATGTTTATCAAATTCCTTATAGGCTTCTCTTTTTCAACACAGCATATACTATGCTATACGTTTAAGAATCGTAAACAAAGGAGTAACGCTTTTCTTTGTTCATAATGTTTTAAAATTAATCTAGTGTAAACACAAACGTCATGAGCACAACACTACATTTGGTTTCAGGGGTATTATTCGGAAAATAAACAGGCCTTCAGATGACCTTTTTTGGAAAGATTGTAAGCACTTTCCTAATTAAAGACGCATTTGACGTATTGCAGGAAGAGAAGTTTAAAATAGTGTGAGCAAATTTTCATTTTCCCACAATTTGTTTAGCTCTATTTAATAATTAGTTCATTCAAAAAGAATTTTTCATTATCTTTTTTTGTTTTTTAGATGTTCTTTAGATGTTTTTAAAGTCTTCCGCTGCATATTTGCTGTATATGGGAAAGGGATAAAAGTATTATGACCATTGCTCCTTTAAGAGAAGCATGTAATAAAAGTAGCTAAAAACGAATTTGAAAGTAAGGCCAACCCAATACGCCATCAAACAGTTAAATGAGCCCGCGTCCATTGGGAAAGCTACACGTTTGCTTTTGCGAACAGTATAGGTTATGATAAGCGTGTGCACAAATGAGCCATCCCACGAGAAAACAGACATTATGAACTCTGTGTTATGTATCGAACCAGATAATCCTGCGCCGTCCGCGCATGCTAATCCGGGCCGACACATTCCGTCTCAAGGGGGATAGAGGTATAGAGTGATGATTCCTGAAAAAAACAATGTATGTTTGGGTTAACCTGCGCGGCTTGCTTAGGCATGCTTAGGCTGATACGGGTCGGTACTTTACGAAAACTCCGCAATGTTGGTTTTCTCGTGGGACGGAACACGTGTACCTTTTCGCATGGACCGGTTCAAATATGAAGTACATTGGAACCCGTGTATAAAGACCATCCATGGGAAGGCAACGCTATGGTCTTTGTTCACAGGTGGTGCCCGTATGGAACGCCGAATCTACATAAACTCAAATATTTGAAGAGCTCTTCAAATATTAAGAGAGCTCTTCAAATAATTAGAGAGCTCTCCAATTGAATTAATGATATCATCAATTCAATTGGAGAGCTCTCTAATTGATTTAAAGACCTCTCTAATTCAATTGAAGATATCTCCAAATCAACAATTCATTTGTTGCTCTCACTAATTGAATTAGAGAGCTCTCCAAATCAATTGGAGATATCTTTAATTCAATTAGAGAGAGCAACAAATGAATTGGAGATATCTCCAATTCTTCCAAATTAAACATATCCATAATTGATTTGGAGATATCTCCAATTGAATTGCAGAGCTCTCCAATTGATTTGAAGATATCTCTAATTGATTTGGAGATATCTTCAATCAAGTTGATTTGGAGATATCTTCAATTGAATTAGAGAGCTCTCCAATTCAATTGAAGAGCTCTTCAATTGAATTAATGATATCATCAATTCAATTGGAGAGCTCTCTAAATATTTGAAGAGCTCTTCAAATATTTGAGTTTATGTAGATTTGCGTTCCCTCTTCAAATATTTAGAGAGCTCTTCAAATAATTAGAGAGCTCTCCAATTGAATTACTGATATCATCAATTCAATTGGAGAGCTCTCTAATTGATTTGCAGACCTCTCTAATTCAATTGAAGATATCTCAAAATCAACAATTCATTTGTTGCTCTCACTAATTGAATTAGAGAGCTCTCCAAATCAATTGGAAATATCTTTAATTCAATTAGAGAGAGCAACAAATGAATTGGAGATATCTCCAATTCTTCCAAATTAAACATATCCATAATTGATTTGGAGATATCTCCAATTGAATTGCAGAGCTCTCCAATTGATTTGAAGATATCTCTAATTGATTTGGAGATATCTTCAATTAAGTTGATTTGGAGATATCTTCAATTGAATTAGAGAGCTCTCCAATTCAATTGAAGAGCTCTTCAATTGAATTAATGATATCATCAATTCAATTGGAGAGCTCTCTAAATATTTGAAGAGCTCTTCAAATATTTGAGTTTATGTAGATTTGGCGTTCCATATGCCCGAGTATTCATCTGGTATGATTCAAGTTTGTGTGAAGCTTTTTGACGTGTCGATGACTGGTTTAACAACAATGAAATTCCGCCTGCAAATAATTTATTGTTCCTTTATTTAACGCTCGTAAATTGAATGTTTCCGCTAAAACAAATATTACGTGTTATAATATGTATGTTGTTATTGCCGAATTCAGGATACCAATATTAAAACTTTAATTTAAGATAACGATTGTTTATGTGATGTAGGCCTATCCAGGGTCCGAAATACACGTGAAAAGCTTAAATTTAATGATCAGCTAAAACATTAGACCTGTTGCAACACGGGATTCGAACACACGCTCAAGAAGTCCATCGTTGATCCCGCTGAACCACTAACCATATGTATATACCTTAAATACCTTGTATGTAGGAGTAAGTAGGAAAGCCTATCCTTGACTAGGGCACATAAAGGACACTCAACGATTCTCATGACAGTTTATAAATGAGCCCGTCCATGGGAATAGTAACAGGTTGGCATTTCTGAACAGTGTAGGTTAAGATCAGTCGGTAGCTCTGTTCAGTCTTATCAGAATCTACACAAGCCGACAGACGCTTCTAACAAGTTTATGTGAGTACTATGTGAATATGCATATTATACATATTGATCAGACTTTGTGAATGATCAGGCTGAGGGTTATGGATGGCCATTCTCTCTGGTTTATTCTGTTATTCGGCCAGAAATTGTTAAATTGTCAAATGCATTCATACATGGATGGATTATACATCTTTTTTGCGTAATAAAATATATATATATATATGTATCTGCACTACTCACACATGTCAAATTGTACCTCTTCCCGTGGATATATCTTTAACCCTTTCCCGCATACGACAATTCTGCAGCAGACGACTTTGAACATATTTTGTCAAAAAATAGAAAAATCTCTATAATTGAATGGATAACCTATGACTAAAAGTGGAAAACATTGTGTCAAAAGGAGTAATTCCTCGTTTTGAGCAATTACTTCTTTTGTCACTATGTTTTCAAAAAGCTGTCTGCTGCAGAGGCGTCAGAAAGCGTATATATGAGGGAAAGAGTTGATAGTGTAAATTAACAAACAAGTGAAGGATTAGGGTGGCCAAAAGGTGATTTAAGTGCATATAGGTAACCTAATGAGGTAGGACACCCACATGAATATCAACCTGGTCTCACCCGCCAATGACCAATGTCTTTCAGTCAAATGGTGCCATAATGGACATGGACCGACAAGTGACCCCCTCAGTTATTCCCTGCCTATGTGACTTCTGTATCCCACAACACTCATATAGACACAACCATACACATGTACAGTACTATATATGAGCGGCGATCTTCGAAATTCAACCGTAAGGTATTTTCGACCGCTGTAGATCCATCTAGATCAATCAGCCAGCGCAGCTGCACAGTATTATTTAACTCTGCATTGTTCGGCAATTAGTAAATGATTTAAAATGATTTATTGATATATGGCCACCGGCCTTTACATACATTTTCTGTACATGGAAAGCATGCAAAATACATTCAGTCATAGAATACTTTAGGTAGTATATTATTTGGATTCGTTAGTATGTAAGAACATGTACTTTTTGTTTCAAAACGTGTTATAACTATGTAAAGGTTAAGTTTCCCAGGAGCACCGTTCATATTGTATACAGGTCAGGATCAGGGTAATTCTTCTATGACGTCAACGTTTTAACCCTTTGCCTCATATGACAATTCTGCAGCAGACGACTTTGGACATATTTTGTCGAAAAATAGAAAATCTCAATAATTGAATGGATAAGCTATGACAAAAAGTGGAAAACATTGTGGCAAAAGGAGAAATTGCACGTTTTGTGCAATTTCTTCTTTTGTCACTATGTTTTCAAAAAGCCGTCTGCTGCAGAGGCGTCAGAAAGCGTCTACATGAGGTAAAGGGTTAACTCGAATTGAAATAAGTTTTGTGTACATTGTTTACTTGTAATTGATTGGTTTAAAAATACACATGGTTATCCACAAGTTACTGTGAGAAAAAGCTATTATTCTAACCCTTTCTTATACATGAAACACCTCACATACTCGACAAATCCAAAAATGATACAACACAACTTCATATTTAGGATAGAGACTTGTATTTGCTGGTGCAGTCATTTGGCAATACATACGAATCAATTCAATATAACAGTCGTCAAAAGTACTACTACTAGATCAGGAACGTAGCTCCCTTTAGGCACTGTAGGCACGTGCCTACACATTTTTTCTCAAAATGCCCCAAAATGCAGCTGCGGCGATAGACATCTGCGTAATGTATCGACCAGATCAGCCTGCGCTGGGGATAGATGTATAGAGTAGTTATTCCTGAAACAGAAAATCCACAGGAGGCGAAAAGTGTCTATCCGGATAGGCCTGTGTGGCATGCTTAGGCTGATCCGGATCAATACTTTACGCAGAGTCCACAATGTTGATTTTCTCACGAGACGGCCTACACATTGATTATTGCAAAGCTACGCCCCTGTAGATATCTTGACACCAGAAATGGACTAAACCGTGATTATCATCAATTCTGAGAAATAGAAAAAAAAAAGAATTATCTTAATGCGTTCGGTGGTTTGGGGTGGTGGTGCTGGGGGGGGGGGGGGGGGGGGGGGGGTTCATGGGTAGGGAACTATCCCAACTGTGCATTTCCAAAGCCTTCCTCAATAACTGAGCGCACACATCTACGTATCATCCTCGAATGGCTCGAGTATCGGGGTAATACACATGTTTACCCAGTGGAAATGCACCAGACTCTCGAACTTCTTACACTATCCCTTGATCACGTAGACATTGTGTATTCATTAACTCCACCGAGCCATGTAAAAAGCGGGTGATAATAGTTTTATTTATATTTTCCACTTTCAGATTTTAGTAAAAAGCTTATACACTCGGTAGCTCGCTGTGTGCTCCTAAGATAACAACATCACCAATACACATCAATCGAAGAACAGTCACGAGAGATACAACAACAAGACGACGAACAAATATAGATGACAAACAGTGTACAGAATAATTGTTAACAGATCGCTCAAACGCAAAATTAAGTTGTTGATTTTTGGAAATCCGTGACATTACCAATTTCACCGTTTTCAATAGACTACTTGAATACTCAAAAGACAAACACAGTAAGATATTACAAACAATGCAACAACCAGTTATAATTGTGCATGGTGGAGCATGGACCATTCCCGAGGATCTCATTGAAGGGTCACGAGTTGGAACCAAAAATGCTGCACGTGCAGGGTACAACGTGCTTAAGAAAGGGGGAAATGCCATAGATGCAATAGAGGCAGCTGTTTGTGCTTTAGAAGATGATCCAACTTTTGATGCAGGTAAATCCATCATCTCCATTTACTATTCGAACTACATCATAGGGAAAACCGGTTTTCGGTAGGGTTTTATTTAATTAAGCCCGAAAGAGCGAAAAGGAACACGTTGACTTGCATGAACAGTGAATATCCAGATCAGCCTGTACATTAACACAGTCTAATCAAGATTAACACTGTTCACAAATTACTAACGTGAGCTTGTTAGAATATGCCGTCAACGTGTGTAAACTTTGATATGACGGACTAGATATGCCGGTTGATCTTGAAATGCTTGTTTAAAAAGGCCAGTTTCAGGGGCGTAGCTCCCTTTAGGCACTGTAGGCACGTGCCTACATATTTTTTTTCTAAAATGCCCCAAAATGCAGCTGCGGTGATACACATCTGCGTAATGTATCGACCAGATCAGCCTGCGCTGTCCGCGCAGACTGATCCGGCCGACACATTCCGTCTAAAGGGGGATAGATAGAGAAGTGATTCCTGAAACAGAAAATCCACAGGAGGCGAAAAGTGTATATCCGGGTACGCCTGTGTGGCATGCTTAAACTGATCCGGATCGATACTTTACGCAGAGTCCACAATGTTGATTCTCTCACGAGACGGCCTACACATTGATTATTGCCAAGCTAAGCCCCTGAGCTTGTACCCTTTCCACATGCGTTGAACCGCCTAAATGTATAGTCTGTTCTGATCATCCCCCACTCCAGAATCTTCTTGGGTCCTCGTCAAACTAGATGATGTGCAGGAAGAGCCTGAATAGACTGTGCGAAACTGCAATCCGATCTGGATCTTCGCTGACCGCGTGGTTTATACATTTATAGTTCAGGGAGTCTTTATCGTTTTATATTATATTGTTATAATTTCAAAAATAAATAACTCCCACAGATTAGAATCCTATAGATTATTCAAATTTGAATTTGAATTAGAAAACTATCTAACATGCATTAGAGAAAGAAAATATCAAATATCTTATTCAAAGTTCAGACTCTCCAGTCACAAATTAGCAATTGAACAAGGACGACATTTAAGAATAGACAAACACCAAAGGCTTTGCACAAACTGTAACATGGGTATGATCGAAAATGAATACCATTTTTTACTAATATGTCCAAAATTTACTGTTTTAAGAAAACAATACTTTAAAAGTTATTATTGCAAATGGCCAAATATTAATAAATTCATTTCTTTAATGTCCTCTACATCAGTTAAAACACTAAACAATATAGGAAAATATTTACATAAAGCATTTGAATCGAGAAGGTAAACAAAAAGTTTATATATTATTAAAATAAATATATAATTCGTATCCATTACAGGAATATATGAGTTGAATATACATTGTACGATTATTAACGCAATTATGCTAGTTAACATAATATTATGCTCTCCTTGAAAATAGTATACATGTATGTGTGTAACCTGTCTTCACCATGACTTCAAATTTGTATTTGTTTATGGCTACAAATTTTGTAAATTTAAACTGTATGTTATGTTAAAAAAAAAAAAAAAAAATCTAAACTTGATACTGAACGAAGAATAATTTCTTAATTTGTAATGGTGCTGTGAAATCTTTAAAACTCTAAGTTACTGTAGAATTGGATTGACAATCTAGCTTTTCCCCTACACATTAGCTGAAAGAATCAAGCATTGCCGATTTGCAAGTATGTATCCCAAATATATGTCAATCTATATATATATATATATATATATATATATATATATAGCACTGACCGCTAGCTATAATCTGTATACTAATTACTAATACAATATTACAGATTCAGAACATATTTAAAAAATACGGACGTAAATACTGGCCCAATGCCAGCTACATTGTAAGAGATCAAAGTAAGCAATTTACTAATATTTATAGTTGATTATAGATTTAACAAAATGTTTATTGGTCAAATCACGACAGTTATTTCAAATTAATATCAATTCCATCTCTTAGAGTGAATAGAAACTGAATGTAATCTTCTATACAGGTCTATATCAGACAATGCTCGTTAGAGTGGGAAAGAAGCTACCATACTTCATATTATGATGGCTTAATCACAGCACATTAAACCTAATTTATAAGTGTGTGTTTTTGTCCAAGATAACACAATTTCTGCCGACCAAATCCATATCATTATCTTGTATTACCTTGGCTTTAAGATGAAAATACAAACCAAATTAACAAAAAAGTTCGAAATAACGCTTTGCAAATCTTATTCAAGATAAGACTACGACAATACTAACGCCATTGTTTTATTGGGTATACTTGATTAACGAATGCACACCTGTCAACGATGCATTATAATTAATCACCAGTCGTCAGGCTAACCCGTCTGTATTTAAAGATTAACCTTGACCGAAATCCACATTTATAGCAAAGACCTTGAAAACAATCTGTAGTAGGACAAACATGAAGCTTACAAACCACGTCATTTATAGGTGTTTTTTTTTTTGGCTCGCCCTTGCTTTTGGCTCACCACCAGAAGAGGACAAAAGCCGATAGGAGAACGTTTGTGATTAAACGATTTAAAAAGTCCAAGGCCTGAGTTATATGTTTTAATTGAACAAATCTTACCCCTTGTAAGATTTTCTTTTTTGAAGAAACGGTAAATTAAGGACAGATGAGATATAATTTACAATTTCATTTGAATGTTTCTTAAATAAATGTCGTTATCAAAGATATATATATATAGAACATGTTTGGAATAAACCCTACGATAGACTTACCCTTATTATGTTGTACTTTACTTTGAGCAACAATTTTGTATTATGGTATTCATTTCTTTAACACAATAATTTCGAACACATTATACAAAGATAAGCATGCACATTCGCGCAATCTAATCTTAGACTGTTTTGTGCTCAACTCATGTATATGTATGTTAACGATGATACCATTTGAAGGACTTCATGGAGTGAAGGGCTGACATGTTTCTGACCTTCATCAGAGTCTTATTTCCAAACGGACGTAAATAGAGCTTGTTGCAAGATGTGCCACCGAGACACAAGAAAGATCAAACTCAGACATCTTTAATATGTGTCCTTGGAATTAAGTCAGATGCAGATGCATTTTTGACACATCTACAATTGACGACTTTAGCAAGGTTGTATCAAGATGAAACATTGCTTATAGAATAAGCAATATATTCGTAAGCCTTATTCAAAAACAGTGTACGTTCATTTAAAGAGATAGTTGCAAGATGTGCTACCGTGGCGAAATTAAGAATAAAACTCAGACATTTTACCCAATTGGAATTAAGCCTTTTCTATCTATATGCAGATGCATTTTTTAGGCATCCTCAATTATTAACTTTGACTGTATCGTCCTCGAAAGAGAAATTGATCATAAAAGGCAATTAATTCTATATTTACATTATTTATAACTAAATGCAATCATTATACTTTCGCTTATAGCCATAGAACTATTTCATATTTGGATAGATGTTATGAACATTGTTTGTTGCTGAAAGGGTTAACACAGGTTAACACAGGTGGACTGTCAATTGTGCAGTACAAAAAGGCTACTGCAAGAAAGTAAACCACAATTGATCACGTTTGGTATAAAGTCAGTCAAATACGTGTTTTCAATGTGACATTGTTGTGAGAATAGCTTAGTCACGGAATTTTCTTGTTTAAAGTTACTCGCCGATTCTGAAATTGAAAAGGACTGCATGGATGATTTGCTGAACCGCTAATGTATGAATCCATTTTAGGCTTGACTCTTCAAGGAGCCCGGATAATGGTTACTCGTATTCTTACATTATAAACCTAAGCAAGTTAAAACTATTTTCTATTTGGTAAATTACATGACCGAATTCCTAAGATCCAATGAATGATAACGATCATAATAACGCCCCACATAAATCGCGAAGCTCTAGACAAGAAGTTGTATTTAACCTTTTTCCCACATACAACAAATATACAGCGGACGACTTTTGAAACACCTGGGAAAAACTATGGAACATTTATATAAATTAATGTATTTTTGCGGGAAAATAATGAACACATTGTTGCAACGGGAGAAATTGCTCAAAATGTTTTTAAAACTTGTTTGTTGCAAATGCCAGAAAATACTACTGCGAGTGGGGAATGGTTATAGTTAGTACTGTATCAATTAACAATACCATACACGGATTTCCGTATATTGGTTGTGTGGTAAGGGTAAGACATGTCGTTCTATACGTAGACATTGGATCATACACTCTGGTTAGTAGGCTTACATGTTGAGAGGTGCCGAGTCCCGGTAACTCAGTCACTAGCGACGCGATCTGTCAATTCAGAGGCTGTGAGTTCGAACTCCAGCTCGATCAACATTCTTTCCGCCGTTTGACAAAATTCAATTGGACACGCGTTATTCGTCTACCACCTGTGGGCTCCGAGACCATTCGTTTGGAAAGAATGTTTTGTGGAATACTGATGTGAGAAAGCCAGAACACACATGGGTAGCTGAACTAGCCGCTTTAATATGCCGTGAATATTTGTTGAAAAAAGCGTCAAACGACAACAATCAGTACACGAATAGAGAATAACAAAAATGCATGAATGATTGCGAACGGTTATTATCATTGCCACCGTAAACATTCTGATGCCGAATAATCAAATACATGTATTTAAGTTCAACCAAATATATTTGCATATATATATTTGACGAATAACAGGTTTACTAATTCATTCTTTTCTTTTCCCAGGTTGTGGATCCGTATTAAACCTGAACGGTGAAGTTGAGATGGACTCGGTCATTATGGACGGACGGACACTCGACACGGGGGCCGTGGCATGTGTACAGAATATCAAGAATCCTATCAAACTGGCGAGGACTGTTATGGAAAAGGTAGGGTCTAGATTTAATTACGTTTAATAAATCTTCAATAGTAAGCCGGAGTTATGATTTCAGTGCCATGTACTTGATTTGTAACTGCTGGTAACACATTATTGTGTTACTCGTTCCAACTCAGAAACAATTCGCAGCAGATGACTTTGAAAACGTGTAGGCTAATTATTGACAATTTTTTTAACTGAATGTATTAACTAAATAATACAGTTGAAATAATTGTTGCGATAGGGAAAATGCTCCGATTATGAGCTTTATCTCCGTTTCCTACTTTGTTGAAAAAAACGTTTTATGCAAAAACGTCAGCACAATGTAAACAGTTAATTGACTTGCTGTATTTTGTTCAAAGATGTTGCCTGGCATCGTATACTCATGTAGTGAAAGGTTAAAGTTTATCTGAAAGGAAAACGTACCATAGTGTAAGAACCACGAATCACTACGTAGAACATTCCTCGGTGGTCACTGCATCATTTAAAGTAAAGGCTCGGCGATTTTCGTTCGAAGACGTATCAGATCGGCATTGTTCGTGGTCTTGCTGGTCATTTTCGGTTCAATGATCATCTAGCACTCGGCTGATACCGATCTCTAACGACTTCATACGGAAATGAACGAACCAATAAAGGAGGGTTTATTTCTAAAATGAACTTGGCTGATAAACAATAACAGCAGCAAAAAGTTCAAAATTATATTCTGTGATATTTTACGATTGCTCTGATTTTGTCTCCAACCAATCTCGAAATCATACTATATATAACATACGAATTACATATGAGAACGTGAAAAGTAATTTGTCCTAAATATTTCCCTTAATATCTCTTAAATTTGATTTTTTTTGTATTTGCCTAGACTTTGAACTCTTTCCTTTCGTTTCGTTTCAACTCATTGCTATGGTATTATTATGCAGACCGATCATTGTCTATTGGTCGGAAAAGGAGCAAACCAGTTCGCAGAGGAAGTTGGTATTAAAACCGTTCCTACAGAAAGTCTGGTATCAGAGGAGGCTATACGAGAGCTGGAATGTTTTAAGCAGTACGGCAGCACAGTCGACTCTTTATTCAGAAAACGGTAAGATTGTTGATAGAACCTTTTCACAAATTCCAAAAATCTGACTTAACGAAATCTCTATAAATGAAATTATTGATATTATAACGAACTGAAAACACTGTGGCAAAAGGGGATATTGCTTATTATGAGCAATTTCTCTGCTTTTGTCAACATTCCACTGATAAAGATCTGTTAAAATGCTCAGGTGCATGTGGTTTAGAGTTGACAAATTACATCTAAGCAATGTCTCATGCAAACAGAGCTTTCTTGAAGCAGAGTTTAGACTTTCTCTAAACGGACCTAATGTGCCAGTAGGACAAGATGTTGAATAGGGAAAACGATCTTGATTCGACTTCGCCGAAGCACAGACCGATCTTCGTCTCGGAGGTCGGTTTTTGTGTTACGTGTCCCATCGTAGAACGTGTCTTCAATATCACATTTTGAAAACATCGACAGACTATATACAAAAAGACAAAAAAGGGCGCTCACGATTGAAACGAAATGAAAACTCGATTTGACATAAGTAATCATTTCGTTATAAATATGATTGAACTATTGGAACGGCCAACCTGGACAATTAACTCTCTCCCAATTACAAAAGCCTGTAGCCGAGGACTTTTTTTTTGTCATACACATGGAAACTCTTTATAAATAAAAGGAGAAAATGCCCCTTTTGCTTCAATGTTTCCAAAATTCATCTGCAACAGTCTGAAAGCGTCTGTATATGGGAAAAGGTTAAAAGCAGAATGTGGGAAAGCAGGGTCAAAGTAATAAACAGGTTTATCTAAAAGGAAGTTTTTTTCATTGTCTTCTCTGAAATATCGTTCATGTGTTTTTTGATGACAGGGAGGGTTAACCCTTTCCCTCATATAGACGCTTTCTGACGCCTCCGCAGTAGACGGCTTTTTGAAAACATAGTGACAAAAGAAGAAATTGCTCAAAACGAGCAATTTCTCCTTTTGCCACAATGTTTTCCACTTTAAGTCATAGGGTATCCATTCAATTATAGAGATTTTCCATTTCTTGACAAAATATGTTCAAAGTCGTCTGCTGCAGAATTGTCATATGAGGGAGAGGGTGAACAAATGTTGTCCCATATGTTTGCCATTTATCAACACCGAATAACTGAGATGAACCGCGTCGGGGGATTTGGCTTCTAAATGCATTTGCGTGCAGTTAAGGTTTGGCCAAGCCCGTGCATACACACAGTCTCATCAGGTTCTGCACTGTTTGTCTAAAAGTAACAAAAACGTGACAAAAAAACAACTATAACTGTAGCCCGTTTGTTATATGCGTATTTACCTTCATGTATAATCCCGTTACGGAGAGTTACTAAGACACATCATTATTACCCGCGGTCAGCATCTTTAACCGTTTATCGGATAGGTAATTTTGTTGTCGTTTGCGTTGAAAAAGAGCCATATCTGGTAAATTTCAAGATTTGGATACATTATTGGGAAAGGGTGAAAAAGCTCGATAATCACCCAAATATAGAATGTATAATGTTTTATTAATGTTAATATACAAAGATTTGTCTGTAAAATAAGCGCGAAAACAGGAAAAACTGTATGAGGAATGTTTACATTAATATTGTGGTACAAACACGTGACAATGTCAAAAGAGGGATATGGTAAATTTAGAACCATTTAACCGCATTTCTGTTTATGACAGTCAATAATTAATTTAGTCCGTATATGAACTGGACTATTAATTTAACCCTTTCTCTCTAACAAGAGTTCTACAGCAGACAACTGTTTTAACTCAAGGATATAGCATATCTCTATAACGGGACGTATTATTATTTAAATCATAATGAACAGTTTTTCCTTTTGTCACATTGTTTGCGAAAGTGGTCTACTGCAGATGCGTCAAATTGCGTCGCCAAATTGGGTAAGCATAAATATGGTAAAAGGGAAAGTTAACTTATAAGGCTCAATGTAATGCGGGATTTAGAAGACACTATTTTTATTTTTAAACATAAACATGTCCAGTACAGGGGCGTAGCTCCCTTTAGGCACTATAGGCACGTGCCTACACATTTGTTCTCAAAATGCAGCTGCGGCGATAGACATCTGCGTAATGTATCGACCAGATCAGCCTGCGCTGTCCACGCAGACTGATCCGGCCGACACATTCCGTCTTAGGGGGATAGATGTATAGAGTAGTTATTCCTGAAACCTGAGAAAATCCACAGGAAGCGAAAAGTGTCTATCCGGGTAGGCCTGTGTGGCATGCTTAGGCTGATCCGGGTCGATACTTTACGCAGAGTCCACAATGTTGTTTTTCTCACGAGACGGCCTACACATTGATTATTGCAAAGCTACGCCCCTGCAGTATCCCTTTCCCTGAGACCGTATAACGTCACTATTTCAGAACAACCGGCCACGACACAGTGGGTGCTGTAGCGTTAGATTGCCATGGTAACATAGCCTTTGGTACATCGACCGGTGGTATCTCTTGTAAAAAGCCTGGCCGTGTCGGGGATAGTCCCATCGTAGGTAAGTTACTTTTACAAAACACTACAAAACACTGTACATACCTTGTATAGGCTTATATATCAGCCACGGGGGCCTCTGTCTCGTGAGCAAGTGATCAGAGATTCAAACCTGGTGGCTAGATTGTTCTTGCTGCGTTTCGATGACCCGACAAGTAGTTCACTACTGGTACGGAGATGTCTGCCTTCCTCGTGCCGTGTAAAGATGTATGTGTCCAGAACTAAGCCTGTTCCGAATTAGTAACAAACATTAACGACCCTTTCAATAGAAATGATTCAGCGGTAGTCTGCGAACAAAATGCCTAAACGTATAGTATTGCAAGTATCGATAATTACTTGTCTGCGCATCCACGCTAAGTATTCAACTGGATCCCGGTTTATACATGTTGTTTTGGAACCGTCTATGACTAATTGGCGAACAGTGCAGACAGAGTCAGGTCCAGTATCTATGTTTATATCGAATGTGTCAGGTTATTAAGTAAAACGAATATAGTTTTGATAATTTCATGCAGTACTTTTATTATCATTACAGGTGCGGGTGGATACGCTGATAATGAAGTGGGTGGGGTATCGTCAACTGGACATGGTGAAGCGATCTCTAAAGTTGTTCTTGCACATCATATCATCACACTCATGAGAAATGGTAAGTATGCGTTTTCTAGACTGATCAGTCATTTCATGTGTTATGTTGCCGTGATATAACTGAAATCTAGTTGAAAACGGCATAAAAACACAATCACACGAAAACATCCAGTCAATCCTTTAACAAGGACCGATGAATCTACACATTTATTAATTGAATCAAACATATCCATCAGAAACAAAAAAAAAGTATTTAGAGATTAAATAAAAATTAACGAAAATGAAATATTCCCTCAATACCAAAGTCTGTAAAAACGTTTGATTATTTCCAGCGACGAGATGGCGGCCATTTAATTTCGAGAATATGCCATTTAAGATTGCCTTTAACTTCAAGGGAAAAGTTAAGGCAAGGTACAGCGCTCCTTAAATGTTAAGGGGAAAATGGACCGATTTAAGGAATAATTTTACCTGAGGATGATTGGGAATAGCGTCTTAGGAAATTCCTTAAAAATAAGGAAAAATTGGTGAATTTAAGGGAAATCTCCGTTTTTAAGGATTTCTTTCTTCCTTTGGAGCTTTGTGAATACGGCCCCTGATTGAGATTACGTTATTTTAAAAACCAACTCTAGGAGTTATCCCTTTCCCAAATACAGCCTTTAATTTATCATCATTATGATCAGTTTCTCTTGTCACAATATTTTCAAAAGTATTCTGTTCTTATTACGTGAAAATGCGTCTACATGTGGTTAGGAAAATGGTTATACAAGTTCACTCACCTATTCCAGGTCTTACTGTCCAGCAAGCCACGGACAAAGCCCTGGCGAACATGGCCAAACGTGTCCATGGTTACGGAGGTGTTATTGCTATTGATAACCAAGGTAACATCGCCAAATCCTTCACAACGGAGAGAATGGCATGGGCATGGATAAAGGACGATGCCCTGCATCACGGTATACACATGGACGAGGATATACTTGAACCTGTAAATGACACCGTGGACAAGTAGGGAACCAATATCGCTTAAAGGGAACAATGAGACAGGATGTCCGTTAACCTCTTTCTCACATGTCACACGTCATCAGCAGACGGCTTTGCAAGCATCTGGTTTAATGTTGAGAATGGCTTTTATTGACAGTATAATTCTTGAAAAGAGTTAAAATCATTCTGGCAAAAAGGGAATTTGCTCACCATACTTACTCTCCTTTTTTGTCACAATGTTTTCAAAAGACGTCTGATTCACGCGAGTCAAAATACGTTTATATGTTGGAAAGGAATTACCCTTTCCGACATGGGACAAATCATCAGCAGACCACATTGAAAACATCTAGGAAAATATACTAAAAAATCTAATTTACAGTATATTATTGAATAGAGTTAAACTCATTGTGGTAAAAAGAGAAATTTCTTGTTAAAGGCAATTTCCCCCTTCTGCAGAAATGATTTCAAAAGTCGTCGGCTTCAAAAGCGTCAGAACACGTCTGCATGTCAAAAGGGGTCAATGCTATACGACTATGCAATTGAGATGACGCGCTACGCATTGAATTAATCCAGACTTTAGCTAAAATTGAATCACCTATTATACTATTTAAGAAAGTTACTGTATATATATATACAAAGTAAATACAGCTTGGAAGAGCTTAATCTGAGCCTAAAAACCTACATTTTACGATGATGCTACATATTTGTATAGTTCAATGTTTACCATAACCATTCACCAGCGGCTTGCTATATTGTTAACCCTTTCCCTCATACGACAATTCTGCAGCAGACGACTTTGAACGTATTTTGTCAAAACATAGAAAATCTCCATAATTGAATGGATAACCTATGACAAAAAGTGGAAAACATTGTGGCAAAAGGAGAAATTGCACGTTTTGTGCAATTTCTTCTTTTGTCACTATGTTTTCAAAAAGCCGTCTGCTGCAGAGGCGTCAGAAAGCGTCTATATCAGGGAAAGGGTTAAACGACCACAAGAAGAAAACGAAAAATCCTGTTCCTGCTATTTCGACGGGCAAGCTTATCTTGATCTTCGCTTGGTGCATTGTCTTCAAAGTTCGTTTTCGTGTCTTGAATAATTGACAATTTAACCTTTTCACCTTATAAATGACCTCAAAAGAAAGTGTCAAACATATAATACCTTTCCCACATACGAACGCTTTTTGACTTTCCCTCTACGACAATTCTGCAGCAGACGACTTTGAACGTATTTTGTCAAAACATAGAAAATCTCCATAATTGAATGGATAACCTATGACAAAAAGTGGAAAACATTGTGGCAAAATGAGAAATTGCACGTTTTGTGCAATTTCTTCTTTTGTCACTATGTTTTCAAAAAGCCGTCTGCTGCAGAGGCGTCAGAAAGCGTCTATATGATATCTAAGCCTACTCTGTTCAGAAATGCCAACTTGAACCTTTTTGAATGGACGGCCTAATATTTATGATACATTTGGATAAACTTCTTTATACCGATCACTACATTACCTGATGCATGTTTCGGTTGAGCAGTATTTATGATTTGACAATTTCCTTGATACAGAAGATATGGACTTGTTGTGGAAAAGAGGAGAGAATGTTCAAAATTATTATATTCTTCCTTTTCCAAAATGTTTTCCACTTTGTATCTAAAACGAATTCGTCACCTTAGTGTAAAAACTCAATAAGTACATTTTTGTAATTTTACAGGAGAGCATTTAAACTGATTTTCTGATTTTAGAAAAATGACACTTGATTTTATTTTATTTTTAAGATTTGTAATAAAAGAGATATTTGGTAAAAATGCACTTAAACGACCACAAGAAGAAAACGAAAAATCCTGTTCCTGCTATTTCGACGGGCAAGCTGATCTAGATCTTCGCTTGGTGCATTGTCTTCAAAGTTCGTTTTCGTGTCTTGAATAATTGACAGTTTAACCCTTTCACATTATAAATGACATCAAAAGAAAGTGTCAAACATATAGTACCTTTCCCACATACAAACGCTTTCTGACGCCTCTGCAGCAGACGATTTTTGTAAACATAATCAGCAATTTTATGGAGATATTTAACGTTCTTTGCAAATAAGTTTTCAGTTTCGTCTGCTGCAGATTTGTTGCATTTTGGAAATGCTTAAGCGACGTTGGGCAGATTTGTTACATTTCGGAAAGGCTTAAGAGATGTTGGGCAGATTTGTTACATTTCGGAAAGGCTTTAGCGATGTTGGGCAGATGTGCTACATTTCGGAAAGGCTTAAGCGACGTTGGGCAGATTTGTTACATTTCGGAAAGACTTAAGCGACGTTGGGCAGATTTGTTACATTTCGGAAAGGCTTAAGCGACGTTGGGCAGATTTGTTACATTTCGGAAAGGCTTAAGCGACGTTGGGCAGATTTGTTACATTTCGGAAAGGCTTAACCCTTTCCCTCATACGACAATTCTGCAGCAGACGACTTTGAACATATTTTGTCAAAAAATAGAAAATCTCTATAATTGAATGGATAACCTATGACTAAAAGTAGGAAACATTGTGACAAAAGAAGAAATTGCTCGTTTTGAGCAATTTCTCCTTTTGTCACTATGTTTTCAAAAAGCCGTCTGGTGCAGAGGCGTCAGAAAGCGTCTATATGAGGGAAAGGGTTAAGCAACGTTTACTACTTACATTAAAGTTGATTATCCCAGAGAACCGCTTATACATCTCGGTAAATGTAATTTGTTCTATTCTAATACTGTATATAGTTCTAATTCAAAATAGTGCATCTTGTACATACATTATCATATGTTCTCAATGGCATTGTAAATATAGTGTAAATACATGGTTTTATTTAAAATTAACTAAACACTTTAAACTCGTTTTACTTATTACTTTTTTCATCGTTTCGAATGTTTGTTGTTTAAAACATATTGACGACTCTGTAGCAGGGACTTTTGAACTAGTTAAATCGGCTTCGTTCGAACAGTTGGATGAAGTAGCTAGCGAGGATAATAGAAGTTGGCCAAAGAAGACTATGGTGGTTTCCCTTATTATATTCTTAACGTGCACTTTACGTATGATAAGTCATAACTTAATTTGAATCCTCCGCGGTTGTCAGAGTTTGGGTCTTGTTGCATCTACGTACAGTGAGGACTCACGTTATTCTGTGTACAGTCAAACTTGTCTTAGGCAGCCACTCAGGGGATAGTGAAAAGTTGGCTGCTTAATAAAGGATAACAATATAGAAGAAAAAATGTTTTGGTCAATCTTCAAGTGGCTTCTTACTACAAAGTGGCTGCTTTACAGAGGTGGCCGCTAACACAAGTTTGACTGTATGTACAACTTAGTCTTTGTCCGCCTGCGTATTATACAGACCAAAACTGCATATTCAGACAAAAAGAAGAAGTGTGGACCAACTAGTTGCAATTGAAATTAAGATGAGCACGTCCATTGTGTGTGTGTAACCCTGAACAGTATTTGGTCAGATAAACATATGTATACATCTGATCTACTCAGTATTATCACAATCTGAACATGTTGAACGAATGTTCTTACACGCTAAGTTTAAGTAATACATGATCAGTGTATATCATCTTGATCAGACGGTGCGGATGCAAATAATCTACATTTTTCACTAAAGCCACCTCATACATTTTTTTCATGGACGGGCTCAATTGATAACAGAGGCAATAAGCCCCTTAATTGCCAGACGCGGCTCAATGCTAAAACGTAGCCAACAGTTCGTCTAAAATCAAAGATGTCTGCACCTGTCATAATAGTGCATGATGGTGCCTAACCAAACGCGTCGGATACCATGTTCTAAAGACCGGAGGGTCCGCTATTGACGCAGCTGTATGCGTTCTAGAGGATGACCCGACATTTAATGCAGGGTTTGTAAAATAGTATTATATTGGCCTAAATCTTTTCGCTTTCAGATCGAATGTTTAGAGATTAGAGATAATTATCGTCGAAATCAACAGTATATCAGATTATACAAGAAAATGCTCTAGTCACACGTCATTATCTTGTACCACTTTATGCCATACATATTTTGTTGAAAATGTATTTTAGGAGTTTTCAGATTCTTCTAACACAGTTGTTGCTAGGTGGTTATTACTTCTTACAGTAATCTGTTCATATTTTATGATCGTTGATAAAAACTGTGGTCTAAAAGCAGCACCTACTCCTGTTCATAGTCACTAGCACTTCATAAAATGTTAAAGGCTTTATGAAATCAGTACACATGTGTTAGAGACCGATCCTGGGTTAGCAGAAGTACGACTCATCACATATTTATCGCTGAATGCCAAATGGACTACCCGGCTGGTTCAAAGACCAAGACGGGGAGTACACTACCTAGAGCCGGCCCAGCGAAACCGCAGCTAAATATTATAACCTATGCAGATACAATCCTGCCCAAGTCAGCAGCGATTTGGTTCAAGAAAATTGCATTACCAATCTGGGAAAGATGCACCCTATCACTTAAATACAATGTACTATCAACTCGCTGCAAATCAAAATGCTTGACATAAAAACCACCACTTAACTGAGCTTTGTGAGCAGCAAAGTTATTTATACGGTGACGGATACGGTTCATAGCCTTAACAGTATTTGAATAACGCCAAACACGAAACACGCCTTGGCAGAATTTGAGACCAAATAATTTGGGCACCAGGAATTTTATCATTGATAAATTGAAATATGTCCACTTTGTCCATTTTGTGGACTTTAGTGTGCTCAATATCGTTCCCCACCGCAATGGATAATGATGTACTTCGGTTGCTGACCGTTGATGTTTAGGAGGGTTTGCATTGTAATGTCGTCAAATGCTATTATATGACGCACTGATCTACCTTTAGAAATAGTTACTTCCCCTACCCTAAAGAAACCACAAAATGCCAAAGAATAAGCAACAGCAACAATTTCATCTCTTACTCATTTGTATAAATTACAGCTAGTTTAGATTGGCACCCTAGGGCACAGCGGACTGAGAATTGGAGCCATGAAAAGTACTGTCAGGTTGCCCTGCATCCTTTACCCTGGGACAGAGAATTTGGTGATGATCCCCGAAACATTTCATGCATTTATGTGAATACAGACACAGGATTTTCTGGCAATCGCCTTTATAATTAAAATCGTAACACTTCATTCCTGTTTTAGTATTTTTAGAAATATCCTGCTTTACATGCTGTTGCATGTATAACATCCACAGTTCACCATCCATAACTGACCAATCATTATTAGGGTTCATACCCACTCTAAATCTGAATTGCTCATCATAATCCCTAAAACCTAACCCGCCATGCATTTGTTCCCCTGTTCGGACAATATTCAAGTATTTAAGAAGACCCTTGGGTTTTCTCCGGGTGAGCAGCAAGATAGATACAACTGTAAACATTAAACAGGTCTGTCCATTGCTCAATAGTATCTACATTGACAGGTGCTCTGGGCAATGATTTCGCCCATTTGATTTATCATCAAACGCTTATTCTGACTGTTTTGGACGTTTTTTAACATTGAAAGGTCAACATAGTGCCCCAACACAATCTCGTCCTTAATGTGTTGTTGAACATTCAACCCAAGCGCCGCATTGACACTAATCCCTCCCCCCCCCCCCCCCCCCCCCCCCCCCCCCCCCCACACACACAAGAAAAAGACCACCTCATTACCTTGGCCACCAGACAAAGCCACATTTGCCCAGCTACACCAACTGCCTCCTGCACACCGGCTGCAGCCTGCACACCAAGTTGACCAACTGCCTCCTGCTGGCACACACAATCACGCATTGAAATATCAACAATGGCTGCGGCTGCTGGGATGGGTCTCATGGACCGCTTCGGCCTAGGGCCATCCGTGCTTGCCATCCGTGCTTGCCACCTTTGCCTTCTTTCGTGTAGACATCCTAGTTATGTACGCACACATAATATACAAATTGAACAACTCAAATATTGTGAAGCATTTATATACAGTGACTATTCATTAATACTTCCTCTATCAAGTATTTAGCCGAGCCCCGGTAGCTCAGTAGGCAGCGACGCGGGCTGTCAATCCAGAGTAGGAATCCCGGCTCGGCCAACTTTCTTTCCGACGTTTGACAAAAGTCAATGTGACATGCGGCATTTGTCTTTCACCAGTGGGCTAAGTCTATGTGGAAAAGCAGCCAGTTGCTTGGGAAGTAGGTGAACTGGCCGCCGTGATATGCATATAAGTAGGTGAACTGGTCGCCGTATAAGCAACACCCAAGCTCGAACTTCTTCAAGCCAACGAATAGACTCTAATTTACTGCTACGCTACAATAATCTTATTCAACAATCATAAACGAACGACATCGTAATGTGCGTTAAAAATATATGAAATAATAACGATCAATTCAATTAAATATCAAAACAATGAAATTGCGGGGTTTCCCCCTTTTTTTCCAAATGCGATGCAACACACGTCGATATCTCCATCATCCGCACACATCCTTTGCCAAAATGTGTACATCAGATACTACCTCAACTACAGCTCAATTCGGGAAACCAAATAAATAACAGGCACGATCGCATTATAATTAATAAAATTGGAAGAAAAGATTTGTAGCCTTCTGTGACGAATTTGACCGGAAAAGAACGTTTGTATTGAGTTATTTACACACGTACGTAATACTCTCAAATCAAGGCACTGTACATGCCGATAGGTATCTCCCCAAAATAACATCTACTTTTTATTAGTAATAGCAGCCATTATTACTTATTACAGTGATCTGTTCATATTTTATGATCGTTGATAAAAACTATCTGAACGCTCCTTGGTTTACAGGCATGACATCGATATAGAACCATGATATCCATAATTACAACCATATAGCAGTGGCCCAGTTCTCAATCAAGGTATGTGACCCTTACGATTGACTTTATTTGCTTAAACATTAATAGAGCTATTCTGATATAATTATTCCTTTGATAACAATGGGCTTCATCTGTCTGTGACTTCCTATGAATTTCTTATATAACAAAAGCCCAGTGATGTAAACCTGTCATAAACTGTCAAGGTTGAAGGTTTTCGATTTGTTAGAGTGTAAACATTCGTTGTCTCGGATGTACTCAGATTGATATGGACAGGATTAGGTGCTCTGTCCTATTGGTTTTCTAGCACGCTGATGTAAGTAATATTTGAACAGTGTACTGTGTAGATGTACCGGCAGATATGAATATATGACCCGCCCGCGAGAAAACCAACATCATGGCCTCTGCGTAATGTATCAACCCGTATTAGCCTGTGCAGTCCGGTCAAGCTTATCCGAGCCGACACATTCCGTCTCAGGGGTTAGAGGTATAGAGTAATGATTGCTGAAACAGAAAATCCACAAGAGACGAAAAGTGTCTGTCCGGGTTAGCCTGCGCGGCATGCTTAGGCTGATCCGGCTCGACGCAGAGTCTACAATGTTGGTTTTCTCGCAGGACGGCTTATATACTGTACACAACAGTCAACATGTACACTTTCGCATGCATTGGCTCAATTATCATAATCCTATTTGAGTAAAATCACAGGAAATCTACCTATTGGTTTTGAAATCACAGGAAATTTACCAATTGGTTGTGAAATCACAGGAAATCCACCTATTGGTTTTGAAATCAGTGAAAGTTTCGATCCATCTACATACTGGTGAATCCGATTTCGCACATCTGTTCTTCAAAAGCTGTCGGGACGCGTGTACGTACAGATGGCGAAAAGTAAAGCATGATAAGAAGTCCCAAATATGTGTTTTGGTGCAACTTGCCTCATTGCTGTTTGCATAATGTGTTCAAAAACTTTTCACGGCGTTTCCTTGGGCAAGGTTCCAGTACGTATGGTTAATTTATCCTGACACAAGCGAGTCAATCGTAATGCTGACCTCACCATCCTGAGCGTCAAGGAATGAGAGCCATCACTACCACCACCATCTTAAAATCTTTTTTAATGTTCGACCATGTCGGGTTTTGAACCAATGACCTCCAACATCTAAAGCGGACACTCTACCACTAAACTACTGAGTCTGTTCAACTTACCTCATATGTTGTATTTACACTTGACGACCTTTGAGAAGGATATTTGCCAGGGCACTCTATCCAATATTGTTTATGTTAGTCAAAATACACGTCTGTAGAAAACTGTTTCATATACAACGTAAGCAATAGTGTAAATGTCTTTATTCTGGATCATGGAATACCATTTCCTTCACTCTACAACGTTTATACTTGTTTAAAAACTAGATTCAACATGCCCAGGATTTTTGTTGGATTCTTGTCTTTAAATGCTTTGAAATTGGAAATAACCCTACCGGTATTATGGACAATGGATTAACATTTACAAAGCTCTGCCGGCAGTCATAAATCACTTGCAACATCTCGTGTTTTTCGCAGACTGACCATTGTCGTCTAAGTGGGAAAGGAGCCAGCAGATTCGCCGAGGCAATCGGAATTGGAAGAGTACCTTCAAAGACATTGGTAACAGACAAATCCAAACATCGCTTAGCAATATTAAAAGAATCGTAAGAGCAGACAGTGGCTAGTGAATATACTAGATTCTCAACATGGTAAAATTTCCTATTAGATATTAGAGATTTGTATACACATTAGTACTGCAAATGTTCCAATTTACAACGGATCTCGACAGTGAAGCCCTGATTTTAAAATATTACAGCAATTGTATTTTTCCAAGACCCATGGCCTAGTACATGTTGCTTGTGAAATTCAGATGTCAGTAAGACAAACAGACATAATCTTTACTTAGTTCAAATCTGTAATACGCGAAATTCGAAAATAATTCCACATTACAGTTATCTTAGTGGCTATGATTTTTTATTTTTTTATTTTGGAGTTGCTTTGGGGAAGCAACGATGGTATGATTGCAGATGATAGCCATGCAGCTAACATTAACACTACATTTACATGCAGCTCAATATCAATTAAGGATATGTACATGTATGATCATATTATTTAATTGCTATTAAGTTCAAAGATAATGTAAATAAAGGATCTGATTAAATCGGTTCCCTCATATCAAGTACAATACAAGTTCCAGGAGAACTTATAGTAAATGAATGCACACATTAGCACGAGTTTTTATTGTAGGTATAGCTAACACGATTCCATTTTATCTTTATAATATAGATCAGAAGAAAAACACGACACTGTTGGTGCTGTGGCTTTAGACAATAACGGCAACATTCCTTTTGCGACTTCTACTGGAGGCATTACCGGACAAATGTCAGGTCGGATCGGAGACGCTCCCATTCTAGGTAATAATATTCAAAAGCCACCCGTAACGCATTTACGACCAGTGCGTACCCATATCAGTAGTCTATTCTGGGTCCGCACTGTTCGCCAATAAGTCATAGGAGGTTTCAAGAAACTTGTCTATATCAGTATCCGTTTGGATCCTTGGCATGGATGCACAGGCAAGGCTTTTTAACACACGTGTAATACGTTTTGTTATGTTGATTTTCCTGGATCACGGCTCATTTGGTTTTCATATCCGAGCCACGCCTAAGGAATACCGACTACAGTTTTTACGATGAAATTACCTCATAGTCTGCTCGGTGTATGGTCATTCAGAGTCTGAAGGATTCCTTCTACAGTTGATGGCTAGCAGGACATTTCGTTGTCTGGATCTGTGTTGGTCAGGATTTTATTTCTTTGATATTTGTTGACTTGATGTACTTAGCCCGTTACCAAATGCAGACACGCTTTGACTCTTTGACGAACCTACAGTCGACTGATGTGTGCTTTAGAATAAAGTCGCTTTTATCGCTTTATGGAAAATGGTTAATTGTATGTTTTAGGAGGTTCATAGAAAATATAGAAACAATTATTATTTTATTTGTCATGTGCCTAAAAACGCATATAGGCTACCGTGACACGATCAAGAATATTATCACATACAATATATATTTAAATGAAGAACTTGTAAAGAAATGAGTCAAAACATACGTTATCTACGCTCGCCAGGCGTTGATTGTATTGTGCGATTTCACTGGATACAAAACCGAGCACCTGCTCATGAATATTTAAGTGTATAGCATCAATTCGAGACGACATTTTATGCGGTGCTGTCAGACCCAATATACTTACTACGAAGTATTTAGGTGTTATTACAATGGGAGTATAAGTCAAACGAAGTCTGGATGGAACAGAAGCAGTTTATTGATTAGAGTAACGTTCCGGTTAACTCAAATACCGGACTGCTCCCATAATGGTTTAGTAACTCTTTTTTATAGTCGTTTGGCAACATGGTCGTAAGTGCATCGTGATGTCTATCAGTTGAATACATTATTAGGAGCATATCTCTGCATGACATCCAAAACTCATGAAATTTCACTCCGGTTCTATGAGTTCAATTTATCCACACGAAAAGAAGTTAAGCCGTTCCACGAGAAAACCAACATTATGGTCTCTGCGTAATGTATCGACCCAGATCAGCTTGCGCAGTCCGCGAAAGCTAATCCGAGCCGACATATTCCGTCTCAGTGGAAAAGAGGTATAGAGTAATAATTCCTGAATCCACAGCAGGCGAAAAGTGTCTGTCCGGGTATGCTTTCGAGGGATGCTCAGGCTGATCCGAGCCCCCAGTGTTGATTTTCTAGTGGGACGGCTCATATGTTGATCAGACATATAAAAAGAAGACGAAGGGTCATTCTTGATAACCAATAACATACTTGATGGAAGCCGCCAGGAGGCGGCTTCCTGTAGGGATGCTTTTAATTTTCGGTCAAGGAGAATATTTAGACCTGCCAGCGTGACCACATATCTTGATTTCTCTTTGTCCTTTCTAAGTACATTAATTTAAGGTAATTACTTTTAAAACATCCCCTTTACACTCTATATACATGTGTGAGTTTTACAAATTAAAAACAAAAGACAAAGACCATTATATTAATTGAATGTATGTACATTTTTATTTAAGCGAAATTCATACTGTATCTACTCTAGACAGTAAAATAGAGAACCCTTCTATTGAATTTGTAAATGTAGTCTGGTTCCTTAAAATAACATGCTATGATATATTACGCAGTAATTAGACGAAGAAGCCTCGTCCAGTATTCACTAAACTTTTCAATTTAGATATTTGTCTAAATCTAAATCTTAATATTTAGTCCACGTTTTAGATTTAATCCGTATTCACCAACGCGTTTTAAACCGATCTCAATTTGGTCTAGTGTGTAAATGTCGTAAGCGGCCACGCAGCGACTCTGGTTACCGAATCAAGTTAAGAGCTAAAATAAAAGACAGTACCATTCATCTATAGTCTATTTATAGATTTTCATTTTTATCGCAATTTCACATACATTTTTCATTTGCTTTGCTTTTAATAATCTGACTTTCATGTTCAGTACATACTGGATTCAAAGTTAACTTTGAGTTCAATTGTCATCGCAAAATGCAGACATGAAAAGATTTAAACCGCAGAAATATCTGTTTCAAGATCAATTTCGTTCTTTTTCGCTGTTGCAGTTTCATATTTCATGAATATCGCGGTAAACACGATATCGGTGTATTTTGCCTAGCCAACAACATGTTTTATCACGGATGCGATGTGAACATCCAGAATACTTAAATGAAATGAAATCTTCTGTTTCTTACAAACAAAGTGTGATCGGATTAACTGAACTGTATTTAACTTGTCACTGTAAATGTAGACAGCATTTCAACTCTTATATCAACTGGTAAATTTACAGTTTGAGAAATAAATTCAAGTAAATTTTCAAGCACTGTTTTAACGTTTTCAAAAAAAATGAAACTAGTTCCTATGTTAAACCTTTCCCTTATACGTAGCACATTAAGTAAAAATTGGAACATCTTGCTAAATGAAGGCATAATTTATGGACATAAAGTAGAAAACATTGTAGCAAAAGGATAAATTGTTTTCAAAAGTCGCTGCAGCTATTGTCAGTCTTTCGGATTACGTGTACATAGAAATACGTTTACTTGATTTTCTGAATGCTTATCACGACACGAGTTCACACCAGTTTCGTCAACTCGAGATTGTGCTTTTGTAATCCGACAGCTTTGATTTTCAATTGCTCAATTTGCCACAATAATTTCAACTCTTTTCAATTATCTTACTATTATTTATAGAGATTTTCTATGTTTTGTACTTGATGATTTTAAAGTCTGTCAGAGTATACATCATTGAAATCATTGTGGCAAAAGAAGAAATTGCTCATAATGAGCAATATCTGCATTTGCCACAATAATTCAACACTTTTCAATTATCATACGATCATTTATAGAGATTTTTTTTTACTTAATAATTTCAAAGTCGTCTACTGCAGATTTGTTTTATGTGGGAAACCCTTATCCATTATCATGACTTACCGATACAAACGAAAAACAGATTTTCTGTGTGTCAGCATTATTTGATAAAACATTATCATAACAGGGCGTGTGTTCAATACAAATAGTTGATTGTTTTTGGTACTAATTTAAATTTATCATAACCTCTTGTCCATTTATCTTTAGTATTATATGTCACTTTTTATGATCAGCTTAACTCTAAATTATCTCATTCACTTAAAACACAGACCCTGCCAGGTTAATATCCTACATAAAACTTATATCTTCAATAATCGATATCAGCATTACTGACTACGGATTAAATTGTTCTAATGTTTGTGGATTTAAATGATCTTTTTTCTTATTTCTTCATGTGAAACGAAATATTGCGGCTTCTCTTTGGTCAAAGGGAAGTAAATCATTTTCCATAGGCGACCATTATAGCATTATGGGTTATGGTTCGTTACTAGCAAATGGATTAACACATATACCTGTATCAAACTAAAGTTCATTCTTAGAACTACCAGAAAAGCAAAATAAACTCACATGTTCACCGTTTCTTGAAAGAGCTAGGAGGTCGAATCAAAGGTCACCCTTATCCCGCACTGAATTTTACTTTCAATTTCAGAAAATACAGCATGTTCTGAAAATGCCTATTAGAGTGTCAACATAGCTAAAAGCAAACACTATTTTGGTTATAAATCAGTCAGAGGTTATTCAACTTTATGAAAATCACTTTCAACTTTCAACAAAATCATTATTGTCCAATGGGAGCCAACATCAGTCTTGTATATTCATCTGAAATTCCCTGGACAAAATTGTCTGCCCGGCAAGCCGATCCGATTTACTTCCCTTTGACCTTGATGCTTTGCAGCTGTTCTGTTTATAATGCGTTTCTATAAATGAATAACACACGACATAATTAGTTTGTGCTTTGTTGACAACCCGCCTAAAAGTATCTGTATGATGCCTATATTGTAATATACACGTATCTTCAAGAGAGAAAAACCATGATTTTAAGTAGTAATAATTTTACTTTCCTTATGTGTAAAACTAGTTACTTCTATAATATGTTTTCAAAAACAACTTGCATCATCAGGTGTGCACCCAGAAATACGCCAATGCCTACACAATCGTCTGAAAGGGTAAAAAGAAAACATTATAAATTGAATGCTGACAGTGGTAAAGGATGCTTTCGTCTGAAAATGTCAACAAACCTGCATGTGGATATAGCTACATGTAGTTTGTTTTACAGAATGACTCAAATGACCACTTGAGTTCTCCATTTGCAATGTAGGATTTAACAATTTCCCTACATAATTGTCCCGATACCTCCCTATAGTCTACTACCTTACCTGTGTGTATACTCGTGTTACGACCATCGAGAATTGTATACGTACGTGTATCATTTTGTGTATAAACTGTATAAAGTACAAACAGGGAAGAAAAGTCGGTGTATCTGTTCCTATTATATTACTGAGATTATTACTCGTATGGCATATATCGGGCACGTCTTGTCACTCTTGTTAACCCTTTTCCGTGTGCAGAAACAGTTTTGGGCTTCTGCAATCAATGAATGCTAAAGACATTTTGGAGGTTAAATCTTCATGCATATTTCATCACCTTGTCTTAACCCTTTTTCCATAGTCCGCATTACATGCAAAGAACAACAAAGCAACCCTCCACAAATTAAAGCATCATGATCTTAGAAAGGAATAGACAAAATGTTGGGAAAAGGGAAATATGCTCATTAAGAATAGGTCTACTTTTCATTTTTTTTTACAATATTATCAACAATCACAAACGCGGCAAAATGTCCCGCGAGAAAACCAACGTTGTGGACTCTGCGTAAAGTATCGAACCGGATCAGCCTCTGTTTCTGTTTCAGGAATTATTACTCTATACCTCTATCTCCCTGAGACGGAATGTGTCGGGCCGGATCAGTCTGCGCGGACTGCGCAGGCTGATCTTGATCGATACCTTACGCAGAGGCCATACTGTTGGTTTTCTCACGGGACGGCTCTTATAAACTGAGTCACGTAAAATAACTGCTTCCGGTGGTGGTTGAATTCCATGGTGTTTCCTAAACATTATATTGTTATAATGAACAAAACACGTTTGTGGTCAAAGTTTCCATTATCCAAACTGTTTTCAAAATATTTCAAAAACAAAATGTTTCACTGGAAAGAGTTATATCTTTTTTCCTTTTGGTAGACAATTTGCAGGGATCGATATTTCGTTGCCGAACCTCAATTATTGGTTTCTAAGAATACATACAGGCATTATCTTTAAACATTCAGCTGTTAACTCTTTCCTTCATACAACACATCTGCAGCAGGCGACTTTGAAAACAGTTAGTTAAAAATACGCACACTCTATATTTTGTTTTTGTTGTTGAATAAAGTTGAAGATATTTTTGCAAAAGGATCTATTGCTCATGAGCAATTCCTCCTTTTGCCACAATGTCTTTATAAGTCATCTGCTGCAGATGCGCCAAACAGCCTATGTGTGTGGGAAATCGCCCTTCCTTCAAAACGATGATTCACCAGTTCAGCAGTTATAAAGGATGGCAATCAGACAATCTCATTATTAATTTAGTTGTCTAGTTTTCATCCCATTCCCATGAATAATATAAAGTTTAGCCGTGTCTAGCAATTTGGGGTCCTATCACAATTGTTTGAAGTGAAGAGTCGGTAAGTCTGTGCATAATCACACTCTCACCACAGTCTTCTATAACTGCTTGCTTCTGGTGTAGATCCATATCAGAGGACTAGATAAGGAGGAGTGAACTGATCTTTTCCCACCCATATCTCTTTTATGACTGCACTTAACCCTATGTTGTGGGTACTCGAATAGGGTTTGAGGGTCGAATAAGGATTTAGGGATGTGAGATACTCTTCTTATCTAGAGCACTGCCCATATGCTACTTTCTAATAATAATTGGAATTGTAGTCTCACGGGCGTTAATACCGTTGAATCTATCCTTTCTGATTATCCCGAGATACAACAATAACCACCCAGACGGGGATCGTATGTATTCTTGGTTGTCCGTAGGTTTGCACGAACATCATAAGTATGAGCCAGTGCATGAGAAAACATCGACATTTCTGAACAGTGAAGGTTCAGATCTTGTCTACATGTTCAGTCTTATCAGAATGTACACAAGTTGCCATCTTCAAACAATCTTGTTTAAGTAATATGTGAACAGTGTAGATTTTGATTAGACTGTTCGGATATACAGGATGATCTGGAACTATACTGGTCACTAAATCCATCTTGTACCTTTTCTCATTCACTGGTTTATATATTGGTTTAACATTCGATGACCACTCAAACTCTTACAAATCATATATCTACATATTTTAGCAAATAAATAATGCGTCTTGAGAGGAAAGTGTTTACCCTGTTCTATTTATAGACTTAAGTACAACATGTGAATAGCGGAAGTCAATAAAATCGATTTGGCGGTAAAATATGAGTAGAGGTGACTTTGCCAACCGGAAAAAAAGAGAGTGTGAGCGTACATGAATTTCGTCATCCTCTCAGCATATGGACATAGATGGTGTACCTTAGTGTATTATTGAATAGGAACTTATTTGTGTGTGTGTTCAGATGTAATAATTTATTGATATTTAAGTTGAGATAGAAGGGTTCAATAGAATAGAGAAGATTCAGACAAGCCTATGTTTTGATCTCGATGAACTGAGTCTGTGCTCTCAGAAAAACAATCATAATTGTGAGCAGTGAAGACCAAAATCAACATTTGAATTCGCTTAGATTTATCTGTATCTGCACTGTTCGCAAAAAAAATCACAGAAGGCTCCGGTTATTATAAGATCTTTACACAAACTCGTCAGAGTATTCACTGTTCTCAGATTCTGTTTTTGGACGTTACAGCCTATTTTAAGATATACATGTAATTATAAACTCTCTATTTGTGTGAAGATCTCAGTCATATAAGCTACAATGACCTCTCCGGTCGTTATTGTGCACGGAGGGGCGTGGTCAGTTCCAGATGATCTGATGGAGGGGTCACGTGAGGGGATAAAAAGGGCCGCACGTGCAGGATATCAAGCGCTAAAGGAAGGAGGTTCGGCTGTTGATGCTGTTCAGGCTGCTATATGTGTGCTTGAGGATGATTCTACGTTTGATGCAGGTACAATATAGGGAGAGAGAAAGAGAAAGAGGGATAGAGAACGAGAGAGAGAGAGAGAGAGAGAGAGAGAGAGAGAGAGAGAGAGAGAGAGAGAGAGAGAGAGAGAGAGAGAGTGTGAGTATATGTTTACTCTGTTATCTTTGTAATATTTATACATGTATTGTATGTTAGAGAGAGAGAGAGAGAGAGAGAGAGAGAGAGAGTGAGAGTGAGAGTGAGAGTGAGAGTGAGAGAGAGAGATATATATATAGAGAGAGAGTATATGTTTACTCTGTTATCTTTGTAATATTTATACATGTATTGTATGTTGATACTTGTTACAGGTGAATAATGTTGTGGTTCTATCATCCGTTATCGATCCGTTTTGCCGTTTTGGCTAGTATAATCTAGTTTATTCAAATCTAAATTTCAGACACATGTGTCGATTTTCCGAGTCATATAATGTCAATTAATTTCATATGTATAAATAGTTACACTATGAATATCGTTTCGAGTCTGCACATAACAGTATTTAAGGTGAAATATAGTTTAGCCGTGTTAACCGAAAGGCGGTCTTACTACATCTCCGTTTGATGCATATGCAGCAGACGATTTTTGAAAACGTATAATGGCCAAAAGAGAATTTCCTCATACTAGCCAATTCCCCCCTTTTGCCACACTATCTTCATCTCTTTTCAATCATTTTATTTTAATTTCTTGTTATTTTTCATATGTTTACTTAAATGTTATCTTATGTCGTCTGCTGCGTTCTTGTGTTATGTTGGAAAACATGGTTTAAGCGTCCGAAACATAAAAAGAGCATTAAAGTGTATCCCTATCAAAGAGAAGCAAGAAATAATTCTTGTTTTTTTAAAGAAGTTTTGTTAAAATGTACAGCGACGGACTGTGTGGTCTCTGAGGAGAATGCGTTTATAAATACAGATTCACAGAGTGTCTATTGTTTGTGTGTACAGCAAATAAGTGGATTAATTGCTTTTTTGTTTTCCATGAATGACCTTATGACATTGAGGGTAAAATAACAACACAATAAGGACGCTCCATGAGCGCTGCAGATAATTGTTTACCATTATCTATCAGAAACTCAGAAACTTTCAGTTAAGGAAAGGAAGATCACGGCCAGGCTATTTTGAAAGTGTTTTAACAGATATCTATAAAAAGAGGAATGAACTGGTTCCCCCCCCCCCCCCCCCTCCCCCTCCCCCTCCCCCGTCATACATACTCTATATCTATTTTATTTTCCAACCAAACAGTATGGTGTGGGTACTCAACATAATAACCACAACATATTTTTACTACCCACAACAAAAGGTTTATAGTTCATATAGTTCAAATACGGATGTTGGAACATGACATCTAGAAATCTGTGTTTAGATCTTTCATTGTTAATAGGTTGAATCTCTGGTGAGTTACGGTCTTGTGATTCTCCCTGTTCGTAAAGTATCACCTAACAGTTATAATGTCGTACAACAATCGGATTTACACGTCTTTTATCAGAAGATGATTTATTTTTTATATATATATATTATATAAATGCGAACAGTTAACATTCTGATTAGACCGTTAGTATGCCCTGGCTTACCTGAGTCTCATCCGTACGCAGATGTACTAAAACCCAAAATCGCCAGAGCAATTCATTTTTATATTGCATCATCGTATACGTTCTTCTGTGTTGTATAAAGATCAAGGTTTAAACTAAACGTAGGCAAATGCATTACGTGCATTTTTACATGAATCCGTTAAGACAGTAAGCACTCTACCATGTCATCCTCAGTTTGTTTCAAGTAGGTCGACATCACCCTACATTCCACACTGCTGGTTAATTGAAATGATTGTGTACGAGTCCTCTGCTTGGGAAACAATAATAAAAGCTGGGAAAAGTGGAATATACTTATATGTTGATACAGAATTGAAATCATTGCATTGAAAATGGATGAAGGACTCTGTTTTATGATTCAATGCTTTAAAAATCCGTCTGTTGCAAAAGGATTCGACAAACGTCTTTATTAGGTTCATTATTAATCATGAATAAAACAAAATTGGCCATGTTGACCTATGATATATATTACAATGGACCTACCTGTTTACCTCAATGTTGAAAGCTGAATCCTATTACGCTATTTATTCGTTGCTTTGGAAGATTGTTGTGTGGAGTACTGGTGTGAGAAAACCAGGAAATGCATGAGTAGGTGAACTGGCCGCCGTGATATAACTGAGAAATTATTAAAAACGGCGTTAAACCCCAATCAATCAATCAATCAATCTATTTATTCGATATAGATTCACAAAGCGAGTATTAATATTCTAGATATTTGACATGCCTTTTGTGATTGATTGAATAGGGTTTAAAGCCGTTTTCAACAATTGTTCAGTCATATGTCGGCGACCAGTTCACCTGCTCATATGTTTCATGGGATTCTCACACCAGCACTCCACACAACATACTTTCCAAGCAACTGGCTGCTTTTCCAAATAGACTGTTAGCCAATTGGTGAAAGACGAATGACGCTTGTCACAGTGTCTTTTGTCAAATGTCGGAAAGAATGTTGGACGAGCTTGGGAATACACACATCTTCCATGTTCAATAAAACTTTCGTTATTCAATTTGTTTGAAGCCATGCAGGTTCAATTACCAATAGCCATGGACATGATAGCAACAACACTTTAAGTAGTTAGGGAAAAGGTACAAGTTGGCTTTAGTGAACAGTGTAGATCCATATCAGCCTGTACATCCGTACACGCCGGTCAAGATCTACTCTGATTCCATATTACGTACACAAGTTTGGTAGAAGCTGCTCCAAGTATCTGCTTACTTTTGTAAACTCTGGTTAGATGAAGTGATACATCCATTTCTCACATACAAGCAATCTGCAGCAGACGACTTTGAACATATTTTGTCAAAAAATGGAAAAGCTCTATAATTGAATGGATAATCAATGACTAAAAGTGGAAAACATTGTGGCAAAAGGAGAAATTGCTCATCATGAGCAATTTCTTCTTTTGCCACAATGTTTTCAAAAATTGTCTTCTTCAGAGGCGTCAGAAAGCGTCAGTGTGTGAGAAAGGGTTAATATCTAAGCCTACTCTGTTCAAAAATGCCAACTTGAACCTTTTCGAATGGACGGCCTAATATTTATGATACATTTGGATAAACTTCTTTATACCGATCACTACATTACCTGATGCATGTTTCGGTTGAGCAGTATTTATGATTTGACACTTTCCTTGATACAGAAGATATGGACTTGTTGTGGAAAAGAGGAGAGAATGTTCAAAATTATTATATTCTTCCTTTTCCAAAATGTTTTCCACCTTGTATCTAAAACGAATTCGTCACCTTAGTGTAAAAACTCAATAAGTCTTTTTGTAATTTTACAGGAGAGCATTTAAACTGATTTTCTGATTTTATAAAAATGACACATTTTATTTTATTTTTAAGATTTGTAATAAAAGAGATATTTGGTAAAAATGCACTTATATGTTTATATTTCACTGAACTTGTTTGGTGCAATAAAATTATAAGTGCACCTATCACTTTACTGCACTTGATATTTTGGAGCAAAAACTACAAGCGTGCCATTTATCCTTTACTAGATGTGAACAGATAGACAAATATTGAATTATTATTACTCCAAGATTGATATTAATATTTACTCTGTTCTTTGATAACCTAGGAAATGCTTTGATACATCTGAAAAACAACTGAAGCAAGATTAAAATGCAAACAAATTAAAACAATAAGCTTATTGTAAATTTAGATTTAGAATAAATAAAAAAGTTGCCTTAGTTTAATAATAATAATAATAATAATAATAATAATAATAGACTTTATTATATATCCAAGATACAAGCACCGTTATGGGAATAGTTTATGTAATTAACCGATGACCACCAGCGTGGTACCATGAAAGATATGTTGAATCAAATTTCTTGAATTTTTCGCAGTTCCTGATATGCTGTGGATTCCATATTTTTGGTCCAGAGTATGTCAAAGAATTTCTGTAAAATTCTATTCTTGGTTTAGGAATGCAAAGTGTATGCTGGCCAGATATGGGTGATGGACAGGAGCAAACCAGTATAGTCTCCAAACAGATCTCCGACCGGTTAGGGACTAATAAGTAATTTGTTCCCCAATCAGGTAGCCAGGGAGACCAGGTTTTCTCATCATTTGACCGACCATCCAGTTTTATTTTGTCAATGCCATATTTAATTTCTATTATGTATAATTCTCTTAAAAATGGAGAGATCTTAGAAGAAAATGAGAAGTCTGACAAAATGAGACTCAAATGTTCACAAATTGTTTTTAAAAAAATCTGATAAAAATTGAAAAAAATATTTTTCGACATGAGCAATATTTCCCTTTTCTGCAATGTTTTTGAAAGTTGTTTGGTACAGAGGTGTCAACAGTTGTTTATATTATGGAAAGAATGAAGAAAAATTAGTGTTATTTATGCTGCCATTTTGTATACAAATATGGACATATATCTTTCTTGCACCAAATAGTTGTTTGAAATATTAAAATAATGTGATGCAATCACATCACTACATGTATGTGCACTTATTGTTTTATTGCACAGAAAATAATATCCGCGTACTTATCACTTTATGCCTCTTTCTTATAAAAGCGCATTTTGAGGTTGAATTTGGTTTTAATACTTTTTGAGGACATGTATCTTTATATCTTAAATCATTTTATGCAAAAAAGTGATTTTGTGAAAAAATGGACTTATTGAGTTTTTGCACTAAGGTGACGAATTGTCGATTTTTTTCATATTACATGTACTTACGTTTTGTCTCAGATGTTCAATCTAACAGTAAACGGCTAAACATGTTTTTCGGTAAACGATCAAGCTGATATCTTACTTTATTTCACTCTAGGTTGTGGGTCCGTATTAAATATGAACGGTGAAGTTGAGATGGACTCGGTCATTATGGACGGACGGACACTCAATACGGGGGCCGTGGCCTGTGTACAGAATATCAAGAATCCAATCAAACTGGCCCGAATGGTCATGGAGAAGGTAGGTTCTGAGATTAAATTGTAATTGTCATATTAAACTTGGTTTTATTTGTAAGTAGACTTCTTGTACTGTTGACTTTTGTTAGAAGGAACGTTAATTCTAAATTTGAAAGTAAGCTTATATTTCTTATAAGCTCAACCATCTCGTTTAACCACTGATACGTTTAACTGTGTTACTTTGTGAATTAAGAATTATATTTTTTTATTTTATATTTAGTTGTGTCTTTATGGCGTTTAATCTCGCTTGAACTCTTTTCGAATATGGATCCTGGGTGTACACTGTTTTCAAGTCTGTTTAGGTTTGTTTCTCATAGAGTGTCGCTCAATTATTTCAGACCGATCACAATCTGCTGGTAGGCCGTGGTGCGAATCAGTTTGCAGAGGAAGTCGGGGTCGAAACAGTTCCAACAGACACGTTAGTATCGGAAAAAGCCAGACTCGAACTAACGACCTGTAAGGAATATGGTAACACCGTAGGAACTTTATTTCGACGCAGGTAAGGCGCAATGTGTAATACAGGTCAAATAACGTCAAAATACATCCGCTGTGAGTGTCATGCTGACCCAAATAGTCCCTTCAAAAAATTGTTAATACGTATAGGGTGCTCTGGAAATTATTGTTTGATCACTTTAAGAATGTTGACGTTGTTTGAAAGTGAAAGTAGAGAATGCTAAACACCGGTCCGGTTTTGTCCGGGCCCGATTTGGTCCAAACTGACGGTAACCGTAACCAGTTTCGCCTGATGAATTCTTTCTTGCATAATGCATGACCCCCCCCCCCATTTTCTTGGAATGTTTTAAAGCTAAGAGATAACTATTTTCAGTCATATCTATTGTTATTCATGAGAAACGCTAAAAAGTGTGACAACTGAGGGCTGAAGCTGGTCGATATATATGGGAACAAAGAAGGGATTTATTTGGTGTACATGGTTGCGCTTTGTGGTTTCATATTCATCTGCTGTGTGTTAGCAACCATAAATCTTCTGTTTAATAAAACTATTGAAAATACAGATGTTTCTTATCATGCAAAGAAACTAATGCATTGCATTAACTTTTCAAACCTACATACGCGTTTTAAAGCCTCTGGACCACTACGAAGTTTATAATCTTTATAATCCATTTTGCCACAATGATTTCAACTATATATTAAATACTTCAACTTTCATTCGTAGAGATTTTACAGATTCCACTCATATGTACAAAGTCATCTGCTGCAAACTTGTCGGCTAACCCTCACCCTCCTGAATTCCTACAACAGATTTCGTGAACTTTGAATGTTGTACAAGTTTTTGAATATTTGTGGAAAAGTATAAATGCAGAATTTATAAATAAGCAGGGTATAGAAAATGCATAGACGTGCATGCTGAGTTTTGCCTACATTGAAAGAACTAATGTTCAAGCAAAGCTTACGACCTAAACCTGAGGAGTAACATATGAAGTAATTTGCGTACAACGAACTATAAGTACCCTAAAATATGCATTTCATTTCTATTCTCCAACAATGCAATAACATTACATAGGGAATATTATGTTGATGTAGCGATACATCGTTTTGTATTGTACTACGACATGCATGGAAAGTATATCTCCCGAGACCGAAGGTCGATAGAATAGACAATGTTCACATGGCCCCGAGTAGACAATGTTCACATGGCCCCGAGTAGACAAGGTTCACATGGCCCCGAGTAGACAATGTTCACATGCCCCCGAGTAGACAATGTTCACATGGCCCCGAGTAGACAATGTTCACATGGCCCCGAGTAGACAATGTTCACATGGCCCCGAGTAAACAATGTTCACATGCCCCCGAGTAGACAATGTTCACATGGCCCCGAGTAGACAATGTTCACATGGCCCCGAGTAAACAATGTTCACATGCCCCCGAGTAAACAATGTTCACATGGCCCCGAGTAGACAATGTTCACATGGCCCCGAGTAAACAATGTTCACATGCCCCCGAGTAGACAATGCAATGCCGCGTATCGCTACTGCAACATACTTATCCTTATATATATATACCTAGACAGAATTAAGAACAATCATACAAAAGTTGAATAGATTAAATAACTAAATAACACGTCTGACATTAAATACAATTTATTAATGGTGTGTGTGAATACCGTCCCACTACAGCTTTTTGAATGACGTAAAGTCATTTTTTCATTTATGTCACATCATATTTCAGTGACTTCAAATTACCATCTTTGGCATTTTAATATACTGTTATTTTGACTGTGCATGACAATATGCTTGGATTAGCGCCTGAACATTTGCAGATAAATAATAAATGTAGTTATTTCATCTATTAATTTTTCAGACAAGAATCAGAGCATGACACAGTTGGAGCTGTGGCGCTAGATAAGCACGGTAACATTGCATTCGGAACATCAACTGGCGGTATATCTTGTAAAAAGCCGGGCAGGGTCGGGGATAGTCCTATTGTGGGTTCGTATTCGCGTTCTAACTCTCAATCCCCGAACAATAAAAAAGTGCTAGAATTTTACAGATCTATTCAAGGTCTTCAAGTGTCATTAGACAATAAAATAACTAATAGATAACCTGAAAATAGCCTTCTTATCTAGTAACAATGTGTTTAATTTGCTTTTAGCCATATGACAAATCTTACAGCAGAAAACTTGGAAATCATCTAGGCTAGAACAATCTTTAATTGAAAGTTTAATTATTGAATAGAGTTGATGGCATTGTGGCAAACAGAGATATTGCTCATGATCATGGCACCTGCTGCAGTTGCACCAGAAAGTGTCTATATATGGGAGGGTTAACGAGAAGTGAACAATCTAGGAACAAGTAAATAATACTCATAACATACCCTTGTCAGCTCTCTATGCCCCACAAAGAAACGTATAGTAGTATGTTATAGTTATAGTTTTATCTCTCCCGTCTGACAACCTAATTCAAACGTCCCTGGAAAAACACCCACTCAAGATTGTACCGCCTGAGTTTTTGAGTGTTAAAGCATCCGTCTGTGCGGGATTTCACTGGGTCGATCCCCGACTGGTTCATGCCAAATACCTTAACTTACCAAGAAAACGCATTGTTATAACTAATGTTGTTGAACGCTGCGTACACACAAACATTATTAGATTAGAATGAGAACAATGTAGAAAATGTTTATAGCTAATGCTGTTTATTTCTATCCACCAATGTTAGCCAAATTCATTTTAAATCTAGACGTGTTCTGGTAAACGATAAAGGATATATTTCAAAAAGCAACGAAACCCACTACAGCCGACTTGATTGAAAGCTTCTTCCCGACTTAAAATGAACCCATTCTTTGTTATTTATATGTTAAGAGAGTATATTTTCTGTCAAATATATCCTGTCACTGAAACGATTCTATTGAGTATATGGGAAAAAACTAGGAATTTGGAACATGAAACACACGCATTACAGATACAATTCTCTTATGCTTGCATTATCAAAACATGGTAATAAACAGTGGGGCTCAATCAGGTGTGAACTGTCGACCTTATCATAACAAATTGGGAAGAGGAGCACGAGTACATTTCGATACATCTATTTAAAACACCGTCCTACATATAATCTTTCATTAATGCTGAAGATAATGCTTTTAGTAATGAAACCATTTTCAAATGTTATTTATATATTCATGTACGTCTGTGTTGTGTATGCCGGTTTTTATTACAGGTTTAGGAGGGTATGCAGACAATGAGGTGGGTGGGGTATCCTGTACAGGTCATGGAGAATCCATCGGTAAAGTAGTACTGGCGCATCAGATAACTACACTTATAAAACAAGGTACACTTTGTTTACAACAAACAATTACATTATACGACTAACTAAGAGATAAGTTGTTACTGTCGTCATTATTTCAATTAACTTCCTAGGTCTTTACATCGTCGATCATGACTTATCCAGTATTAACAAAAGCTCGATACTGTTGATATTTGAATGTGTTCCTGCAACATGATTGTAAGTACATCGTGTTATAACATGTAGTTACAACCATCTTACATGAAGAGCATAATTTATACAAAGTTGTTTGTATCGTTTTCACAAGTATTGTGTGTTAATAGGGGAGACAACTCGCCTTATTACTATGTTGTATACACTCACGCCCATATCTAGAGTTGTTTTTCTTGAATAACAAACCAACCTTCTAGGCAAACCTACAAACAATGTGATGGATCGCGGAGAAACACGTTTCTGAACTTATCCCTTTATATAACAACAACAAATAGGTGGGGAAAAGTTACATGAACGAAATCTTTTATGAATGTATAAATAAATGTTCTATATTTCCTAAATTCGAAGTGTTGATATTGATAACACTTTAGAACAATGAGATATCATGTCGTTTGTAAAATGTTTGATCAATACATGTTTGCATATCCGAATTAAAGGAACTACATTGAAATAAATAATGAAACTAGTTCCCAATAGAGTAGCACACCTTTTCATTGTATCATACATTATAGATTTACTGAATTATTTTATGAAAGTGTCACAGTGCTGTTATAAGAAACGTGAGTTTTACAAACAGGAGTTCAGTCTTCTATGATAAAGCTGCTGACCTTTATTTACATTGATCGCACCTTTTGTAGTTTAAAGTTTTGCATAACATTATATATATATATATATATATATATATATATATCATGTATCTATGTATTCTCATTGGTGTACATGTTACATAATATTATACCAAATACAACAATACAATTTATAAATAATCCTACAAAACCATTCTAAAATAACAAAAGTACAAGTCTGAAAAATCATCCCATATACATTCACAGGTATATTTCAATGTTAATATGATAACAAGCGATGCTTCTCCCATTGAAGAAAAAACAAAAAGGAAACTAGCGGAAATTGCTACAGTGTGTTTAATGACTAGCGAATATTACATTCCTCATATGGTATAAATAAGTCATGCATAACATGATAGCACACAGCGAATTAAAGTATAAATGATGCTATTTTCAGGTCTAACCGTCCAAGAAGCCGCTGATCAAGCCCTAGACAACATGGCCAAACGTGTTGACGGTTACGGAGGTGTCATTGTGTTAGATAAACTTGGTAACGTAGCCAAGTCTTTTACCACAGAGAGGATGACGTGGGCCTGGGTTAAAGACGATAGTTTACATCATGGAATAGACGTAGGGGAAGATATTATCGAAGATGCCGAATTGTCTCAAGATGGTTGAGAAGTGAACAACGGGTTAAACTTTCAACAGCTTCATGCAAAATAGTTGTGAACCACATATTGTCACATGATAGTTAAATATTTAAGTATTTGTCCCACTATTCTTTTGTAAAACAAACCACATATGACATGAAAAAACCTATGCGTCTTATTATTTGTTTAGTTGAGAGTATTAGGTCGTTCTCAACATTATTGTAGTCATATCACGGCGACACAGCACTTATTCACGATTCCTGTACACACCAGTACAAGGCTAAGAAATGCTCCATTATGACCGCCGCGATGGGATCGAACCCGGGACGCTAACCACTCGACCAGTGCTGCTTCCGGATTCATATAATGGTACAAACATAGAGATGCCTGTATATTCGTGTAATCTGTTGAAATACGCAGTGTTTGTTAGAGCTTTTTTTCTGAAACTTTTTGTGACAAATTTGCAAAAAGTGCAAAGCCAGAATAAATAAGGTGGATGCAAAGCTTGATATAATTCGGTTGCTAATGATTAAGGATTGGTTTTAATATAGTATGTTTGTTTGTTTTGGGTTTTATGCAGCTTTCAAAAACTAAGGTCATATTGCGGCGGACAGGAACAATGATATTACACCAAGATAAAAATATATATGGTATGAAACCAATACCACCCCATCTGCTGGAGTTCAAAAGTTGCATTGACTGCAATTGTTCAGACAAATTGAGCCGGCGTTTACGGTTCAAGCAAGGGTCAGACTGTGGCTGCCATTCATATTGAGCGTCACCCAACTACAGGGGCACGATGTTCCTAGAGCACGATCCCATATAAGACAAGGCACGATAAGATTAGTAAAAAATTTATTCACGTGACCCGTTTGAATCTACATATATTTATAAGAAACTTAAAGGTAAACTAGGTCCATAAACTCGATTAGATTACTGTAAAATCAGCTGTAACTGAATCTGTCGATAAGAAAAAACACATCTAGTTTGAAACATCTAGTTATATATCCTCTGCATGAAGCCCGTGGTATTTAGAAAAGGTTGAACCCATACCCATATGCAGACGTATTTTGACCGACGCCTCTACAGGTGACGGATTTTGAAAACATTTGGTAAAAGGAGAAATGGCTCATTATGAGTAATTTCCCCCTTTGCCACAATATTTTCAAATCGATTCAATAATTTCACTTTTATTTATAGAGATTTTCCATCTTTTCTGCCTGGATATTTTCAAATCGTCTGCTGTAGACTTATTGTATGTTTGAAAGGGTAAACATATCAAGAATTTAGTTGGTATTATTTTCAGGACACAGTCAATAGACAATCACCAGCATGAACAAGGTTGTATTATTGTAAATGGCTATTATGTATCCATGTCCATTGTTATTTTGTTTCAGATGTCAATTTATCGTTAAACATGTTAATGAATTGTTTTTGAAATAAAATGCATACCATAATTGAATGGTTCATACATAACAACGCTTTGTTAACTATGTTCTTTATAGATATGGGTGTCTCGGAGCTTAATAAACATTCGATAATGTTTGCATTATCGAGAGCCTTTTCATAATCATAAAACAAAGATATTTTGTATTACGCGATTTTTAAATTATAATATCGAAATATACTGGTGTTCCTCTTCCCAAGTTGTATGGCCCTAAGTGTATATTTCCAAGTTGTATGGCCCTCAGTGTATATTTTCAAGTTGTATGGCCCTAAGTGTATATTTCCAAGTTGTATGGCCCTTAGTGTATATTTTCATATTATATGGCCCTAAGTGTATATTTTCAAGTTGTGATTATCATCAGTGCAAGCAAAAGCGAAAACATTTGAAAGAACATTTGAAAACCAACATTATGGACTGCGTAATGTATCGACCAAGATCAGCCTCTGCAGGCTAATCCGGGCCGACACATTCCGTCTCATGTGGAAAAAGGTATAGAGTGATGATTCCAGAAACAGAACATCCCCAGGATGCGAAAAGTGTCTGTCCGGATTAAACTGCGCGGCATGCTGAAGCTTATCTGCGTCGATCCTTTACGCATAGTCTATACAGTTGTTTTTTTCGTTGCTCATTTTTGTTTAAAGGAAGCTATTGCCCACGTTTTCATTTTGTAAATGAGCATGTTATTGACGACGCAGCGTGGAAGTTGACGTAATCGAAAAGGGAGCAACCAACATTATTATTGTTAAGAAAAACTCTGTTATATGTTTGAACAAAAACATTGATTGATAGACTTAGCCCATTGGTGGAAGACGAATGACGCATGTCGCAATGACTTTTGTCAAACGTCGAAAAGAAAGTTGGCCGAGCCGGTATTCGAACTCACAACCCCTCGATTGACAGCCCGCGTCGTTACCGAAGGAGCTACCGGGACTCGACTTGAAAAAAAAAACACCTTTATGAATAAATAAATTGTATAAAATGATTTAAGATACAAAATACGTATGTCTTCTACCGTTATTACAAAACTTTAGACACATGTAATGGGTATTTAATAACTTTCCCCTAACTTTCTAGGCTACGCCTTTTTTATAGTTTGGTTTACGACTCGATTCATCATAGCTCAGAAAAAAGTTTCTGGCGATGTTTTTGCCTATTTACGATATTGAGATTTTTAAATAAATGGGTAATCTTTAAAAAAATCAATGATGATTCATTTTAATTACTACATATTACAGTATAATTCTAGAAACTGTAAAAACAACGTTAATCCAACTATGCAATACGCATGGCCGTAACGTGACCCGTTCTATTATTTGTAAATGCAGCATGTCATCGCTTGGCGACTTTGGTCATTCTTATTTAATAGACGACAAGGTGTCATCGGTTCCCATTGAGTAATTAGGTTGTCTCTGCTTCCTTCCGCTATGAATACTTCGCTGTTTTCACGATTACATCCGATTTCTAAAATTCATGGATTCGTACCCGGTTTTTCATGTTTTGTTCGAGATGAACGATTCGTACCAACTGGTTTTCGCTCTTTGCTCTTGGGGAACTGACCATTTTCTTTTGTTTAGTTTCCAGTTTTCTACTGGCATGTTCAAAACGATTAAAGTGACATTACAAACAAACAAAACAGACTTAATAATTCTTGCTATATGTTGGCTATACATGTGAACTTTCATAATGCTCAATCTTGATCATACATATCTTTCTTTTCTTATTTAATTACTTCGTATTTTTTGTTTATATACTCCCGTTTTTGCTATCATACTTCTGCTAAACTGGAAGGAGAATAGACTTCCACCTCTCCTTCCTAAGCTTGTGTCACACTTAACTTATAACTAGAGGCAATACACCTTAATATATATTAATATTTAAGCACCTAAGTTTTTATTATATGGATCAAATTAGAGGATTTAAAACAGTTTATTGGAAAAAGAAATTGAGAAACCTCAGCTTGTATGCTACATTATAGTTGCAATGAATGTTAAGCAAACCGTAAACCAAATGGTTTCATGACTTGTCATTTCACGACTAAACTTCACATGCTGAATATCACATAGATCGTAGCATGTCAAACGTTTAATCCCTACGTCAATATTGACCCTTTCTGCTCTTGGTAACCTTTTTATATAGGCTATGGTAGCAATACGGGCACATCTTGGCCTTCTTGTTTGAAATAAAGGGACATTTGGCCTTCTTGTTCGAAATATTTACATCCTGTCTGCTTGCACAGGTTATTCAAATGTACTGAACTGCATCTGCTTCCTTTAAGTCATGCCTCAAAAGCATGAGCGGCGTCTTGGATGCTTTGCATCAAAATTCTTCTTGTTTTGCACTTACCCAGGTCGCAAAATTCTTATGTCATGTCTGCCTGAATCAAATTGAGTAAGTTGGTCATTCAGAACGTTTCCTATTAAACCCCGCAACTAAATATTTCTAATGTAATTGTTGTGTGTTGGAAGGCAATTAAGTGGGAGGCGTTACCTGTCACGTCAACACTTATTGTGTCGAGTTTGTCGGCATTTGTATTGTATGATTGATATAAAAACAACAGACAAAACAAAGACCAAGAATCCATTATTATTCTACCGATATGTGCAAATAGTACGTGTAACACGGTACGTGCATGCATGCAAGCACGTATTGTTGTCCAGATGCTGAAAATAGATAAGGTTTTCAAATTATTGGCAATTAGCAATATCTCTGGCCATTTATATAATAATTATTTGGCGAAGGCAAACATACGACATGAATACATACAAATGCAAACAATGCAATTTTAATAGACATTTAAGAAACAGCAATATCATCATGGGTATTTGCTCGTACGTATCTGCTCGTACGTACGTACGTGTACGTTCGTTTTACAACGACGACATCGCTCTAGAGACTTCATTTCTAATCGGATTCACACCCATGTTCACTTGCACTGCCCCTTGTATGGGATCGTGTTTCACCAACCTAGGTCAAAGGTCAAGGTGACAGTGACTTTTATCTCGTATAGTAGGATAAGGGTTAAAACCTGTTGATACTAATTGGTGATGATACCAATCGCAGTATTTGGAAGACAGAGAGTGAATATTAGTACCAGAATACCTGTTATGATAATGCCAATTGCATTTTTTGGACATAACAAAGTAGTGAATAGTACGCGAATACTATTTGGACAGAAAAGAGTAAAGAATAGTGCGCAAATGCGTGTTATTATAATGCAAGTTGCAGTATTTGGACAGAAAAGAGTAAATAGAAGTACTTGAATAAGTGTTAATTTATGATATTTTCAATTAGAGTATTTAGACAGAGTAGAGTACAGAATAGTACTGGAATGCGTGTTAGGAAAATACCAATTGCAAATTTTGGACATAAAAGAGTAAAGAATAGTGCGCGAATGCGTGTTTTTATAATGCAATTTGAAGTAGATGGACAGAAAAGAGTAAATAGAAGTACTCGAATACGTGTTATGATATTTTCAATTGGAGTATTTGGTCAGAATAGAGTACAGAATAATACTCGAGTATGTGTTGTGATATTACCAATTGCAATATTTGGACAGAACAGAGTAAAGAATAGTATTTGAATACTTGTTATGATTTTACCAATTGCAGTAGGGTAAAGAAAAGTACTAGAATGTGTGTTATTATGTTACCAATTGCAGTATTTGGACTGAAAAGAATAAATAATAAAACTCTTATAAGTGTTGTGATATATTTGGACAGAATTGAGTAAAAAATAGTATTCGAATGCGTGTTATAATAATTAACAATTGCAGTATTTGAATAGGAGAGAGTCAAGAATAGTTCTCATATTATGATGCAAATTGTACAGAATAGAGTACTAGAATGCATGTTATGATGTTACCAATTGCAGTATTTGGAAAGAATATAGTAAAACATAATACTCTAATACGTGTTATGATATTATTAATTGCAATATTTGGACATGATAGAGTACAGAAATGCACGATCATAGCTTTGCCGATTTTAAAGTATAGGCACATATATTCTATATCCAAAATTATGCGTTATGGCGTATATCTGACACTGTTATCAAAATTAGGCTATTTATGAATTTAAATTAAATGTAGATTATGTTGTTTTTGTTCTTTGCCATCAACACAACTTGAAATATATTGATACGCATTTGATATATTTTGTCAAAAAACATTATCAAAATGCGAAGTCTTTATACAAATATGATTAATGAATATGTTTTATGATAGTCTATATAAGTGTTTGTCTGTGTGCTTGTCTATATCGTTTTGTCACGATACAATCTCGAGATGAACCATCAAACATAGAATCCAAATTCCGGAAATTGACTGAAGCAAAGATGTTTATGACTTTGTGTATGTCTATCTCAATATCATTATGAATTTGAAATTTGTTATTGCTGATTTTGGACGTTTCGTTTTACTTTCATATATTTATGTTTTGAAGCGAAGTGTAGGTCCAAGCCCTATCGTGCCTAATGAAGTTACGCCGGTACTAAGTAATTAACGAATATGATATTTTCGCGAGTGAAATAGCTGAGCCGTCCCGTGAGAAAACCAACATTCTGGACTATGTGTAAAGTATAGACCCGGATCAGCATAAGCATGCCGCGCAGGCTAATTCAGACAAACACGTTTCGCCTCCTGTGTATTTTCTGTTTCAGGAGTTATTACTCTTTGCCCCTGAGACGGAAAGTGTCGGCCTGGATTAGCCTGCGCGGACTGCGCAGGCTGATCTGGATCGATACATTACGCAGAGGCCATGATGTTAGTTTTTTCATGGAACGGCTCAGTTCATCTCGATAGCTCAACTCAACAAACACTTGTTTTGTTTATTTCATAGTTTAACCTACTGAATTATAAATGAGATGTCGAAATAAGTTAACAGGAGCATTATTACTTGATAAACGCATAGTTTAAAACAGTGAGCTTATCATGATACAATACACTGTTTTTTATCAGCAACTCACTGAAAAAGCAATTAACAAACCAACGATTATTTGTTTACTTTAGTTGTTTCATTGAGTTTTGGCAGGACGTGTTTTTACCATGTTTTATCACTCAATCAATGAGCATGGCATTAGTTCCGCCCATCTGAGATGAGTAGGCACTTTGGAAAACACCGTTTTGTGGTCTGCTTAGTTGGCTCCCATGCTGTTGATTGTTTTAAATTGATCTGGAAAGTGTCACTTTGTTTCAGACAAATTGCCTTCACCTTTACCCTGACTGACATGCAGATACGTTTCGACAAGTTTGCGACGAACTAGTTTGAAAATATTGTGGGAAATAGACTTCGTCCCAAAAAATGACTAATTTCTCCTGTTCAGGTATTTTTGATTTTATAGAATAAATATTTTCAAATTTGCTTGCTTAGCTCTCTACAATTCGTCTGCTGCATATTTCTTTGTTATGTAGGAAAGTGTAGACCATTTACCTGATATCATGTATTTTGATATGTCTGCTTTGAAAACAGTTTGAGGCAAAACATGTATAATTGGAACATATGTACAGAGTTATAACATGAAAAAGATAAACTTGAAACTTAATCGCCGTATGCCTTGGCAACGAGATACATAAGCCAAAGTCTCGTCATCAGGTCGTCTGTCTTTCCGTCCGTCCAGCACACTTTCACCCAGGGGACACATTTACAGGGGACAACAAATGTGTTCCTAACACTGTTATCTTTAGTCGTCTGTCCAACATACCTACACATCATAGGTTGTTAGTAAATCGTTACATATTTATATAGAAAGAATAATCATTATTATTAATTTGAATATGCCGTCACTATTATATAAGAGTATACTCTAAAAGGCAAAACGACGTTTCATCATGATATTGTTTATGAAAGAGACACGCTTGTCTTGATGATAAAAGAGTGAATTACTTAATAGAGTTGACAACATTATGTCGAAAGGAGAAATTACTCATATTGAGCAACTTTTCTTTTTGTCACTATAATTCCAATCTGATACAGATGTCTAAAGAAAGGTCTACTAGTGGGAAAGTGTTAGATGTTAAAATCGATGTTGACTCATGAAAAGTGACGAACAAAATTTAAGGCAACCAAACCTAATTCAGATAATCGGGGTCGTCAATAATTTAGACAGCAAGTTGTCGAAGGACGAGCTGCTTCCAATTGGTGTCAACGGCCAAATGAAAGAACCGCGTCAACAAACAAGGGTCTCGTGGGTACTTATACATCCGATACCATTGGTGATCAGCTATTTCAACAAATCGATATGGATATTTACATTCTTGATATTTATTCATTAACCATTTAATGTTATTCTATTAATATTAACCCCCACAGTTGCTGGTTAATTCAAACTTGAACATTTAAAGAAAAACACACAACGATTTTAGCAAATCAGAAATTGTGTTGCAATGTAACGTTATAACTAGAATTAGATGGTAGCTAGAGTGGAGAATACTTGTCTTGAACATATAACCAGTTATGACACCGAATCCCCACATGGTAGCTTCATGCTCTAAGCGAGATAAGAACCTTTGGTCCAGCCGCCCTCCTAGCCACTGTTGTGTTGAACCTTTGTATCATATATAGAGTAAGCGTCTATGAAAGGATAGGTATGGATAACATAGAGGTATATTTCAGCCCTTGAATTATATATCCGATTCAGCTTTTTAGTTTATTGTAAAATCGACCGTCGTCGTGGTGTAGTGATGCACATTTGGAGCGAGAGACCCAAGTTCGATCCACTATTTGAAAAATGGAAGTTAATTGTCAGAAAATGATACGGGTAGTACTGATAACTAACCGATGCTAAGTTGTAATATAACTTATAATACTGATTAACACGGCGTAAAACACCATTCAAAATATCAATGTAAAATTGTCTTTTCACATGACAGAATGGAATAATTACCTCTACATGTATATAAAGACTTACGGTAAAGTCCTCGTGGGCCTCTTATTTAATATCATTCAAACCAGACATAAGCTTCCATGCAGTAGCAATACCTCGTATAGATCCGATGACTTGCACTTGCTCGTCCAATCTGTAACCAGTTACCTGTTTGAAACACGAACAATACATATTCATCAGGGTCAGTCACGACATTTAAAGTGCAATGCAGTTCTTTGTACGGTATGATAACATTACAGTGGTGGTAGTTCTTGCATGCGGATTCGAATTTAACAGCTTCTACATTAAACTTAAGCTGGATTTCATTGTTAAGTTTTGATCGGCCCTAGAATTAAACAAATGTAATAACGACGCCTAATTTGAGGAAATTCTCCTTTGTTTATTAATAGTCATCTCGGTTAGACATTCCAGAACGCGGTTGGTGTATGTACAAGGACATGAACTTAATTCGATTCCCCTATTTCCACATGTTAGTGTGAGAAGTTAAATTACATGTAGACAGACAGTGAAGACCCAGACGAGACCTATGTGTTCACTCTTCGTTTTATGCAAAAAAAACACCCAGATCAGCATAAGCATAAGCATGCCGCGCAGGCTTACCCAGATAGACACTTTTCGCCTCTGTTTCAGGAATCATAACTCTATACCTCTATACACCTGAGACGGAATGTGTCGGCCCGGATCAGTCTGCGCGGGACGACTCATATGTATTAAAAGATATACCAAAGCAAAACTAAACTGTCTACGTTGTCTTGTAGTTTGAGCGTCCGTCCTGTGAGAGAGATACCAGGGTTCGATCCCGAGTAGGGTAATGTAAGGCTTTGAAAAGGGTTTTAATGCCCCCACCCCCTGGCGCTCAGGGTCACGGGGATAGTGTAAAGTGTGAATTACATCGGTGTAAGGATAAATAATACCAATAGCACGGCAATTTACCTATGAAATGCCGTGATATAACTGAATTACTGTTAAAAGAGGAGTGAGACACCATTCAAACAAGCAAGGTAAGAACAAGAAATTCAATTAAAAAAAAATTCAAACTTATAAAATATATTTGTACACCAAGGTGAAACAGACTTAAAGAGTAACTGTTTCAATCGATACATTTATATTAGACATCAAAAAACTTCAAAGTACACGAAGCCTTTTAATTTTGTCCCCAACATCAAAGAAAATGGTGGGGCAAATTGCCTTTCATGCGTTTGTTCGTTCGTTATGTCCTTTTATAACATGCCCTAACTTAAGGCTGCAAATGACTAGGTCTGAAAATCACCAATTTGCGTTTATCATGAAAATATGAGCCGTTCTACGAGAAAACCAATATCATGGATTCTGCGTTGACCCAGACTAGCCTGCACAGTCCGTGAAAGCTAATCCAGGCCGACACATTCCGTCTCAGGGGGATAAAGGTATATATTAATATTTCCCGAAACAGAATATCCACAGGAGGCGAAAGGTTTCTGTCCAGGTTAGCCTGCGCGGCATGCTTAGGCTGATCAGGATCGATACTATACGCAGAGTCCATAATGTTTGTTTTCTCGTGGGACGGCTCATTATTGTTAAAACCGTCATTTCTTTTCCTTTTCAAAAATGTTTGTTTTGGAAAGAGTTGTGACCTTTCTACAATTTCAATCTGCTTTAAGGAATATGCCATAACTGTTAAACTATCAATGCCAGCGCATTGACATTTCAATCTTTCGGTTTATCATAAAAATACTAGATTATTGGATTCCTTTTTCTTTTACGATATGTTTATTTTTAAATAAAAGTAACCTTACTTTAGATATGTCTAAATGTGATTCTAACAGGCAAAGAATTAGAAGATGTCCTTATTTATATAATTTATTGTTTATATAGTATCAATCTTTCTTCCATAAACATTTTGCTTATTGTTTATTTGAAAGGTGACATGTCATGTAAATTATTGTTAAATTTGTAATATGACTAGAAGCTGTATTAGCTTATGTCAATAATAAAATATCTATCTATCTATCTATGTTGTGTTTTCTACTCTACGGTCTCGATCAGAGGGCCATTAGCCATTATTTCATTTGTTTCATTCAATAAAAACATTTTGATTTATATAGCGTTTGCGTGTTTGTGCCTAGATGTTTAGTTTTCAGTTTTATGCTACAGATTTGTTGTATGTGGATAATGGTTAACCCTTTCCGATATACAACAGATCTGCATCAAACGACTTTGAAAACATCTTAGTAAAAAGATAAAGTGCATTCATAAATAAAACTATTTTATTGAAAAGAGGTAAAGACATTTGGGCAATTTCGGCTTTTACAACAATGTTTTTTGAAAATAGTTTGATGTTAAAAGCGTGTACAAGTTGGTTAAGGTTAATGTTCGATCATTCTACACGGATGTGCAAAAAGTTCGATACTCTTTCACTTTTACAGACACATTTGACAAAATATACAATTGCTCTCGATGACATTTGTCACAATGTATATGAACGTCGTATGCTGCAGAGGCGTCAGAATGTGTCTATATGTGTGTGTGTGTGTGTGTGTGGCGGGGGGGGGGGGGGGGGGGATGGTTTAAGTTGGGGTTTCTCTCTCTCTCTCTCTCTCTCTCTCTCTCTCTCTCTCTCTCTCTCTCTCTCTCTCTCTCTCTCTCTCTCTCTCTCTCTCTCTCTCTCTCTCTCTCTATATATATATATATATATCTTTCTCTCCCTCCCTCTATCACTCTCTCTCTATGAATATGTACATATATATATATATATCTTTTTATCTCTCTCTATATATATCTCTCTTTCTCTCTCTGTCTCTCTGTCTCTCTTTTTTTCTGTCTCTGTCTCTCTGTCTCTCTCTGTTTCTCTCTATCTCTCTCTCTTTATCTTTCTCTCTCTCTCTCTCTCT